>VZRV01003975.1:1266797-1409871 GCA_013398115.1 Falcunculus frontatus | reverse complement strand
GAAAAAAAAAAAAGCCAGCAAACAGTCAAGAGACTATTTCACGGTGTACAATATTGCTGGCATGTCCGAAGTTACATAAGCTGTTCCTGAAGGGACTGCAGGAGCTCCTCAGTTCACCGCACTGCAGGCAGGACTGGAACCAGGGTGTTCCAGACCCCTCCGTCCCAGAGCTCAGAGCCCACTCAGACAAGGCTTCCACCCGCTTCAGCCCAGGCAGGAAAAGCATCCGGAAACAGACTGACAATCTTAAAAAACAAACAAAGCTGTCATCACCATTTGTGTTTATTAAAACTGGAATCAAAGCCAACACTGGTGATTTCTCCTGACTAAAGATTAGCAGAAAGTCTTTTGTTCCAATGTCTGAATGCATCAAACGCGCTTGCCCTTTCAAAACAAAGCACAACAAAACAAGCAGAGGCAGGAATCATAGTCTCTTCTCAAACTGTGTGCTCTTTACAATTTCTGTATGTTTTCAGGATTAAATCACTAAAATTTACTCAAACTCAAGACCATTCTTGATATTTATAAATGAGATATTAATTATACAATGTTAATTTGCACGCAAAATAACATGAAATTAAATTGACAAAATTAAAGCTTTAAATGATTTTATAACATGATGGGTTCATTTTTTCAGTGTAAGAAATTATTTTAATATAACGCATGTATCTATTATCTACACATATATGTGACGTGAATTTCCCTGCAAAGTCTGGAAAGGCTTTTTTTATTTCAGTGTGGCTTTGAATTCAACAATATCTAGGGATTGCTAAATTTCCCCACTTTTCCCATTCTCCTTGTATTGCAACATGAGTCTCATGATATTTAGCCTTTTGGAAAAATTCACTACTTTCTGCTTTGAAAGAAACAGCTTGGAACACTGAGCTTTCATTTATATGGTTTTAAATAAAAGCTACATTAGGTATTGATCACCAGAGGTTTTCTTAAAATGTGTAGTAGTTGAATCCTTTAAAAACCAGAAGACAAACAGAGGAAAAAAAAAATCAACCTCCATTTAAAAAAATCACATGAAGTTCTCTATAGTACAAGAATAATTAGGATCCAGATCATTCAGTTATTTCCAATTTCGAGACCAGTGCATTTATTTTAAAATTATAATGTCTTCCTAGGTTTCACCTTGCCTGTCTCAGCCAATTAGTCAAGGAAAATGATACACAAGGGCAGTGCATCATGAAAAATCAAGGGGTGGCTATAATGGTATATACACAGAAACACAGTAATACAGGGATACCAATTATTCCTTCTTGCAGCTTCATACACTCATACAATCTTCCCACTTGGTGGATATCTGAGCTGTACTGAGCAATGGCTAGATGCACAATATGGCAGCCTGCAGCAGGAAGTGAAGAAGAACTTGGTCAGATGAAAAAGCAAAGCAAAATAAGGTAGAGGGAGCACAGTGCTCAGTGACACTCTTGCCTTAGAGCTTCATGCAAACAGATCATGACCAAACATATAGGTATGTCCTAGGTCATCTGAAAATACAGTTTAATGCCAGCTGTGGACAAACTTTTTTTTTTAGTCTGTATCTTCTGACAGAAGAGACAGCCCAAAACCCTCAAAGGTCACATCAGCAGAGAAGGTGACTCAGGAGGGCACTGGTACAGATGTTCAAATTTTACTGCCTGCTTCAGTCCTCTCCAGGCTTCCCCATCATAACTGCTTCTTAAAAATATTTATAATGCATGGCAAAAAGCTTGCACGGGTGAAACACCAGGTGAAGTCGTCAGATCTAACTTTGCTGAACAAATAAATACCTTCACATCTGCTCTCTGAACAGACCTAATGACGAGCATCCAGGCAGTCTGACTGGTAGGTGGCCCAAGTATCTTGAGGAACACCATTTGTACTCTTTTTGAGGAATCAAATAACAAACAAAATAATGGTTCCTCAAGAGAAAGCATGGTAGTAGCTGGACAGGGGGATTGTGACTGCTCTACCTATACTTAATTTGGGCACTTTATTCAATCAGCAGTGCTGCCTAGACATTTCTAACTCTTTTTGAAAGAGTACAACCAGAACAACTAATCAGAACTGAACAGTCAGACCTGAAAGCCTACGCCTAAACTTCTGAAACACTTTTCAGATCTGGAAAGACCAGCCCTGCTGAATCCACCTCCAGACATGGCATAAACACTGTAAATTACTTGCTACCACCCTGTGACAGAAGCATTCATCGTATCATCACTTGCAACAATTCCAAAAGCCTTTGGCACTGAAATGGCAGACACAACCTTAACTGACCCTGACCTGACTTCTGCTATCTCTGACAGCACCAGGAATGAAATAGCTTTTGGTAGGTGCACTGTCTGACTTGCAAACTTGAAGGAGGAGTTCTGTTGCTCTGCAAAGTCAGAGGGCAGAGGGCACTGTGCACCCAGCCCCAGCCCTCCAGCAGTCAGGAAGCTGGTGATAGTGGCAAGGACCTCTGAAGATGAGATGTTGGCTATACACTTGCTTACCCTCTTCTTGGAGGATAAGTAATCCCCCCTCCCTTTTACCTACATGCTTGAGCTAACTGTGTCACAAAACAGTGAGCAAACATCTCTGGGATGGACCGCATCTTATCTCTCAGAAGAAGCACTGTTACAAGCCTGAGTATTTCACGTTCTCCCAAAAACCATGTCGAAACTTAATACTGCCCAAATCAAAAGCTCTGTGTTGTTCCCCCGCTTAGTTTAAGACCTTTCCTACTTCTCAGTCATATTAAGACCAATTCTGATTTAAGCCTCCCCAAACATCGACTGCAACCCAGACACCAGAGGGTAGCTTCAAGTCAGAATACGCTGCAGTTCTTGGGCAGTTCTGAGAACTTTACATCTTAGTAGGCTGATGTCTACAGCTGTCCTCAGGAACCTCTGCATGCTCAGCAGGACAAAAAAATCTGCCACTGATTGCATTGCTGCCACCAGGGTGTCACTGATGAACAAACAGAAATTTGGCCCCAAATGTCCTGCCTCTCCCCCTCCCCATACACCTTTCTAAAGTAGAATATGTAGGATATTTCCCACCTATTACAGGATACTGTCTGAGGCTGTTAGTGAATGTTATTAATAACAGGAATAAGAAAAAAAAGGAATTAAAATAAAAGTGGTCAGAACAAAAGAGTTGCTTGATATTGCATGCCAAACCAAAGGAGAGAGACTTAAAGAAGGTAAATCCAGAATAATTTCTGCTGTTCTTTTGCAGGCCTACCACTCTCAGAGGTATACAACAAACAGCACTGCAGAATAGTTAACCTAAAAAAATAAAATAACCTTACAGGCCTGCAAAACATGGACCCATGCACTTCTCCATGTTTTTGAGACCCCCAGTCCAAGATTTAACCTTAAATCTTATTTAAACAAACAAGGAGCAAATATTTAACATTTTTACTTTGCAAAAACAGCATCAGAAATACAGCTTGATCAATGGTGGTGAATGGTGTGGCTGTGAGCCCCAGCCTCCCAGTGTCTTGGAGACTGGGACACCCTTGAATAGGCATTGTCAGACACGGACAAATTCCCAATACTGCCATGACATTCACAGGTAGTGTAGTTCAAACCAACATGTCTCCACAGCTGAGAAAAATAGCTTATTGCCAAGGATTTACATAACAGGTGTAAACAGCCGAGGAAATACTCTGGCAAGCCTACAGACTCAGCCAAAAACCCATCACCAAGACAATAAAAACAAAGAAAATAAATAGGGGAAAAAAATCCAGCAATTCTACAAACACACTGACTGCAATGTTAAACAAACATCCCAAATTACTTTGTGAATTGCCAAGCCTGTACCACTAGGTTTCCTCCTGCACAGTGTCAGTACTGCAACCCCAGGTCTGGTTAGGATCACTGCTGCAAAAAATAAAACTTGTGGGATGGGCCACATGGTTTCTTTGAACAATAAATCATCTTTGGATTGGTTTGAACAGTGTTAAAAGTGCATACAAAATTCAACAGGGAAATTTCTGCCTCTCTCAAAAGTCAATGAATGAAAATTTCACTTGTGTGAGCACCATCAGGTTTTAACCATGACCTCATATTATGCTTGTTAAAATGTTAAAAATATGGATCTTGGATAAAGCAAGCAATACATGCATCAACAAGACAAAAAACATTCTCAGTCTGGGAAAACTGTCCTTTGGAAACTGCAGTATTTGTACGTTGAAATGATGTTGTGCTCTGTTCCTGACACTGACTTTGTACCAGTCATTGCAGTTTTCTACATATCAGTGACCACAGTGGTAACAGGGAGGCAAAACCATCTCCACAAGCACTTTGTTTTTAAACCTCATACAAACTGAGTGGAGAGGAAAAGTTATATCCAGAGCTATAATATGATATCGTTAAGCGTTGACACTGAGTTTAATGACCAGGAAAACTTTTCCACTTCCATTGAATTCTTTTTCTTTCGTTTTGTTTTACAGCCTGCTGAAACAGTGATAGTCCACATCTGGTTAGTGTCTGGTTCAAGACAGACACCAAACAGAAAAGCCCACGGTTGGGATGAAAGAGGCAGGCATTCACTGCACAGGGCAGAAGAGCCATTTAATGCTTTTCTTAACAGCAGTAGCGGGGTGCATGTGTGGGGTAGGAGTGGGGAGGGGAAGTGTGTTGCAATTTTGGGGACAGTGTTCTGCTTTCTTAACCCCAAACAGTTCAAATTTAGTTTTCTTGATCCTTCTTTTCTCTGAACGGAGGCTGTGTCTAATAAAAACGATGAAATACACAATAAAGATCCAGCTGTTTCCAATAGCAAATGCATAATGTGTGTACAGGTAAAGCATGAAGTGAATCCTCCAGAGATAGCTTCATCATACGTAACAGCCCAGGAGACCCCTCTGTGCCACGAAATAGAGATGGTAGGAAAACCAGCAGTAATATGTAGACAGGGCACTGGCAAACAATGGAAATAACCATCATATAGGCATGCTATTATAGAGGGACATCCAGCACTGGTGAAGTAATGAACATACCAGTGGAAAAATAAACTGAGATCAACGGAGGCTACAAATGAGGACAGAAACTATGCTCCCCATTAAAAATAGTAAGAAAAGCAGTGTTAAGTGGTATTTCTAAAATGTCCATATCTCCTCCATTATCAACATACGCTCCCTAAGCATCACTATGATAAGTTTACTTGTTGCAACAATAGATGAGTAGCTACTTAATGCTGTAATGGATTGAATTGAATCTCTTTGAAATGTGATGAGTCTAACAGCAACCTGGCATATAGAAAAAGCATTAAAAAATCCAACATAATTAGCCTTATTGCTGGAATAAGGCATCAGATAAAAAGGCAACCTCCTCCTTAAACATGGCCACAAATTACCCATGAACACAAGCATATGCTATGCATGTGAAGGGGAAAAAAAGATCTTTCAGTGACTGTTCCTGTAACAAAAGGATGTACAACCAAAAAAACTGAGAGAGAGAAAAAAAAAAACAAACAAGCCAAAGCAAGCTCCAGAGAGGCAGACGAGCAGAGGGAGCACAGCATGACTAAGCACTGGGCTCACCTACCCCATCCCCTCAAGCAGCATTTTGTTTTCCATGTAAATAGCACCTATTTTGTGAGTTCTGTCCCATTCCCTCCCCTCCTTCCCCCACCAGTCCCTTAGTGCAGCAATACAGGATTCTGCATATTCTTGTTGACATACACATGCAGGGCAGTGGCACAGATATACAACTCAGGCCAACATTTGCTTACCCTCATTAGTACAGCCTGCTGTGCCTTGAAATTTTGCTCAACTGTTTGAGTCCAAGAAGAAAAATTATATTATTTGGTAACTGCAGAAAATATGCTCAGCAATTTGAAAATTACAATCAATTGAAAGTGTTTCAAAGCCATTTTGTTAATGATTTGTTAGTGTCAGGGGCAACCTTCGATGTCAGAAATGTAGGTCCTGCATTAAAAAAAACAAACGCAGCTACATAATTCCTGATGCTTAGAAACGAAATTTATGATTTAACACTTCTACCGAAAACATTTTCCCCTAGGATGTGATTACAGGCACTTGAGGAACAAATATGTGGTCTTAAGACATAACTTCTCTTAAACCTTTCTACTGCTTTACAATAAAACATGTTGCACTGTATTCACAATTCTCCACTGTACCTGCTCACTGTGATCCTGTTAACATCACCTTCCTCACAAAAAAACAGACAATAAAATGAACTGTAAGAACAAAAAAATCCTGCTACAAAAGAAGTGCATTTGTAAGAAAATTCAATATTCTGCCCATGAAGACAAGAACTGGGTCAGAGTTTCTCCCAAAGATATACTTGTCAAAGCTATGTTACAAATATACAGCTATAAAATGAATTAAGCAATCAAAAGAGACAAGATCTAAACTTTGTTATCCTTGTTTCACTCTACAATAGAGAGAATAATGAAGGAAGAGATAGATGCTATTGAATGAGGGACGCGTCATCTTCTCCCGCATTATTCTTCATCATGACATACCCCGAGCAGAGATTAAATAGAAGCCCAGATAAGTTCAAATGATACAGCTATCAAACTCAGGTGTTTCTAATAGACCCTTCACATGGGTACTTGGACTATTAAAAAGAGGTAATGCAAAGACTGTAAAATGGATGAGAGAAGAGAGACAAACAAAAGGAGCTAATCTGAATCTCTCAACAGGAAACTACAGGGAAATGGGGACAAAAAGGAAGAGGAATGTGGTTAATTTTTTCTTCTCCCGCTCAGCAATGCACATAAGAACCAATTTATCTCTCCTTTATATCGACATAAATGATAAGGTACTCCACAGAAGACCATAAAGCTGCACCAGTATAAATGAAAAGGATTTTAAGAGGTCTTAGATTACTTCAGATTGCCCAAATTATGTTCTTGCTGAAATGAAAGGGGCTTTTCTCCACAGGGGTGGAGAAAACTTGGCTTTATTAACACTCCTTTTCAGTCATGATCCAAGAGGCCTCCACACCATGAAGCACGAGGAAAGCTGGACTATCACCTTATTGGTGCCTTTCCTGACAGCAAACATACCCTCCAAGTACAACCCTTACTAGACATCTGAGAACCCACCAAGATGCGGACCATGCCCAACCTTTCCCAAAGACACAAATCCACAGGGAAGCAGTCTTCATTATTGCAAGGGTTGCTGCCTATGGACCTATGCATCCTTTTAAAAGGGATGGTGTAGGAGCCCAGGACCACTGTTTTTCCTGTCCCAGTCACCCTTCATTATTGCTCCCAGTCACAGACAGCAAAATAAGGGGATGCCTCTGAGATCCTGGACCAGCAGCAAATTAACAACAGCCTGGTGTTTAATAGCAACCCTGATTTTAACTACAGCATATGGTTCTTTCCCTGTGAAATGGGATTTCTTTAGGATAGAGATTATAAAGTATTGTGTTTGTTAAAGAACCACCACAGTCATATATCAAGCAGTAAAGCTAATAGTGCCTTCTAGTCACAGATCTGAAGTTTAATGACTCAAACCTGGCAGCATCCTGGGAGACTTGAAAAGAAGATGTTTTCCTAGCTGTTAGAAGAGGGAAAATGAGCATGCACAGGCAGATTAAATCATGATCCCTTCATGGGCAAGACAAGAATCTGTGGCTTAGTGGGTAAACTTGCACATTTTAGACCCATGGCTACATGCTGCCCTTCTCAGTAGATTCATTTTATCAAGGAGACTGTATTACTGGGCATCTCTATCTGTGCCACCCAGAAAAGTTATAGAAGCATAAAACAGAGAGCTGAGTTAGTTAGAGATACTCCAGCATGACTCCCAGACTAAAATGATACTTCTTAATTTACTTTAGTCATTCTAAGACATATAAGCTCTGTCAAATAGTCATCATTACACTGGAATAAAAGCATTTATGCAAGGAATGATGTTTCTAACCATCCTGCTATAATTATGCAAGTATGACTGGCAAAATTTCCCTATATGAACGAGATCCTACTGTCTCTGGTAATTAATGATTTAAGGGATTGAATAAATAGGAATTAAATTAATTTCCAGGCAAATTAACTTTTTAGCAGAGGGGCCCAAGTGTTAAATTTTTGCCATTACTGTATTGCTCTTCCTTGATATGAATATATTATATATATGGTGCCAGAAGCCACCAACACAACAAACTTTCACCTGCACTTGCTGGGAGCCAAAGCAGGTTAAACTCATGGGGAACTTTGCTTGTCCTTGGGATTCAATAACTCTGCTGTCATAAGCTGAGCTACTCCACAGTGAAATGACAGGAACTAATTTCCAATCCTATTACACATACTAGGTCCATAATGCCTTGCTTCACCTGTGGCTCCATTTAAACTCTTCTATTTGTAGGAGGTACCACGTTCTAACATGAGGTGCAGCAAGTCCATCACGTGTGGGGCCATCTGACAGGGAGTTTTTGTGCTTTCTGCATGTAGGAGGAAGACGTGGTAGGACATGCTACTAATAGTCTCATAGAATTATAGAATCATTTAGGTCTCAATGCATGTCACCACAATGAGCCAAATTCAACAAAAAGAAAAGAAGAAAAGACTTTTCTGAAGTTATTTACAGCTGATGCACTTATAGTCTCCCACAGCAGTTCAAAAACTGCGTTTTACAGAGTGAAAAAAGAAATGGTGAGGGGGGTTTCTGGGCTATCCCATGCCAGTGGTGTAGGTTGGGGTTTGTGGGGCTGGATTAGATGCTTCCTCCTCCCTGTCCAAAGCCATGGCAGTCTCACTGACAGTACGCAATGTCCAGGAGACAACTACAGGGACAGGAATCCCTAGAACCATTCAAGGTCAAGCTGGATGGGGCTGTGAGCACCCTGACCTAGCCTCACTGCAGGTGGGGTGGGACTAGATGACCTTTAAAGGTCCCTTCTAACTCTAACTATTCTATGGAGGCCAGAGAAGATCTGCAGCTCCCTTTCATCATGGGGGCACACCACAGCATGCCACACCACGCCATTGTCACTGATACTCACCACACATGGTCTCATGATAGCTTCAGGGAAGAGCAGCTGTGGTCTTGGGGAAAACCAGACCACAGTGCACAAAGCCAGCAGTGGTGTGAGGTACCCATTTTGATCATACTTGCTCATGTCCTGCTACTTCCTTACCAAATCTCTCTGTCCAGTGGACTACAGGACAGGCAGAGCCAGACATTACGGGGGGAAAAGACAAGGAAAAATTTATAACATTTGTAGCTCTTTTTGGCTGCTAAGTATCCTTTATGCATAATGGCAATATGCGCCGTAAAGGACTGCACATGGGCCAACCATCACACTC
Source organism: Falcunculus frontatus (assembly GCA_013398115.1). Classification (NCBI taxonomy): domain Eukaryota; kingdom Metazoa; phylum Chordata; class Aves; order Passeriformes; genus Falcunculus; species Falcunculus frontatus. The sequence goes on along the minus strand of VZRV01003975.1, from coordinate 1,400,613 downwards.
ATTTCAGCCACAGATTTGCAGATCCAAGTTTCCTGTTGCTGGATTGAAATAATTTAAATCCCCCAATACCAAGGGACTCAGTGACAATTCACAGTGAAAAGCAAAATCAGATCTTAGACAATCAATGCGAAGCATTGCAAGTACAAGAAATGCATCTCAGCGGATGTGTGAAACAAATTCTTGTGCTTCATTACCAAATGAGAAGAGGTTTGGTGGGCTCCTACAGGCAGGACTTGGCTCGCAGGCAGCTGAGCACGGCACCATACCTCTGTACCATGCCTTGGGCCACCAGAGTGGTTTACACTCTATCTCAGTGTTTCCCAGTCAGCAGGGAGGGAGGGAGTGCAGGGAAAGAGGAGTTACAAACTCACTTTCATGGACCAGGAAGATGTAATGTAATGGGTCAATATGGGGCATGACTGGTTTCCTTTCCCTGAAGCAGATCTCTGCTTTCAAGCACCAGTGAAACACTAACAAGCAAAATACTGCATCTGTAAGTACCCAGTAGCAGTATCACCCCTTCTGTGGATACAGCCCCGAGGGAAGGGGGCTAAGGGTCACTCTTAACCCAGAAAATCAGCTGGCATCACAGTCAGTCAGGCAACTGCTGAAGCCAGAGGGCCAGACTCAGCCTGCCTGCTCCCACTCCATTGCATCGTGCATCCCTTTTACTCAGAGATGACACAGAAGCCACCAGCTACCCCCTTGGCACCAGAGGAAGTGATCTCAGGAATCCCACCACTTGGCACAGCTTCTTGTGCCAGGAAGCTCAAGAGCTGATTTTGGTATGAGTGTGCACAGACCCCAGCACAGACTACACATGAAAGATCAGGAATTTGAACTATGTGTGTTACCTGGCAGTTTGGTCTTCAGCAATTAGACCTGTTGTCCACCTCAGAACACATGGGATGCTATGGCAAGGACTAGGATTTCAGGAGTCCTGGGATTCTGACGCAAGTGCCTTACCTTTTCCTTCACCACTCAAGCTCAGAGCCAACACAGTGGGAGGAACAACTACAGGGAAGACAGAGAAAAGCCCATATCCAAATAGTCGCCAACATGGACTTTGAAACAAAAAGACTCAATATATTGAAATGACTAAGAAAACACACCTGTAACCTCTAGCCTTTGGGAAATCAGAGATGAGTAATCATACAGACTGTTGACTACTAGTTACGGAGCCATAGCAGAAACTCATTAACGCAGTTAGAAAATTTCTATTCTTAATCTGAATTTGAATGCTCCTCTCTTGTGCACATAGACTTGGTTGGGAAAGTTAAATAAAATCTATTTCCTTATATAGCAGAAACCATTTAGGCTACAAGCATCCCATGCCAGAGGGATTTTCAGCCTAAAAATTAAATTATAATGACAATTCAGACATTAATTCTTTGTTTAAGCTGAGTGGATTGAGCAATTCTTAAAACACTATTTTTTAATAAAAATAATAACGAAAAATAAATCCATGTATATATATAAAAGAATTATGGTAAAGTCTCTCTTTAGGAGGGAGAAAAAGAGTTGAACAGACTTTACTGAGAACTCAGAGTATCTTCTAGTTTGTGTTGCATGTTTCTACTATTTTTCTTTAAGATAAACCTAGAGAATAGTGGAGACTCTTTTCCCTACTACCGTGCATGGTTCGGAAAAGTTTATATATAGGTATACTTCAGTATATGAAAGCCCACTTAGAAAAAGAAACAAACGAGCTAGAATTCAAAAACAAACCCAGTAAATTTTCTAGAGATGCAGCTGAGTGTGGAAGGTTATACTTTCTAAAATACCAGGAAACAGAGTTACAGTAATGTTCTTCTACGGGATGTACCTACTTAAGTTCAAGTGTCAGTAAACAGAGGGAGCAAACATCCAATTAATCTGCAGGCCACAGTCCCCACCCATCACCCACTGACAAGTTAGTCAAAGCTCTTTTTCTCCCTGACTTCGATATAACTGATGAAGTGCAACATTCTGATAAGCAAAGGCTGACCTGGCAGAGCTGGGCAATCTGAAGAGGTGCTCTTTCCTTCTACAACACCTTTATCCAAAAAACAAAAGCCCCTTCCAGAAGCAATTTCTGCAGACTGTTTTAAAGAGGAGGAATCATAAAGACACTGAAAGGTCAAACCAGTTGCTCACATTTTTACACTGAATGAGTAGCAATCTGAAGTTTCACGGTCTCTCTTCTAGTCACCATACTTGTTGGCTTACTCAATATGGCAGGACTCTCACACACATTTGCTTGTATGCGTGCATCAACAATAGCTCAACAATGCACAAAAATGTAAAAAACAATTATAATCAAACTAAACATGAGCACAGGACTAGCATCTCCACACAGACAAATGCATCCTGCATTTAATTCTGAGCCCAGGTGAGTAATTTTTAAACAGTTCTGCTAAAGATGTCAAATCCACACATACAGTTCCTGTGATAATCCTGACCCAATGCTTACACAAACCTCTACAGCTCCATGCAATCACCACCAGTGCCTGTGGTTCTAAACACATTCATACTGGGAGCCCAGGTCCATGATGACCACAGGGCATAGACAAAGGTATTCTCTTCTGGCACACCATCATAGTGAGCACAAAAGATGCAGAAGAATCCCTTGTTTGCAGGCTAGCTTAGCAACCTTTTGCTGGCAGGGATCAACTACACAGCACCATGCTCTGTGATGAAGTTTCTCCAGCTGCCCCTGTTTAGGACAGGGTCTTCCCACATCAGGTATTTTTTGTGCCCAGGGGCGTGCCCGGAGAAGGCAGTAAAAAGATGATGTTGTCCAGGCTTTACATCAGAAGAGACATAAAGCTGATGTTGTGGTATTCAAGAAATTCATCCTAAAATCTCTTCCTAATGGTTTTAAGAGGCTGCAAATCCGTAGCAGGAGACAAGGAGCTCTAGAGGACAAAGCAGGTGAGAGCACTGGAGCTGAAAGCACTGTTACATGCTAGCACCTGCCCACACAAGGGTAGAGAAAAATGGCTAGCAGGCACTGCTGTAAACCCTCTGTGTCCACCTGGCAATCACACAGGCAATCACTTTTTTATCACTGAGTATAAAGTGGTGTAGCAGGCCCAGGAAATCATCCATAGAGCATAAAGTTAAACCACCAACACTGGCCTGCAACACAAGATGCTGAACGGAGTTCAGACTAAATGAAAACAGAGTTCAGTCCCACAATCTTCTGTAATGCTTGAGGAAGGCACATGAGAACTTTAAAGGTAATTTAGGGGGGATTAAAATTATTTTTAGTAATTTTAATTTAAAAAACCCTAGAGTTAAAAATTAGGTGAGAAAGTTCAAACCCAACCCTGTACTCTTATCGCAGTGTATGTTAAATATATGATAAAATAATCCAGCTAGTTCATTATCCCTAACAGCATCTGTGAGTTTCTAAAACTGACATTTCTGTCGACATCTGAATTGGTCACTGGAGGTGGTAAATAAGATGATTTGCCACAGATGCGAGGAACCGAATCCCAGAGCTGTGCAGAGAACAAATGAGAGCTCTGTTCAAGCCACAGCAGAGCCTTCTTTCCTCCCAGTTTGAGGCCAAACGCACCCACAAACAGCTGCAATAAAGCCATCGCATCAGTTACGGCCCTACTGCTGCTGGGGAACTGCACAGAGTTGCATTACTTGTTAAAAATTATTGATTTTTGCTGCCCTCCATATCCACGCTCCACGCAACATCCCTGCACACTGTACCATCTGCTTAATTCTCCCAGGTTGGCTGTGGCATACCGTGACATACAAAAATCAATCAAAATCACTTGATATGTCAGCAACCAAGGAAGAGGGGCTGCATGTCTAATCTCACCACTTGTTTTGTGGAGTACTTCTGCTGCCTGCCCAGCTAGCGTGGAGACAGTACGTTTCTCCCCTTTCCAACAATGTGATCTTATCTCAGGCAGCTGGCCTGCACTCTGCACTTTCATTTTTATTGTGTGGGTTCTCAAACTCTGATGCAAATAGTCTGCTGAACATCCTCCCTCCACGGCATGTAGAGGTTTTTTTTCCCCTCTTCAACCTCCTTCCACGCGGCGCACTCCAGCGTCAGGCTGGCTCCGGCCAGCTCCCATTGTTCACATTGTTATTTTCATGTCAAGGGCGTGAGAGGAATTTTTTTCTTTTTTTTTTCTTCTGCCAGAACAACCATTTAAAGCCTAGGCCTTGAAAATACACTTGCCATTTGCAGGAAAACAGTTACTGGATTCTCTGCAAGGCCAAAGGTGAGGGACAGAGCCACGTAGTTAAAAAAAGTGAATGCTGATACAAATGAAAAGTTGAACCAAAGAAGGAAGCCATTTGCAGAAGAAAATGAAAACACCTAAAGTTTCACTTGTTCTGCAGTGGCCTACATAGAAGGCAAACTGCCACAGCAGATTAGATGAGTGGTCCACTGGGGCTGCTGTGCCAGCACCACCGTAGCTATCTCTAAAAGCGCGAGAGAAATGATGCGTGTGACCTGGAGTGACAAACGGGAAGAGGTAAGTAGCCAGCTAATTGTGCACGGCTGTGCATGAGCTGCACAGGAGGCTCCTTCCCAAGACCTGCTTGTGAGCAATACCATCACTTATTCCTTCAGGTACTATAATACAAATGCTGTATCGTGCTGCAAAATTGCCAGTGTTTCAATGGTAAGCCCACAGCACTTATTTCATGTTTCTCCATCTCTTGCAACTGCAGGTTGCAGCAGCTGATAAGGTGTTGGGAAAGGAAGTATACATTTTGATTAGCTCTACATTTACTGTACTAACTTTACAGTAAGGAGTGTAAAGGGGCTTCATTCAAGAAGAAAACCAGAAAGGAAATGAAAATGTTTCACTACTCCCTTCACAGGTTTTGGGGTTTTAAAAATATTTTTAGATGTGATCTCCTTCACAGTTCAGAAAGCCTCAGGCCTGTCTCCTGTAACCTTGCTTTAAAATCTCTTACACACTGATCCTGCCTCCTCCTGTGACCGCTTTTATCGCATCTTTTCCAACTGCTGCCACTGAAGGAGATGGCAACTTTTCACATGATATTCCTGCCTGCCCTCAACTCTATGCCATGTAGGTTTACACCTTCTAGTTGAATTTAAATCCCCTCTTTACTATAACTGAGTAACCTAGCAACTCCAATGGCTACTGTGGTGTCCCTAAATACCCCCACCAGGTTACTCATAAGAAACCCTAAGTGTTTGAAAGAAGGAAACCCATGAGAATTCATGGAAACCCCTGGACACCAGTAGGGTATTCAGCTAATATGGAATCTCCTACTTCTCTCTGTATCTTCAGTGTTCTTCATGCTCAGGGAACCAGTTCCCAATTTACTTTCTACTCCCTCTTAGAAATCCTTCAAATCCTTACAATGCTCTGGTTCAAGCAGCAGCTTCTCCTAATTGCACACTCCCTCTTAACTTTTCTCTGCTCTGAGTTGCCACTAGTCATCATTTGTTTATTCTGTGGCTTCACAGCATACCCCTTGTTTGGAATAGCAGATACCTGCACTTCCAAATCTTACCTCATCAGTTCAGGATAGGCTCCTTGCCTAGTAGCTCTGTATTTGCTTTCAAAGTTTTTATCAAAGAGGTACACTAAAAAGGTCTTAAAAGATAGAGGCACTTGGCCAGGAACTGGTTCTCCAGGACCCTACACTGGCCTTTTATCTCCCTAATTATGCTCTAAGTGACTCAGCAAGCAGTCAATAACAGGCACTACAACAACAAAAACTTCCCCTCATCACAAACAGTCAGTTATAACTGGCTAAAATACAACAGTTATTCATAAAGCTGTCTGGTCCTTTAAAGAAGCCAACAAGTCTACTTCTTACACACTTGGGATGTCATCCTCCATCTGAAAAAGCTTGCTTGAGACCCTTCTGGACTTCAGCAGGATTGGGGTGAAGCCCATAATTCATTATTTTTGTGACTACACACTATTTATTCAAAAAGCCTTAGATGTTTACTGGTATCTTTTAGTCCTGGTAATTTTTTGAACTTCAGGTTCTCAGGAGGCTTTAAATTTTACCCCTTAGATGCTTCAGTTTCTGTTAAAGAGACACAGATAAATAAAAAAAATTATTTACAAAAGTCAGCTCTCCTCCCCTCTACCAAGCAGCTGATATGGTACTTGGAGTTTTAGCTCATTTTGAGCAACCTCAGGTTTCAATCATGCCCTTCTGCATATTTCTAGCCAGACTCCATCATGTCGCTTCGGATGGTCATAGAAGGCCATACAATTGACCTTTCTCACCTCCACTGGCAACAAAGGCATCTAAACTACTCATCCCTTTCCAAAGCAGAAGCTTTTTGCCTGCTCTTCCCTCACCATATCCAGCAAACCTTCTTCTTCCACTCATGTTTCATACATCCCCACACATGTTTTCTGGATGGCAGCCTGCAGAACTATGGCAATGGTACAAGGGCTGACAGCAGAAGTCAACCCCAGCTCTGACAGGGTACAATGAGTGGATGGGTCCCAACTGTGCTCACAGTGGCCACCTTAGGCAAAAAATCAGCCTCTATTTCACCCTTCCAGGGCTCAGCCCTTCCAGTTTGGGAGGGAAAGGAATGCTAGGGACCTCCTCACTAGCACAGGGCTGGGAAGGTAAGTTTGGCATGACTGTTGGGTAAGCCAGATATGAGGCAGACTACAACCATTCCTTCCTCAGAGGAGCTACCCACCACCAGTGTGCAGTCACAACTATTGCTACAGCCATGTCTCTCAGGGAAGCTTCCCTGCCTAGCCCATCCTCTCACCCCACAGAGAGCACATGGAAATTATGCCATTTGCCCCCAGTAAAGTAAAGTAAAGGAGTCAACATGTGTGCACAACTGCATGAAGGAGTCCAACATGGAGCTACCAATGCTCTCTCCTAAAACCTTCCCTCATGCTGGGGAGAGGGTGTCCAAGAGACTGACTCTAGGGAAGGAGCAGTAGATCTTGGCAAAGTGCTTTGCTACTGGCTGTTATTAAAAATAAGACCAGCAACATTATACAGGAAATTTAATTCCCCCAAATTTTGAAGAATTTATCTGATGTGGGAAGAGAACAGGTCATCTCCCTCAATTATGTGCAACACAGCCTTTGAGTGAGATGTACTGAGACAGCTAGGGAGGCACCTCACTTTAAACAAAGACTGTATCTATAGTTTGTTCTCACAGTCATCAGCCTTCTAAGCACTATTACTTTTGTCTCGGGCTTTGATTAGTAAACCATTGCTTTATTTTACTGCTAGGCCTGCCCAGCTCTGTGGAACAAGACGAATTATATTAGAAAAACAGTAAGGGAAGAAGACAGTGCTGAGCAATGTGCAAACTGCAGGAGTTTGAGGGGCAGGTGGAGCAGGACGCTCACCCTTTGCTGTAAGAATACAAATCTCATCTAACCTGTGCCTCCTCTCCACATTCTTCCAAAGCAGCTACTGGGGTACAACACGGAGCTCACAAGGGACACCTCCACACCCCTTCCTTCACGGCACTTGCCACAGCACTGACAGAGGCAAGCCAGGACACCAGTTCATTTCCAAACCTTAAAGAGGAATAGATACATTTTGGTAGGCATCAAACAAGCTGTCCTCCATGCACCTGTGTCTAGGTGACACATTTCTCTGATGGATGTCAGGGACACCAGCTCTCCCCCACACCCTGAACATGTCCAGAGGAGGTACAGGACTCTCCCACCCTACTCTGTTTTAGTAAACTTTGCTGCTTCTTTTAGCCTTATCCTCTGTTGTGCTCATAAAATTCAGTTATGGCCACTATTGAATTTTTAGTAATTACTTGAGAGTAATTAGCCACTCTAGCAATGGGTATAGGTCCCCAAAGAGTACTCTAATTTTTCTTCCTTTTGGACTTTTTGGACACTCACTGAGTAAGAGGTATTTCTCAATAAACCTGGAGCTAATCTTTCCTGCACTTTAACTCATGCCCCTGCATTTTGAGCATGCAATTGATAAAACTGGAGAGAAAAACCACCAAAAGAAATCAGACAGAAAAAGGGCTGAAAGGAATCAAAATAAACAGAAAAGAGAACTGGATTGCAGTTTCAAAACTGCTGCTAAATACTCCTTGGATTTGTCAGCCCTCTAAAATAACTTGGGCTAAAAAAGTTCGCATTCTTTTTATTCCACTGAGGAATTGTGCCCTTGACTACTCTCTTATGTGTTTGTTTGGGGATTTTTTTGGTGAGGATTACATGAAGAATTAGACAAATTTATGAACTACCCAAAAAATGCAATCATTTATTCACAAGCAATATAAAGAACACATGCAAACAATCTGACACATTCACTGCAGACCTATTCCTGTCTAACTAGCTCTTGGGAGGCCTGATTGGCAAGGGTTCCCTAATGATCTAGAAAGAGAGAAGACTGAGGATAGAGTGGGGAGCACTACCTCATGCTTTGGAGGCTACCACTCTATTTCCCTGAAGGACTGGATTTCTGACCCTTAAAAGACATAAGAGGGGAGAATGTTAAGAAAAATGAAGAATGAGAGTGGACCTGACCTGCCAGATCAGGAATCTTCCATGGGAAGCCAACAAACTCCCTGCAGAGGATTTGTGATTTCTCCCTGTCCTCTCAGGTAACATGGTGCTACCAGAAGCATAGTCATGCCTCTCATTAATTTTCTTTTTCTTTGATATAGGAGACTTAATTCTCAACCTCTGTGTTTTACTATCTGCAGAGAACAAAGCATGTTTTGTGCCAAATAATGACTTGATTTGAAAGGGTTAAGTTTAACAGATGACAATATAATTCTTTAAAATCACATCCAATCCTTAATTGCTGGTAACAAAGACTATTTGCAGCACACAGAGTTGCAGGGAATACTCTTCTGCTTCAGTGTTGCTGGCAAGGAAAAGGCTTGTCGACAATGCTCATTTTTCTGTGGCACACTTTGGTTTGGCTGATGCCGCCGGGGTGGTAATACTGATGAGAGGGGCACACAAAATGCCTAGAAGGTAGCACAGAAGGCTACCTAATCTAACTATAAAAATAACAAGACCATGGCCAGAATAACCACCTCCAGACACTCCAGCCCCATGACACCGTAGGCTGAGGAAGGCAACTAAGCAAACTGCTGAGCCCCACCTTTCACAAACTATTTGCTAGTTAAGAGGGAGCTATGGAGATGGAGAGAGAAGGGTGAAGAAATGAGGGGAGGTATAATGAAGTATGCAGACCAGGTGGTTGGGGCTGTCTGGAGGTACCTACTGAGCAGCCCTGCCCTTGATTCCTGCAGCTTGGGCAGGGCGATGCAACACACCAGACCTGTTGCTCAGACCATACCACACTCATCAAACTTGCTATGCTATCATGAGGAGCAAAGGGAGGCAGCTGACTTCTCTGACAAGCAGGGCAACATCCAGGATGGACAGAGCAAATGTGCCATGGCATCAGCACCCATCCAAGGCACCTGTCTGGAAAGCACCCCTGTCTTCTGTGCCCCTGTTACGTACAAGGGCAGCTGGCCACTGAACACCTTATCATTCTCGTCTTCCCATATTCTTTTGGCTGAAATGAGACATCTTACCCAAACAGCAACAGGAAATCCTGGGCAACATAGTCTCCCTACAGAACAAAGCAGCAGATAAAAATTAAAAAAAAAAAAGAAATCATAAAATCAGTATTTTGGCAGCATTCATCCCTTGCAAAATTTTTTCTCACAGAGAAAAAGTGAGAAACAGAGACATACACAGGAGCCATCACCTTTCATCCATCACCACCATTGTCCTTCAGTCCTGGTGCCACGTACCCCAGCCCATACACACAGACACTTCTTTTCAGAGCAAGGTAATGCCTTGCTCCCAGGAGGGTACTCTATATACTTGGAGCCTTTGGAAATGAGCATCAGTCATCTTTCTTTCCCCCGGACAATGCTTTGTCCTCTTACATGCTTTTTCTTGCCCTTCCTTGCTCATAATCCTCATGGTCTTCACCTTCCCCTCTCAAAGCTCACCGAAGAGCACCCCTGTCCCATGTGAAGGCCTCCTGTATCCCATTACTGACCATGGGAACCTCCTAATCCTTTGTACTCAGTTTTGAGACCATTACAGATGCAATGCAGATTGAGGCCTCCCAAGGCATCAGACCAAACACATCCTGTGACTTTCAGCTAACCTTCCACTGAGCAGCACTGTAATACTCACTTACAGACACTGGAAATGCAGAAGCACTTTTTAATAGCAATAAAAATAATGTTCTTTTCACTCTGCTGAAAACATGAAAGATTTCCAGCAGCAAGTCAGGCAGTCAGCCTCCCCTCAACACCCACTCCTGCAAGCGTGCGTAGGGAAGAAGTTCACTTTCTGACATGGAAGCCTGTCATTCCTCCAACCTCTCTCTCTTCTCTGATGCCCACATACACAATCTTACACTTTTTTCCTGGATACCTCCCCTCCCTCAGAGATTGACTGAACCACCCAAGCAGATCACAGGCCTCTGTATTCAAGGTGCAGCTCAAAAAGTAAAAAGAGCATCTTTTTATAAGGCCACGGTAACACACTAGGGTCTGGCTCAGTGAAAGAACAGATCCGTCACCCTCTCCACACCATCATAAATTAACTTAAAGTGACAAAATTATTCATTCAGCCTTTACTACCTCCTCTGATGAAGACTGCGTTAGCCAATTATTTCAAGGAATGCCACATTACAAATGGGAACTCATTCACTGAATTGTTTTATAGGCCAGCGTTCATCAATTTTGCATAGGCTGCTTTGTTTTTAGAGCTAATTTCTAATCCTAACTCACATCGCAGACACACATCTCTGCTTGGATTAATTAAGATCTCAGAGAGAACCTTCTGCTCCATTACCCTCCGTTACTGATTTATAAAAGAGGCCATGAAGCAATGTTCTTAATGATAATGAGGGGGATATTTTATCCCTTAATTCCATTCCTGGTTCCTGTGCTTAAAATGCAGAGACACATAGATATTTCAGGGAATAAGGAGAAAATCTTTACTAGCTGCAAGGCATCCTTCATTGGCAGATGCAATCCTTAATTTTTCTCTCCATAACAAGCATTTTGGTTAGTGATCCTTCACCCTATCAAAGAGTGACTGAAAAGAGGAGAGAGGCCACCATCACACAACACTAAGGGGACAGACCATCAGGAGCAGGAACTCATTTTTATGGCTAATGATGTGAAACAGCTCCAAACAGGACCAAAAGTAAAGTTCATGGGAAACTAAGGCCAGTACCAACAGATGGAGACAGGATGACTATGCAAGCCCTGAGAGTAAGTACAAGAGGAGTGTGCAAAGCACTGAGGAAAGACACCAGGCTGAGTTTTCCTGCAGGCACTAACCGAGCTTGGCCTCCTCAGATGAGAGAAATCACCTAGGTTTATTTTACACAACCAAAGTAAAAACATCCACATCAGCTGTGGGCCACAGATCAAAACAATTCAACAAGGTGGGTATCCTAAAATTGAGGATTTGCCCCTACTAAGCCTCTCACTGTTTGATGGGACAGAAATCCAGCTCCTGGCAGGAGAATGCACCAAAGGTAAGATGGAAAAGCTGAATTACAGCAACAGGACTGCATTACCAGTGCCCAAAACATCCACGGTTCTCGCTCTTAGAATTTTTCTTTTGACTTTATTTGAGCTGTAATCCAAATCAAAATTATTCCCACTATGAATTTCCCATAAACAGGAAGCAGCAGTGACATTGATAAAAATGACAGCTTCACAGCACCATGGAGGGGAATCCCAGGATGCTCCTCTCACAGGCAGTCACTGCTCTGCAAATGTGGGAGAACTGCAGACCTTGGGAGGACAGTCTGTATTTCCATGGGATGAGACCTTGGTAAAGAGATACACTTTTCTCCCAGTGTGTCCTTCACTGTCTGCTTCTCTGCACATCCCAGCATCCACCTACAGCTACTTCCACTTAGAAAATTAGACTATAAAAAAGGTTATCTTCATTTTAAATGGTTTACCTAATCTCATCCAACCCTAATTTTAACTATGTTATTTTTGTAACTCTGAACACAATTGGCAAAACAAAAGTGTTTGTCTTTTACCTATCTACAGTATCGTCACACACAGAATACACTGCCAAAAGCAGGTCTGCTTCTTTTCAAAAACAGCAGGCTAGATGGGTAGCCCACAGAACTTACTGGAGGACCTACCTGGACTTATCTCTGTAGCACCCAGGCACATCTATCTCTGCATTTTATACTAATTGGGCAGAAATATAAACCAGAAGTGATTTCCATTATATCACACAAAAAATTTAACAGAACAGAGAAGCCCTGACTCCTTCAGAACCTATAAGTGACATCAAAGAGGTGAATGGGCCACGTAGGTAGTTGTGTGCACCATTAGGCCTATAGAAACCATATCTCACTTGCCAGTTTGTACAAGTCTGCTAAAAAAGGATGTTTATCTCAGACTGAAAACTGATATTTGGCATTTCTGAGAGATTTTTAACAAGAGGCTGTGTATTATCACTACTCAATTAATGCCCTTGTTTTCAGTCTCAGAGATAAGAGTTTTCATGATTCTTGGATTAAATACTTTTGGGGTACAGAGAAAATCATTTTGCTCTGCTACATTTTTTTTCAATTTTTTTTTTTTTTATACACCAGCTTAATTTTGGTACATCATGCTAAGAGAGGCACAAACTGAAGCATACAGCATCTACATTACTAGCTATAGAACAAGAAAGATATAATCCATGTTGTCTAGCATTTCTCCACAAAACTGAAGGCCAGTTTTACTCTTGCTGAAGCCCTAATCCTATCCGAATTCTTCAAAAGACAGGCAGAGTTGCTCTGTCTTGTACCATGCTGAAGACATACATATTCACAAGTAATTTGATAAACAAATTATTTTGCAATTAAGATGAGTTTGACAGATACAAATGGAATCAGACTAATTGTGTCTGATTGGGTCAAAATAGTATTCCATCTTGGCTGCTGAAAGAAAATAAAAGGACAACCTGCTTGCATTTTACAGAGTACTGCCTGAAGGCCAGAATTCCTTCCCACCAGTGCCAAGATGCAGAGCTCTGATTCTGTAGGTGTGCAGAGCCAGACAGGACTTTTCCCTCAGACTGCTCCCTCAGACACAGCTTACGAGAGCACCACTCTGCTACAGAGGTGACAAAAGATGATGGCCTTTATTCTGTAGGACTGTTTCATTGACACTGATGGCTGTGACTTCTGCAGCTGAGTAAAGACAATTAAGATATGTACTTGTAGAATACTGCTGGCATTCATTTGCCCCCACAGACTATTATCTCTTATCCACCTCATGTCCCTGCATCTTAGCTAGAACCTCTCAGTTCCCAATAGCCAGGTCTTTCCATCTGTTGCTAAGAGCAGTTACTTGTAAGAAAGCTGTTGAGTAACCAGGGATCTCACAGCAAGGAATACTTGCAGGAAGTACCTGCAATATAAATATGCGAACACATGCAAACAGGTAGATGGTGAATCAGTGCACACCCCATGAATCCTATACAGCCCATATGAAGCATCACACAGCAAACCCTGAACTACATCTGTGCATGGAAGTCCTTTTCCAGCTTTAAGGGAATGCCTGGACAATATGAGGTGAGAGTTGATTCTGCATCAGCTCCTCAAGCCTTTCTAGGACAGGAAAGGCAAGGCCAGAACAACACATTGGAGAAACCACTTCAAGGGATCAGACACGGCAGCTCAGTGACAGATCTGTGAGCTGAACACAGAACACCAAATCAGACCCCACCCTGGCTACAGATTCCCAGAGACCTAAGGACTGCCCAGCTCCCTGGGCACAATAAGCCCAGGGAGAGAACTGCATCTACCTTTTTCAGATTCACTATAATGATGGCAATTTCTCATATATACGCTGCCATGATAGCTCAAAAGCCATGCCGCAGAGCAAGCAAAGCTGAAAACACCCTTCCTGGCTTTATTACTACATTGTAAACAATCACCTTTGCTTCCATTATATTCCTACCCAGACACTCAAATTTTTTTTTATTATTTTAATAGAAGACACGTACATGCTCTATTTTCCATTAAGCTCTTTACATATGTATTTTCCAGACTCTTCTGATGATCACGATTCAGATCTTCCTTCCCAAAGACAAAGTTATTAAAAAAAACCAAAACAAACCAATATTTACTCTCCCCCTATTTACCGTATTTCTAAAGCTGACAGTTTTTTCTTCAGGACTGATTGGGGGGTGAGGAGGGTAGGGAAGTTATTTGTTTGTTTTAAAATGAAAACAGGCAGTCTTGGAGAACAGAAAGAATGAAATCTCAGAGGGCTCAAGCAGTCTTTAAAAAATTCCCCACAAGCAGTTTAATAGCAGTAAAGGTTGATTCACGTAAAAAAATTATGCATCAAAGGCATATAATTTTTACTGTTACATCAAGAGCTCAGTCTACACGTATGTCCTCATGCATAGTCAAGGCCTGCAATACAACTTAAAGCTGAGTCAGACTGCAAAAAGGCTTTTTCATTCTCTAACATGAAACATATGTTAAGAGCATGCTCTCTTTACAAATTTCAGCATAAATTTGGAGTACATTGATTTAGATACCAACATGAATTATGACATGAATTGAAGAGGGTATCTCTATTTGAATCTTTAAAACTTGTGCTGTAAGTGGCTGCATCCCAGCAAACAGAAAATGGGTAGCAGCATCTAAATTCTAAGGCCAAAAGCTTAAAAGTATTTAGTAATTTTAGATGCCCCCTCTGAGATGCTTTGGGTGTGCGAAAACTGCAACAAAATAAAAGCTCGCAATTTTCTAAATGTCAAACTCTCTCCAAAATCAGACGTAAAAGCTTAGGTCCCTAGCCCTATATTTCGTCACATTCAAGTGTAAATACTGACAGTTTCAGCACATAGTAATAATTCATACTCCTTCACAAGATCCTGATTCCTATAGTCAATATATTTAAGGACTTTAATCTATGCAGTATGATGTCCTAGGTTTCATTTCAGTTGTATTTGCTCCCCATCTCTGAAAATCATACTATTTCTATTCAGGAGTCCTGAAACAGACTGCAGAGTAGCACGATATTTAAGAGCCATACAAGTCCTACTGTCCAGAGGTTTCAATAGTTTGTCACAGTAATGAAGTATCACAATCCTTTCACAGATGAGAAAAAATGAGAAAGACGTTTTATTGCAATGGAGATGGTCTTAAAAAAAGAGTGCTGCTTTAAATGGGAAATGTGCACACTGCAGTATTACAGCCTTCTACAAAGATAATACATTAAAGACCCTTCAGTAGTCAAACATATCACTGAAGGTAGGCAAGAAATTAGCCAGATATTTAGCAGGAGCAAGACTTTCTTGGAAAACTAAGAAAGCTGCAATTTCATAGCAAGAGATCTGAATCCTATCAACTAAAAGCAAAAAACCCAAATGTTAAACAATTACTCCTCTGACAAATAGACCTAACAGGGAATTTCCGTAACAGAAAACATGTGGCTCAAAGAAGTTGTGAGCCACTTAAGTGGCTCGTTTGGGAAATTTAATCTTTCGACAGTACTAGCGTATAACACCAATCCCCTTAGTGGCTAAATTTTAGTAAGTCCTATGCACCACCAAGGACTCTGACTTAAGAATCTAAGGATAAAAAGTAACACTGGGGACTCCCTAGAGATGAGCATTCTTCACCTCCAAGCAAGAACCCCTGAGATAGTCATGATTCAGAAAACAAAATTCCACTGTTACACAGAAAATAGCAGTCAAAGCAATATCTGTTTCAGATCTTACTTAAAGTTATGCTGAAACAGCCAAATACCAGTTCACTTACATAGCTTGCTGATTTTCTTTCTGAATTTCCACATTTCCAGTTGAATGTGAAGATGTACTTCTCCCAATTTCTCTGCTGCTTCATCTTCTGCATAAAGGTAATGCTGGACAGCACATCACAGCAGCTGCATCCTTCTTTTCAAACTCCAGGCCAAGGTTCTGTTTACACATGTTGATAAAAATTCTTTTGATAGGTATAATTTGCAATATTAAATGAACAGAAGCCTGCCATCCTGATGAAAATTTGCAAACCATAAAACTAACTAATAGAACTTGGCCAGAGAATCAAGGCTTAACAAACACGGCTTCAATAACAGCTCCGTAAGAAGTTGTTTGTTGTGGTTGGGGTCTTTAGAAAGCAAAACCATGAATTTGAAAGTGGCATGTTTTATGTAATTGTCAACAGTTTTCTGTTGCTTTTTGTTTTGTTGCTGTTTTGTATTATAAAGAATGATTTTTCAGGGGAAAGCTGAAATTTTGGTGCAAAAGAGGTACCCAAGAGCCTGTAGACTACATAGGATGGGAAAATACTTGTCTAACTTGTAACTCTGTGGAGTGAGAGATTAACGGGTTGTTCTTGTCTCTCTCAACTTTATTTCCTGCAGCATCACCACGCCAGTTCAGGGAGCCCTCATTCTTCATGGCTCCAAACAGCTCAGAACAGGAGTACGTTTTTGCAGTAGGAGGCCATCTCCCCACACAAATCAACATGCTCAGTTGGTAATTCAACTGTCTAAATCTAGACTAACTAACTCTATGGACCTCAGCAGACATGCTGAAGATCCATGTTAAAAAGTATGAATATATGGCCTCTTGTTCTACAGAGGTGACCAATTTATTAGAGAGAATGTAGCAAACTAGACATAACGCCTTAGTTCCATTTTTACACACAGGTCTCCACCCTTCACACTAAATCTAGCCCTCAGAGCTAACTAAAAACTTCTACTCTGGAACCCAGGCAGGTAGGTTGGTTGGTGGCTCACTGGCTGGCAACCCCTCTGCTGTGTTTAAAGGCCTTTATAAATAAAGTCAATATTCCACGTAATTGTTTTTTCAACCTGGTCAGGTTTCTGTGCACTCTAATTGTTCTATATCAATGTGGTAAACACTTCCTGCAGACAATTTGTTAGGAAGTTTGGATTTTATATAACCCAGGAAATGAAGTCAGCAGACCTGTGGGCTGCCTGTAGTGATTCAGCCCCCTGGTTCCTGCAATAAGCAGGCACTTCAGACACAAAAATCCAGTGGCAATGACAAACTAGTGGAAAGAAAAAGGGCACATGCTAACTAGTTTCTCCATACACTCTATTCATACATAAAACTTCAAAAAGTTGCAAAGAACTTCCACAGACTTTCAGCCATTTATTTTTATCCCTGGTGCCAAAATTATAAATAAATTCTGATCCCTCTTCTCCTCTTGTCTTCATTGCATTGGGGAACAGAATGGGACACGATGTGTAGGAGGGGATTGAAGCTTCTGTCTGTATCTTTTCACTAAGGGAGCAGGCCTTTTTCTTCTTTAGTTCGTATTTCTAGTGGTTACAAAATACATATGTTACTTTCTATTAACTTCCCTGTTTTTGCATCATCAATCACTTATCAATGCTCTGGAAAAATGCTACATAGCTACAGCTAACACAGCGTTCCCTGAAATGGCCTAAGGGTTCTGAAAAGTTCATAGCTTTTAGTTCAAAATTAACTTGGATTTGGAGCTTTCTGCTGGTTTTAATTGTTTCAGAAAGCCCGTGAGGAAATTCAGGAAAACATAAGATCTAGACAGGGGAACAGGCTGCCCAAAGAAGTTGTGGACTCCCCATCCCTGGAAGCGTTCAAGGCCAGGTTGGATGGTGCTTTGAGCAACCTGGTCTAGTGGAAGGTGTCCCTGCCCACAGAAGGGGAGCTGGAACGAGATGATCTTTACAGTCCTCTCCAACCCAAACCATTCTACAACGTAATCCTCTTCCTTGAAAGTTATTTTACCAATCTTTATTAAATGTACAATTTGTCTCCTTCACTGTGAGTGGACCTCCTGAGTCACGCTCTTCAGCACCCATGGAAGTTCTTGTCTAGCTTTCACCATCATACAGCTGCGGTGTTTGACCTCAACACAGTCTTCCACTAAAGTCCTCTAACTACACAAGAGGAACTGAAATATTAGCTAAGCAGAATAACATTTCCTTCCAATTTTCATAATAAATGTCACTGCAAAGAAGGAGGAAAAAGAGAGACAAAAGAGAAAATGTAAAAAGTCTAAAGGAATTTCACACTGCAGACAAAGGAATAATCCTTGGCTGCAAAATATCCTGGAAAATATTCCCCATTTAATAAAGGTTTAAATCAGGAAATCTCTTCAATCCATGTATGTTCCAGTGGTAAGATCAAACCACAAAATTATCTTCTGAACTGACTGGCTTTGAGGACAGTTGCTGGAACATAAGAACTTCTGCATCTCTAAGCTTTCTACAGAGGAGCGATTTCTCTGCAAATCACCATCAGTTCCTCTTCCTATATGATCCTTATTGTTGATGTGGGTGGGCAGACTTAGGTATCATTTCCTTTATCCTTCCAATGCATAGGCAGAGGGTTGAATTGGTACAGCTCCCACCACCAGCCATCCTGTTGCTGCTGTTACACCCTTCTCCCACAAGCACACCACAACTGCAAATCTATGTCTTTTGCTGGCATGCGCAGCTTAACAGTGTTACATTACCCTCACATTGCTGCAAACACTATCAGGGATTAGCACAAGCCAGTATTTACCTGTGAACTCTGACTGACTCCAAATTCAGCAAAATGTAGCCATATCTGGCACATTTCTTTTCTGGTAGGGACCACAGAAAAGTCTGAGTTGGAGATGAGAAGGAGGAGAAATCTGAATGATCGCACAGGGGCTAAACAACCAGAATGTCTGCAAGCAGATGAGAAGAGATAAGGAAAGGTCTGAGTCTCCCTTTGCACACTTGAATACTGACAGGTGAGATCAGGCTTTGCGCTATCCCCATTTCAACACTGCATAGAAAGGGAATGAGTAGAAGACAAGTACTTCTAAAAACACTTTATAAAACTTTATAAAAAATATAAGCAAAAGCAAAGAGCATAAAAAACCAGGTGGACCTACCATGTGTGGAGATAGAAAACAGGTAGTGAAAGATACAGCACCAACAGTCTCAGGGGAATAAAATAAAATCCCTTTGGAGACCATCTTGCTGACAGCTTGTCCCACTGAATTTAATAGAAATACCCCTGGAAATTAATCAAGGCTGGTTTATCCTTCCATTACCCTCAATACTGGCATTTATTAATTCCCAAGCATAACAACAATTCAGCTAAATGTTTTTACCTATTATGCATTCACTCACACTGATAAGTTCTTCACAGTTGGAAAAGAGATTCAGAGCTTCAAATGGGTAAGAGAGGCAACAGTCATAAGAAAATCCCAAGGGAGAAACAAAAGGACTTAATAGCAGGCTATTATTAAACTCTATTTGATATATTAAAAAATCACAAGGAAGCCTGTCAAAAAAATTACCATGATCAAATAAATTGCAAGGCAAAGCTGCCAGTCATGTCTTGTGAACTGGTATGGCAGAAACATGAAGGGAAATAAAATGCCCAGAGCCCAACACAAAATTAGGTTTGCACTGCCAAACACACTCCTGTCCTGCTTGTGGCCCCCCTGCCTCCCTCCAGCCTGAGCCAGCTGCCCCCTTGGCACTTCATCCATTCCCACCTGGCCATGCAGGGACTAAAGGTGCTGCAGAGGCTCAGCACTGGGGCTGGGAGCCCCACTCCCAATTCATTCCACCTCCTCCCCAGTGAAACTGTTCTTCTCCTCAGCTCCTTGTTATCTCCTGCCTACGCACACTCTGTAGTCATATGTACTTTGCCACTTTGCAAAGTGCTCTTGGGATTACTTAGGTATTGCACTAACCCAAAGTTGCTCCATTTTACAGTGCTACAATCCTGGCTTCATAAAACTCAACCTTAGAACCACCAGAGAGATTAACTTCAAAATGTTCCCTTTAAAGTGCACAGTGTCAAAACTCCGCGCAGTGGATCGCAATCAGTGCTTCTTCAATGCAAAAGCCATTCCTCCTTCAAGAGGTTTGGTTGGTGAGGCACCTAAGGGGCAGACACGGGAGAAGCCAAGGCTGGACATGCAGCCTCTTCTCTCTCCTTTGCTCCCAGTTGTGCCAGTACTGCCCAGGTGTAGCTGTATAAGCTGAGTTTCTCTTTCTGCAGCGCTCCATACATTAATTTCCCAGGGATAAGTGACTGAGTTTAAAACAGTGGCAGTATTACAGCCCACTGGTGTAACAGTATAGCAGGGCAAAGTTTGGAGAAAGAATCAGTACTTTTCCAGGTAAGCTGAAAAAGCTGGAGAAAAAAGAAAAGCATCTGGGCACTAGGGGCCTTTTTCAGATTTTAGGAAGCTAGAGGCTGCACCAGGGGAATTTGAGAGCTAAAATACATTTTTTTATCTTCAGCTTGTAATATCAGTGTAATCTCAAGTAATTTGTTCCTCTTCATTGCATTTACTAGACTTCTAGTTTGCTTCATTTCTTCCCAGCTTGCATTTGGCAAGCTGAACGTATAAAACCCAACAAATCCCAGTCAAGAAAAAGCATCCAGAAGCTTGGGTGGCTTCAGGAGGTGTGTGCTTGCACACCTTGGTGTCCCCAGGCACTTCTTTAGTTATTACACTTAAATAGAAGTTTAGAAAGCAAAAACATTGCTCTGCCTACATTTCCAGATGCTTCTTGTTCCCTGCTCCCCCTCTTCCACTGCCAAAAAAACCCCCAACGAGCTGCCTCAGTTTAAGGGGCATCAAGAGCTTCTGTTTGGTTGGGGCTTTTTCCCCCCCTTAAAGAGTTTAAAATCTTGATAATCTGTAGCCTAGCTATCAAATCTAGAATGCTTAAGTGAGAAAACCCACTGACATCAATAGAACTACTCACACTAATAGTTACAGCTTGATTTGGCCTTAAGGCTTTAGATGTGTTTAAACCATTTAGATCAATTCTATGCCTTGAATTGGTTTTGCAGTTTAAACCATTTAAAACAAGAAGCAGCTCAAAGGAGGCCACAAAGGCAGCATGGGAGAGAGAGCAGAGCTGCTACCACTTTATTTACCATGGAATGTGGTTTGTGGCAGTCCAGGGGCAGCAACACCAGCTAAGGCTTTCTGCACCTGCCTTGAAAAGCCCTTCTCCAAAGGCAAAAAGTCTGACAAACTGCTTGAATGTGGCTCCTGGACTGAAATGCAATAGGGGACTTATACAGTGTAAGACAATCTGAATTTGAAACTCTTTTTTCTTAGGCACCCTCCTTAAAATTGCAGCGACATTGTAAATTATCCCCAAACCAAACACTGCAAAGCTGAGAAATGCTCAGTTATTACACCATATATTGAGCTACGATTATGTATTTGACAAACACATAGTAATAAAAGTGCAACAATATCACCCAGACTATCCAAAGTAGGCCCTGAAATGATGCTAGGCAGAAAGTCTGGGACAATGATGTGGACATCCTTGCATCAGTACAGGCCAGGTGACAGAGGGGAGTACTGTGACTACCTCAAAGAAAGTCCAATAGCACTGGCTCAGTGTTATCTTTGACGGGACCTATCTATCCTCACAGAAGCCAGGCCACGAAGATCTATTTTAACAAGGTCTCACTGAAAGGCATTCTTTTATCCACTTCCTCTTGTTTATTTTTCTTTCAAATATCTGATAAGATACTTTTCAACTGTGTCTATTCACTTTCTGTTTGCGCAGGTCTTGGGTTCATCACAAGTTACAAGGTCAGCATTAATCTAAACAATGGTTGGTTATGGGCGATTTTGCCAAGTAGAAAACACTCTAAAGGCTAGATTGTTATCATCAATAGGGCAACGCACAGGCAGGAGAAACAAGCCCTACTTACACGCGTGTGGATTAAGCTGAGCTACTCAGATGCCAGGTCATGGGTGTAGCACATGCACCAGAAGCCACAGCTCCCGCCCAGGGCTTGTTAAGATGAAAAAGTAAGGAAGGAAGGAGGAGCTTCTCTCCGTTCTGCTCCAACATGTCAGCACGGCCAGATGGCCAGGTACCTATGAGGAGCGTGGAGGGGCCATCCAAAAGGTGAGGAAAGAGATCTTAAACCTGCAGAGTATATTTAAGGCAAGGAAAGAGCCTGCAAAGTGTGTCTTTTCCAGCTGTGCTCTGTGCTGTCATCCAGCCCACAGCAATATCATTTACAAGCAACAGACTGACAAGGTGCCCTGCAGAAAATTCCAAAACAAAAAACCAAATTCAGTAAAACAGGGGAAACAGCAAGTCTTTGTGAAACCTTTAAAACTGATTTCTTTGAAGACTGCTGTTTGATAGCTGACACAAAAGAGTAAAGCTCCATTGGCTTGTAATACCAAAATACTTTAACCGTATTTACAGTTTGTCGCTTGTAGAGCCAAAACCTTCCAAAATGTACTCCCTGAACCTGGAGTGCACGCAGCTTATCTTTTGGCCTCTATATTCCCTTCTTCAAAACACACCCCTTCCTGCACTCTCACCAACAGTGACTCACACCAACTTAATGAAAAAAATTAAAACCCCAAGAGAAAAAAAAAAAAAAAAAAAAAAAAAAAAAAAAAAGAAGACAACTTTTAATCAAACCTTGCACATGCAAGCAATTTTATAACCCTGTTTTACGGAAATCTCTTTTCTGTAGGTCTCCTGTCCATGAGGTACACTGTATTTTCAGACTGGGACTAGGCACCATGAAGACCGTAGCACTAATACCCGTCTATTACCATTAATGGAGCAAACTGCAAAGTGATATTTGCTCTCCATGTCTTGTTTGACCTCCAGATTGGCAGATCAACCTTTCCGGAGCACAAGCTCTTTACAAAGGGAAGGTAGATACAAGCACTAGCAATAGTCAGCCTAGCCAGAGTGTTAACCCTGACTCAGGAAAACAGCAGCTCAAGAGGATAAATCTCTATGGTGATGGAATTGCTGGTCTCTCTAAAAATGGTAGCTAGCACTTTTCCAGGGCTGTTATTCTGTTATGAGAGCCAGAAATCAATTAAATATTTTCTTTCCTCTGCTAAATATTCACAGTTTGCAAGAGCTGCTACCTTAAGCGAGATCTGATTTGAAGGCCTTCAAGGGAACCATTCCTAATTCTCTCATTAAACACTTCTGAGATATCCTGTTCTCTATACTACTTTTATAAATATCTGAAGTAAAAATATTTACATTATGACTTAACTATTCACTCTGATTGTGCAGTAACCTTGGGCTGACAATCCATATTGTGTTTTTTTAAATCCCAGTTTGTTCAGCAATTGTTCAACACACAATGGTCTGATGGTCCAGCTGCAGCCAAGAAGCCCACCACAAAGCTGAGGAAAAGTGCAGGCACCCAAAAACTGATTCTCTAGCGATCGTCATGCCATGGCCCAGCTAGCAAGGCCAATTATCTAGTCCTCCTCAGTGAGGCCAGCTGCCAAAATCTCCAAAAGGTCAAAAGATCTGCTGGGAATGGCAGGGCTGAAGGAAAGTCTTCATGACTTCAGCCACCGTGAAGAGTGGAAGTACAGCAGCTGTTGAGTTAAAGCTTTACAACCATGGAAAATTTTTATATGCTGAGATAAGCCTCCAAAGCAGCCAAGGATGAGAAGTCACCTCTCGCAAGATCAAAGCTGTTGTATCTGGGGTGATTCCTTTGAAATGGTGAACTTTGAAGGGAGAAAGGTGAAGGGCTAATTCAGTCTGTATTACAAGTAGCTCGCTACTCTTCACTTCTGCAGCTATATGCATCTTCACATACTTGTAGCACACTCACTAAAGCATATTTCCTACAAGGATATTTAATACTGTTTATCAAGAACAAGGTCAATGAGAGAAGCAAGATTAGATATTTCAAAAGATATGTTCCCTTCTGTTGCCATAACAAAAAAAGGTACATTAAATCAACACTGCTAAGCTGAATTCAGATTTAAGCAGCCCTCCTTGCCGCAGAATCACAGACAGATACACACACACACCCTCACCCCACAATGCCTCTCTCTTGTTACAGGATGGGCTGTGGCAGTCAGGGTTACATCACAACTATACACAGCCTTCCCTTAGCAACCACCTTAACTTTATTGATTCTATAGTTCATTATTATGGCAACAACCTCAATTCTGATTGTTTATAAACTTTTACAAGGTCATCAAGAAAACAGAAATAAAAGCTGGTTTTCCTGACTATTTTTGTGGTATGCAGACCCATGGAAGCTATTGAGAGAGAACCAAAAATGCAGCAGGAAGGAAAGACAAAACCTAAAAATCCCAAACTAAAAAAAGGGAGGACATGTCTGTGGCTGTGGTGGGGTTACCTGTATTCTCTTCTCTGCTCTGCCATAAGCTTTCTCAGTGACTCTGGATTCAAACTAGGTCTCCCACTAGCTCGTATTCCTTGGAAAAACAACCTACCTCCAGTTCTGTGGACCTGACCTTAAAATTTTTATTTTATAACCTGTTTCGTTGCTGAGGTTTTTTTAATCCCAGGAAGGGGTCATGGATAACTTATTTAAAAAGAGTGAAAAGAGAGAGAAACAAACATGAGCTTAATGTTTTAAAAAAGTGCACAATTTGCAGGCAGATGGTTGCAGGATTTCATCATCAGCTGGCAAAGAAACCTCTCCCCCTGCTCCGTAGCTGTGAAGATACCTGAGTTAAAAGTGCATGTCCAGTGGTACTCTGAAAAGCAATGATCTGGCTTTCTTCAGGTCTATTCCACAGCTCTGACCTGAAGCCCAATACAAATCATATCGGGGAACTACAAGATCACACATAATACTCCTGTTCCAATCACTCAAAGCTGATACTCCTTTAACAGCACTGCTGTGTTATATCCTGGTCCCACCTACACACACAGAGTCCTTCTTAATCCCACAAGAAACACAACAGCAAGTTTGCAATGTAAGCAAAGCGTAGACTATGTGGTGGCCAATTTCTTGTTCGGAGGTTTTTCTGGGAAGAATTCCAACCCATGTGATGTACAAGACCCTGTCTTATCATTAAAAGGAAATATCACTTAGCAATATTTTACATTTTGAGACAAGAAGCAGCTAACTAAATATCAACATTTTAAAATAAAAGAACAGCATTTCCTCTGCTTTACCTGAATTAGTCAAAGGTAGCTCCTATCCTTTGTGTTTTCATACAGAGTTCTCAGAAAATGATCTGATACTATTTTAGAAATTAAAATAACAGATAGTTTTATACCATCATTCAAATGAGATCTGTGTGAACAAACTACTGCATTTCCTGAACAGCACGAATATTACCCTTATGAATGAATCAACTACTTCCAAATATGGATTGGAAAATATTCAGCTACCAGATATTTGGAAAAGCAAGCACCAAAACAGGCTCAGAAGTCCGATACAGATGTCTAAGATTCAAGAAAGCATTCCATCCAATCAGTTGCTGGATTTAGAGTCAGTCATTTCTCTGAGTCACCCATTTCATTGCTATTCTTCACTTATTTTGGGTGTGGACTGAAAGCAGTTGCTCTTAGTTCCTGAAAACTCAATGATGTGAAATTCTCACACCCCAAAGCAAAAGAAAAAAAGAAAAAAGATCACAGTTTCTGTCTGGAATGAGCCTATGTCCTTTATGCAGTACTTTCCTTTCCAACTCCCCTTTTGCTGCTGATGTACATGGCAAATGCCTGTTGCCAACCCATACTGCCCATCTGCCAAGCTTTCCCAGTTCCTACTTCTCTGCTCTACTCAGCAAGAAATATTTGTTGCTGGGCTTTGTACTGATGCCTGCCACCATAGACTTTGAGGCCTTGCATCTGTTAGCCATGTTCTCTCATTAAGGTTCCCACAACAAACAAAAGCCTCAAAAGTCTCTTTTCTTCCTGCTCTCTTCATAATGATGCCCTTCATTCTCTGTCCATCATAGCTCATACTTCATCCATCTTATTTCCATTATAAGTTCAAAATCTCAGCATTCCAAAACAGCATCCAAACAAAAGACTCTCCAGATATGAATGCCATCTCAAATCAATTACCAGGGCATTCATCCCTCACAATAATATCTCTATTATATTCTCTTACTATTGAATTCAAAGATTACACTGCTGACATGCTTTCAGAGTTTATGGAGGTGGTGATGGGGAAAAAACACCGCTCTCATAGCTGGTCAAGAGAATCATGTTTTTCAAGCTCCTTAAAACTTAAATCCCGAGCAAGAGGAACAAGGAGCATCTTTCCTGTTACACGTGTACACTACATAACACAGAAGAAGTTGACACACCCACAAGGTGTTGCCAGAGTGCAGTCATCATCAGGCAAAATCAAATTCAGTGTTAGGAGAATGATATTTCTATTGGGTAAAATTAGAACTGCACCTGCATTTAGCCCTCTTTGAATCATATCACTCCAAAGCAAATGGAGACCACAGAGAACAGTTGCCTCTTAAGAAAAGCAGCAGCACCAACAAACCATCAGCAACCAAGCACTACTTATCATAATTATCAGTTTTAAGATTCAGAGGTTTTTTAATTAAGGGGTGGATAGTTTCAGTTATAGAAAACTAACCAGAAGATTCAATGGAAGAGTCTAATAACTGTTTGTTCCAGGAGTCTTCACTGAAGTATATTTTAACATTTTGATTATGCTTGAAAATATGCTATACATGATAAATGTTTAAAGCGGTCAAGTGCAAGCATGAAACCATTTCTGTATCAGATTTAAAATAATCCATCCCCTGCTACAAAGCATAAGCAAGATTATGCAATAGCTCAACAATACCGGTAACTGTGCTGACAACTAAACCCAACTCGCCCTTTTCTAAATACCTTCAAAAATGTTTAACACATTCCAGGCTGTACAGTCATGCATGTCAACTAGGACCGAGTATACTAAACCCATAAAGAAATATATTCAGCCTCCAAAAACCACATGCTTCATGATTCATTCTCCCATATCGAACTTTATTTCATTTCTTGCCTCTTCCTACTGTTTCCTGCATCTTAAGCTAAAGCCCTTCACAGCCAAGATTCTCCCTTGTTTTGCACTCCTACTTCTAATAAAGTCCTTTGGCACCACATCAACACCACCAACATGAAAACAAGTAACAAAAAGTGCTGATTATAGGCATGTTTATCAGACCCCTTAGCCCAACGTCCATTAATCACAGTCTTCTATGACACTGTCAGTATCTCTTTGTAGGCAGCCAAAATGATATGACAGAGGTGCTGCAAAGACCACGGCATGAATCACTTTGCTAGTTCACATGGCTAATGTGTTTGGGAACACGGGAATGTAGCAAAAAGTCCTGCAGTGAACCAGCTGACACACGGCTCATGAAGCTGGTCTGCGTTAGAAAGGCCTCGTGGTTAGTACCTAGTAGTTAAGCATCGATTCATTCTGTTTTAAGTCTGTGCTTTGGATGAAAAAGCAAGCCTTGAGGAAAGGACCATGGAGAATTTTCTGAACAGCACTTTACACTTCCCTCCTTAGCAGAGGAGCATGCTCAGCTCGTGTTGAGGGTGGGTGCATTGTTCCAGAACATACTAACAAAAAAACACTTATTTGTTTACAGACTGTGTTATTCTTATTACATGGAAAAAATCATGAAGGAGCAGGAAGTATTCAAAATCTCCTTACGAAATTTAACCTTTCAGGTGAACTCAGAAGCAACTTTAAATTTGCCACATGGTATGTCCTATGTATTTCAGGTATTCAAACTTCACATATGTTTGGGACTAGAAGGAAAATTATTAGTTAACCCAGCCCTCCCTCCCTAAAGTTTAACAAACAGTTTTAATATATTAACTTTATTCACTGTTATTTAATATTTAAGCTGTTATTAACTTCTATAATTTAATGTGGTCTTTAACCCACATTTCCAATACCAGCCAGTAAGATGCAGCTCTTCTATGCAAGTTACGTTTTTATTCCTGCCAAATTGTAAGTTTTACCAGAAAATTCCAAAGAAAAAACAACTTTCTATGAGAGTCAGGAAGATTACTTTTTTTTCAAAAAGCAAGTTGTAAAAAGCAACAGCCATGGGCTATGATATAAATAGTTTGAAAAATTTTCATCGTGAATGCTTTTTTATATGGTATGATGGGCGTTATAGTCTACTACAATTTCTATATTGAATGTTTACCAGAAACTCTTCAGAAATTAAATCAGAACTTGATCCAATTCTTGATGAAGTAATACAGATTATTTTTGAAGACAAGACAGCTTTCTACACACTTGAAAAGAGTTCAGCGTATCTCCGATGGGCAATCTAAGAGGTAATAAACTTAAATTTTAGCAAGAAAGATTAGGTCTTGACATTAGGAAAAACTCCAAACCTTAGGCTAGTGAAACACCAGAGTAGATTGCCTGCAAAGGTCATTGGATATTTGTCACCGGAGGCACTGAAGACAAACCCCCAGCAGGATTCATTGTTCTCAGTGATCAGCTGCATTCAAAGAGAGGGCCCCGATGGCCTCCAGCAGCTCCTGTTGCTTTCTGTGAGCCAATCCTCCTGTGAAGCTATGACCCCAAGAAGCAGTTTTACAAATAGAATTACTGCAGCATATTATCTGAGGATTTCTAACCTACAACTCCTAATGCTTCTCTGCTCAGCCAACTCTCTTTCCTGTGTGCCAGATGGCTTTCCTTCTCATGTTTCCCCCACCACTCCGTACTGGACTAGCCAAGTGACAGCGCATGCTTTGACCAGTCTGGAGCTACCTGTGCACACTGCTGCTGACCAGATGACTGCTACTCCCGGAAAAACAGAAAGTGCATTATTAGAACCTCCTTTGCAATGGAGAGATTCTTTTGACTCTCCATGGCTATCTGTCTTCTTTTTTCTTTTTCTGTCATCTCTATTTCTGCTAGCCATCCACTCAGATATGTGGAAAAGGGCTTAAAGCAAATAGAAAAGTTATCCGTAGATAAGTGAAGGAACTGAAAGGCAAACATAAATATTACACTAGCCTTGTTAAAAATGGACTTTGGATTAATCCTCACTGGGAAGAGTTTGTTAAAACCTTTGAGTCCTTTCAAACTAAAAATTAAAAGAAAACCAACAAAACAACAAAAAACTCACAAAAACCCAAGGAAATTTTATGACACTAGAGTTCCTAAGTGAAGTTTCTGTAAAACACAGAGCCTTAAGTCATCACATGAATCACTGACAATTTAATCAGCTTCTGCGAGTTTGTCATCCTCATCAAGAGTTGAATTTAAGACCTTCAAAAAGTTCTTTCTCTCCATTTATGAACTGCTGCACCTACTGATTCAGCCACCCACACTACACTTTAGACTACCAGAGATTCAGCTAAGAATCCAGAAAGCTCATATTCAACTTAGAGGCTAAATGAGCTCCAACCAATGTAACCCTTAGGTCTTAAGATGGGAGAGCTTTAGGAAATCTTGCTCTAAAATGAAGCACTATCCAGTGAGAGCTCCTTTTGCCCAAATGCAGCAAACTTCACAGACATTTTTGAAAACCTTTATGTCAACAGCAGTGGGAGAACCCGTACATTGCAAGAGGCAGAGCAGGTACAAAATCCAGTGTGACATTCATCTCATCTATCCCAGAGGTCTCCTGGGAAAAAACTTCAGTCTGTTAACATGCTCAGGCCAGGAGCTATTTTTTAAGATAAAATTATTTTGCAAGAATGCATGTGGCACACAACAGGAACAGCTTTTTAAAATTAAAGCTCTGTAGGCCACAATCTGCTCTTTAGCCAAGTTAAATGAATATTGCCATCAGGGGTAATTAACCCTACAGTTCAAGGTTCTCGGGATGAGAGATCTTCAAACCTTATTCCGTTAAGATCTCAGATCCTCAAAAGTGAGCTGTGCACTTCCTGATTTTTCTGCAGAATGAAATAATAGCACCAGCATTGTAGACTCCCTGGTTTTAAGCTGTTTTATTACTTACATAATTTATGATATATCGGATGATGTCTTTGCAGAAAAGCCAGTGTTGAGATTTCTTAGCATCTCTAGGTAAAGAATCCCACTGAAGTACAAAAAAGTGCAACAGTAAATAGCATGTTAGCTATTCCTTCTGGCTTCTTTGGAAGCAGGATTTTATATCAGCTTGAAACAAATGGTGACCCTTTCAGGTGAAGAATACCACAGCTGCACAACTTTCATGGTTCAGTCTGGGTTACAGTCTGAAAAAACCTTGAGACTTTTTCTAAGAAAAGGAAGGATTTGTCTGTCATTGAAAAGACAAGGGCAAAGTGTTCAGTACCCCATAATTTGAGTACCTGGTACAATGTCATTCTTCTGCCTGAAAATTTGTGGGTAACGATTGACAGTTTTGAAAATGAGATCAATGTATTTGCAATACCTCATTTTGTTTTCTGTTCCTTGACTTTTACTGACATCCAGTGGAGACACACTCAAAACCTCTGTCAGGGGCTAACACCGACTCCTTTCTTATAAAACACCTCTACGTTAAGTTACTACTAGAATGGAAAACCTGCCTTGAATCCATCTCGTTTTCAGAAGGCTCTTCCATGTTATGTTCACAATACACATTCCTTTACAAATTCAATCTTTAAAACTGTTTCATTTCAAACATTTCAAACACTACACATTCCCAGTTCCGACAAAAACATTTTCATGGTTTAGTTTCTGTTGCACTGGTACAAATCCATATTCTCCTCCTTCTTCATCTTATCAACCTACAAATACAGGAAAACAGATCAGAAACAACACCTGCTTCAAAGACTGTGTCCTTATCACTGTCAAATGAAGCCATCTCTTTGTTCTCATCATAATTTGAAAGAAGGCCAGCATATTATTTTTGTATGTGTGAACTCTGCTTACCGACTGGAGGTATTTGTGAATACCATAATTAAACCCCACATAAGTACATACAAAACACAGATCTTAACAAGGGAGCATGTGGGGATCCATTAACCAGAATCATCTTAAGAATAAAATGGAAATCAAACAATGTTACCTGAGCTTTTTTGTTATATTTCTCAAAAAACAGTAGCTCCTAGAATCCATACTTATTACTGACAATTTAAACCCCAGAAACCCAACACAATTCAATGCAATTGATTCAGTCATGCTGAGACGCTCAGCAGAGAAAAGCAAACCTAAAGCCCACACTTCCATATCCTATCCACACTACTGACTGCTACTCAATAGTCACTCGAGAAAAGCAGCATTGCTCTAAGATTTACATCACCCAAGATGTCTACAACCCTTCCAAGAGAATGAAAAGGGAATCATCTCCAGACTGGAGAACATATGTTTGCTACAAACTAAAATACTCATATTTAAAGGTGCATCATGTTCTTCCTGAATAGATGCATGCAAATCCCACTTAGATTACAAGGGAGCTCTGGACAAGGAAGCTGGAAGCGAACGCAGCCTTATATGAAAAGTCTGAACCATGTAAGAGAGAAAAGCACAACAGAGCTCATTACCCATGGTGAGTCACCTTTTACTATGGAGGTATGTTCTTTGCCTAGGCAATTGTTAATTAACAGCAGGAGTGGGAGACAATTTTCTTTCAAAACACTTTTTTTGTTTTCCAAATACATAAAATGTCTGCATATTGGAAATGTATGTTCAGCTCTGAATTTCTCAGGTAAGCATGTTTCACCTGGAAACCTAGGTTTCAAAACATTCATATAGCTTACAGTGCTATGTGAACTGTTGAAAATCTGGATCAAGTGGCTAGCAACAATGGACACGATAGCTCCCACAATAGTGCCTGCAGAACAGGAAAGACATGAGCTCACACTGTGTGAGACACAGGTCTGGTAAATGAACAGAAATAGAAAAACTGCAATTGTCCTTACAGTGAAGTTTTTGTAAGGCAAACTGACGAGTGGATCCCTCACTCTTTCTCTCTTAAAAATATTAAAATAGGGAATAACAATAACAACATCAAAGATGGGCTGAACCAATTAAATACTACTGATAATCTCCTCAAATTCAGGGAAAACTGATTTATGGCCATGTGTCCAATCTGTGAAGTTCAGTTGCCTCTGAAGAAAAAGTAATTCTACTAGGTTCTCCTCATCTCAGTTCCAGCAAGGAAAAACAAGTGGGCAGCATAATTATTCTTGTGTGTGTCTGTGAACGCAAGAGCAAGAACATGTTCTCTGAAATACGTAATCACTCCCAAGACAGTGTCCTGGCACGTCTCAGATAATCCATATGACCTTCTGGCCTGTACCTCAAATAGGAACGCCTTCTTCATTTGTTTTCTTTGGAATGGATATCCCTCTTACTTCACCTCCAGTTTAAGCTTCCTGCTTTCAGAAGCTATTTCTCTGACAGAGTCTGCTATCTAGCAAGGTTGGATGACAAAGTTCTCTATGGGCAGAAAATAATACTTTCTGTAAAGCCCGAGGTTGCTAAAGGAGGTATCTCCACCCATCCTATTTTTCAACAGAGAGAACTCCTCTCTAAAACAGTTTCAGTGGCTGTCAAGTATGAGAAGTATCCTGATCTGTAGAAGGGCTATCTCATACCTATTAATGTCAAAACAACAGCAGAATGTGGCACCTGACAAGGACTGGTCATCTCATTAATAGTCACTAATCAGCCAGATCATTAGTAGTCTGAGCACACAGTCCTGTCAGCCTCCCTGGGGTGCTACAGCTTGCATTCCTCAATGGAAAAACTGATAGGAAGCAGGCCACCAGGACAAAATCTTGATGAATTCCAGTAATATCCAAGCTTGGCTTTCTGTGGAACTGAGGAATGAGAAGCAAGCAGGAGACCATTTTTTGCTGCACTGTGAGAGATCCAACAACACCTTTCCACAGACATTTCACCCAGGTGCATAATTAAGAGACACAGGTTTAGAATCCACGTTCAGTTTCTGCAGTTCTCCTGCTCCTCCTGCTGCCCCACATCCCAGCTACTGATCCAGCCATGGCCATCTCTCCAGCAAGAACCAAGGTGGCCATCAGCTGTTTTTGCTTTGGGCTGGGTTGTGCTGTTACATGCTGGTCTATGGTGGAACATAACTTTTATGCCACCTCACAGCTTGAGCAGCTTAAATGATGTTTCGGCTAACAACAGGTAAGGGTGTGACAGCGAAAGGAAAACCCAAGGAAATTTATACAAGGCTTTCGCCCAAAGCCTGTGGATTTAAACAGAAGTCTTATAGAAAGGCAACAGACTTGATTTTAAGGACCTCTACCACGGACTATATAACATGTGATGTACTAACTGAGTTAAAATTCTGAACAACTTTCAGGAAGAGAAACACCATCAGAAAGCAGTAGCATTTCTCTAGTTAAAATGCACAGAAGCAAACAGAAGCAATAACATTCAGGTTCCAACTTCAAGATTCCATTTTCCCACACTCTATGCAAATAATTCAGTCAACTCCACCCTTCTTATGCATTTCCAAGCCCTAACATGGATATACAGACAGGGTAGTCAAGTTTTCTTTGTAACAGAGATGTAAACAGTTCTGAAATGAAAGCCAGGAGACTACCACAGACAGAGAGAATTACATTGCTCTGATGTGTTTGCATACTAATCACATAATACTGAATACAGATGACACTTGGTCATTTTTTGCTTTCAACTGCCAGTGACTAAGGTAGAAGATGGAGAAGTTTAAAAAAAATCCCAACAAAACACAAAAAAAACCCCCAAATAAAACAGGTAAGACTGTAGGACTGTCAGAAAAGACAAAACCAGATAGTTATTAAAATATTCATTTTACACACAAACTGCCTTGATGTGTACCATACTTCTCTGTGTTTCAATTAATTTCAAATGCCAACTGTAAGCAGCATGTTAAATACATTGACAAGATGTCTCATTTCATGTAACATGCAGTTCTTTGTCTTTTGTAAGTACATTCTTTAAGACTTTCAGCAATGTTCTCGGTGAGTTTTCATAAAGATGCCTGCCCTTGCTGAAGAAGTTTCAATGTGGCACAGCCAAAATCCACGAGTTTTTTATAAATGATTAATTAATAATACCTCTCTCTCCAGGCAGGCCTTCAACACAATGGAGTTGAAAGCAAATTGTTAGTAAGTGCCTCAGTGTATACTCTTTGAAATACAAACTGACATTTGAATTATGTTCTGTGCAATTCAGAGCACAAAAGGACTCAACCTTGTACTGGAGTTTAGATAGCGGAACATCACATGAATGTAATATTTTAATAATAATTGTTCTGTGCATGTCGGATTTGGGGTCCCAATTTATGAACCACATTTTAGAACAAAATCTGCCTACCCACCTACCTGAAAACTTCAGCTTGCCAGCTTGCCTAAGCATCACGTTCTTAAACATTAGGTATGCCAAATTAATGCAGACATTTCAGTAAGCATACACTCGGGTGCCCTGGACAACAGTGTACAAGTTAGACACTGGCAGAAGGAATTCTGAACAACCAGTTCCCATCTGATCAATCCACAGGTTGATCAGGGATTTGGCAATACTTTATGCTCCCATACTGGAATGGTGTATGTCAGGTACAGCACTACAGCTTCATGTAAATTACGAACATCAAGATTTAAGACCAGGTCCTTTCTTTAAAGAACGTAACAACAACTGATCCTTAATTCTTGGTACATGCAAACTGTAGTGGGATGCACAAGGGGGTTAAAAGGAACTCAAGGTTGTTTAACTGTGATGTTCCACCGTGTAGTGCTCCTGGGATGCCATCCTAGGAGGGCAGACTAGGGAAGCCATAAGATCCACTTCACCACATGCCTGTTCTGGCTCCTCCTAAGAATGAGGCCAGAAGAGGAAGAGGAAATAAGTTGTCATATGAGACAACCAAGCTACAACTAGGAGCTTATATCCCTAAAGACTCCTGTGGTAAACTTCTGCTGAATAGCATTCTTTTGACCTCTCTCACTTGACACCGCCTCAGACTGGGCTCAGGAATACCTTGGCATGGGCGGCACAGCGAGGCTTTTTTTTAAATATAGACAGCATAGGTCTCATGAGGAAAAACTGCCTCAAGTCTACTGAAAACTGTGGGCACAAGCAGCTGCCCCACAAAATTCCGCTTCACATCTATACCTCTGAAAATCACTTGTCGTCTCATGGCTAAGATACAACAACCATTAAAAACTTCTCATCCATCCTAAAATAGCACAAATTATATTAAGCATTATATCTCATGATCAGGCTTTCTTAAAAGAAACTAATTATATACGCAAGATTATAAGTTCAGTAATACCTCAACACAATAGTGAAGTGTCACAGATGACTTATCTGTCACTCAGTGTCTGTTTTACTTGGGCTGTACATTATGAACCATATGTGCCATTAGTTATTAGCAAAATAGCAGAATTTTACTCTCTCTTACAATGAAAATATAGACAAGAGGAGATTTCCCAGGAGGTTTAAGCATATTTGTGCTACCACTAGCAGAAGTGTGCAAGGAGTGCATGCCTCATGTCTGATGCAGGTGCAGCCATGCCTCTCTGACACAGATCAGAGGTGACTCTATCCTTGTCAGACTAATATATCTTCAGTTTAGAAGAAATTATTAGACTTCAAGAGAAGTTTTTAAAACAAAACTAAATTGCTTTAATTCAAGAGTCAAAAGCCCCTCACTCTTTAGAGAATATTCTCATACAATGTGTGTGGAAGCAAACCAAGTGATGCAGGAAATGCCTTCCTGACACCTAGAATGTATAAAAAAGTCAGGACTCCAAGCAGTAACCAAGGGCATGCAAATATAAAATGTAAAGTCTTTGTGTGTATCTGGAAAGCAAACAAAGGATGAATCTTCTGATGAGTCAATAGAGACATCAACTGCAAGAAATTATACATGCAGTACAAGTCAGCCAAGGGCATGTCCTACAGGTTTTGTAACATACACAAGCAATACCATTAAGATACATTTGGGTCAGATTCATATTTCACCAAACATATGTAGGAAACACGCAACAGCAAAACCAGAAACATTGTTTCCCCTTAACCCTTTTTCTAGAAATAAAAAGCAAATGTTGCTTTTAATTATCAGAGATTAAAGAAAAGCCTATTAAATTATTTTTCCATAATAAAACCATTCAAAGCTACGTCACAGCTGGTCTTTGCACAAATATACAGTAAGTAGGAAACAGAAAAAATACAGGTCCTTCTCCTAACCTACTGCAAGGAACATTTGATTTTAATTCCTGCTTTAAAGGACAGCAACGTTTGCTCTATCCCAAAGCACACACAGGCATAAACACACCCCACCAGGAGTTTTGCATGTATGCAAGAGCAGGAGATGTTTCACCAGAACCACTGAGATGGTTCATGATGCTCAGAGTTCAAGTGGGACAGCTGGGACAGCAGAGAACCAGCCCTGAGCCTGAAAGCTGAAGCCAGATGCAAGTCGAAAATAAGGTGCAAACTCTTAACAGAGGAGATGATTAATCACTGGAATGAGCTACCAAGAGAAACAGAAGACTCTCCACCCCTTGAGATCCTTGAATCATGTCTGAGCACTTCTCTGGAAGATCTCCTTAGCCAAACAACTGTTTCTCGGTACAGGACAGCTGAGATGGGTAACATGAAACCACTCGTATTACAAAACAAATCATGCAAGGCGATCCAACATCCCTTCTGGCCTTACGTCCTGGATGATTCCGTGAATCACGCATAAGCATCTCCATAGGCTCAGCACCTGGGACTGCACATTATTCATGAAAAGAGAAATGCTTTCCTATTTATTTGTAACACACTACATGCATAAACATGAAATATGTAAAAAACTTAATTTCCACGGTCATTATGGAAAAACATTGTTAATTATTTAGTTTTTCTCTGACTTTTAAGAAGCATATTGGAAAAAACCAAAACCATGGGTTTAGATAACTCAGGGGAAGATTACTTTTCTCAATTCTACAATTTCACTTAAAATTAATGATCTCTATTTACACATAACGCTATTAAAAAGTTCATTTTACTACAAAACTTTAAATTACTTCAACTATTAAAAGCTACACAGATATTTCCATACCTCTGGTTTTGTAGTGCTTACATATCATACAATTTTAAGCCTTCTATGCAAATCTCAATGTATCTAAATTCTAAAGGCTTGGCAAACCTATCTTCCGACATTGGCTTTACAAACTGGGGCTTCACATGGCCGTTTTCAGCATAAGAAACCTACCTTTCTTTTCTACCAAAAGGCTCCTCTCTCAAAATCTTTAGATACTCTCCTACTATAGCAATCTTTTCTTTCATCCCAGAATTTAGTCAACAGTAATCTCCAGTCACTTTTCTTGGCAGGCTGGGCTTTTTTCATAATGTTACAATTAAGAACTTAATCCTGAATCCTTAATTCACTTGTTGAATAATAACAAAAAATTTTGTTCTTGGATTAAACCAACTTTGAAGTTTATTTATTTTTTTGAGAGAGATGATGAAAGACAAGAAAGTTGCCAGTACAAGAAACCCTCTTTCTCATTCCTAGTCTGTCCTTGTATTGAAACAAAAAATATGCCACTCACACCTATGATGTAATTTGTTTTGAACCATTACAAGAGCGAAGGGCAATCAAGGGCTAGACTCACAATTTGTGAGAAGTTGTCACCCATCTCTTCACTCAATAGCTAACTGGTCAGAGACTGGTCAGAGCACTCACACACATACATCATGCTTCAATCTCAGTGCCCAGTTCAACTCCTTTTTTACTTCCCAATGTGAATTGAACAAATTTCTTTTCTGTTTCAGAAAAAATGTCCAAGCCTCTAGTCTTGGAATATCCATGAAAAAGTCCCCTCCTAGAGCTATTCTAAACAAGATTAAATATGCGTGGGAAATGGCCATATTATATCACTCAGGCATGGGAGTTGGGATCTACACATTTCAGACCTCTGTCGAACTAGGACAGCTTCTGCATAGAAGAGTGCATACTCCGTCCCCCGAGCATCCTCCATTGGTTTGGAAAATACAAACTTTCAAACCTTCACAGCAGAGAATCTGTGTCTCCCATCAGACTTAGAGATAGAAAGGAAATTCTTAATTAGTCCTGATCATTTTACTCCATCTCCTTCTCCTCCTAAGTTCCAGTGAAAAATGAGTCCAGAATTCGACTCCAATTTTCAAGTTGTCTCAGGCAAAGAACTTGGAAGAAAATAGTTTCATTTCACAGAAATGAATCTTTGAAGAAAAGAGAAAGAAGTCATTGTATAAACAGCAGGAGGAAAACCTCCCTTTGTCAATTTAAAAAACAGAGGTTTTTTCAGCTTTAATACAGAATTGCTGAAAAATTTGATATTTTTAAATACATACACAACTGGAACCCTCAAGGTTCTGATTTACTTTTTACTATCTCCTGTCTTCCTCATTTTTTTCTCCAGATGCAGCTTGGACATCCTAAGCCAACTCCCATTTCAGTCACATTTAAACTCACACTTATTTTGGGGCGTGGGTTTTCAAACTCATTTGTCCAAATGGAGGGATTAAATTCTTTGAACTCTGGCTTAGCTGTACTGAAGCAGAAGTAGAAGCAAACCTTCCTAACAAGCTTTTTACATAAATAGTCAGCTTTACAGTTTCAGTCTGCAGACCGAAGGAGAGATGGATAAAAAGCAACAGGGAAGGAAAAAGAAAAAACCTTTAGGCTGAAGTTTATACTCTTATTTTAGACTTTTGGCAAAGTCAAGGTTCAGGAAGAGCATAAAACAGACCACATGAAAGGTGTACAAACTGTACTGGAACATGACAGGAAAGTCATTTTTCTCTATCAATATTTTTCTTTTGCACATATAAATCATGCTAGTTCCTTTAGGACACTACAAGCTCCAAGTAATTGCATACACCACCAATCCACACATGCTTTAAAAGTCAAAGGAAAAATGCATGGTAGAAAAAAAAACCCAAGAGAATAACAAGTCTTGAATTTATCACAACAAATTCTGGAGAATGGAATATATCCCTACATAGTATACCTCAAAACATGGACAAGTTAGGTAAACATCTGTCTTTGAAGAGGCTGAAGAATTTAAAACAGACTAGTAATGATCCACAACAGTTGTGCAGCATATTACTAATGTTTCTTTTTAAATAGTTCAAGATTTTGTAACACAACATCCACAAAAAATGGTATGTTCTTTTGTTTAAAGATTTGTTTCTAAATTGCTTCAAAAAGTTGAAATAACGGTGCACCATTGTGAACTGAAATCAGTATGATAAACAAATAAATTTGCAATAGTAGGAAAGAAAATACAAAAATACTTGATTGCTTTCTTCAAAACCCAAAAGAAATCCAAAATTTTAAAATTTTGTTTACAAGTTTTCAAAGAGGATTGCTGCCATGAAAAGTGCTTCCTACTGTTGCCTTGAAGATTCAGTTTCCTTTTCTATTACCTAACTGTAAAATACACTATTCAGGATCATTTTTTTATTTTGTTCTCATTTTATTTCTTTTTTTTTTTTATGCTGTGCATAAATATATGTAGCATCCTTGATTTTGAGGAAAGCAGTCTAATTTAAAACAGAAGATTTAACTTTCACTGCCAGCCAGTGCGAAAAGTTAAAAGCCAAACAGATTAAAAGGAGATAAATAGCTAAAAGTACTGCAATTGGAAAGTAATTTTCCCCTGCTGGGGACAATAATCTGTATGTCTTAAATTTCTTAATAGAAGTAAGTTTTAAATAACTGCTTTAATATCCTTCTCTCAATGTATTGGTACACAGTGCTGAATTTTTATCACGGCTGTTATAACTTTATCATCAAGTCCCAGTTCTCAAAGTCAGGTGAGTCAGGTGATTGCATAAGATTGAACAGACCCCTAAGAAAATAGTGATTTCTAGTTCCACTAGCTGCAGAGAAAAAGAAAATCCAGAAGCCTGGTTCTGTTACGTTCTAATGACTCAAAACTCCAAAATATGTTATCATACACACTGTGTTACTCTTAGGTCATTTTGAAGATCCCTCTACTCAGTTACAAGCTCTTGGACAATGGCAAACAGGTATATGGCCTTCAGCCTAATTCCCAAGTGGATCTCCCAAAACCCAGGAGATTATTGTCAACAAACAAATGATTTTCTCCTTCTGTAAAGGAGAAAAATACTTATAAGTAATAATTTCTACTTATAACTAATAATTTATAACCTATAATCCTATAATTTCTCTAGATGTTTATATAAATGTGCAGAAAAAAATTAGAAAATAAAGGTCTTTGAGACTTGTAACAAATTGAACAGTTACAATTACTACAACCACTTCTTCTGACAGAAGAAATGCTCCTGAGGAATTCCTGTATCAGAACGGTTTGAAAATTAAGTGCATTCATCTTGCCTATTTCCCTGAACTCCTGGAATAACTACTTTAGGTACTGGCTTCCCACCCACATACCAGATGTTTCTTCCTTTAGTTAGGGATTTGAAATCCAACAAGATTGGTATTTGACTCAAATGTGGTCACTGCATATTTTTAAAGTTACTTCATTGAACAATAACTGCATTAGGCAAAAAGAAAGTGACAGTAAAACATGTTTCAGTCCCTAAGTGTTAAAGTTGGTTTCAGTGTGCATTACAGAGGTATTTACATATTGTTGAAAAATCACCACTGAGTCATGAACCTCATTTACACAAGGGTAATCAAGGACAGTG
Source organism: Falcunculus frontatus (assembly GCA_013398115.1). Classification (NCBI taxonomy): domain Eukaryota; kingdom Metazoa; phylum Chordata; class Aves; order Passeriformes; genus Falcunculus; species Falcunculus frontatus. The sequence continues at coordinate 1,360,288 of VZRV01003975.1, read as the reverse complement.
CTTGATAGAAATTCCAGGGAAAATTCCAGGGGGTTCCATGCAAATCACTTGAGAAGTCAGCAAGAACATAATATCCAAACATAATTTATGTGAATTCTTGGCTCTAACACGGATGTTGCACTTGAGAACTGCTCTAATTGATGACAACATAGTACACATTACCACAGAACTTGCTGGACCTTAAAGACCTGAACTGCCACAGCAAAAAAAGCACATTAAATTTTAAGAAAGCTAACTTGCAAAAGGCTGCTCACTGAAAGTAGTAATTCCTCCATTATAAAAGAGCTATATATATTTATTATCACAGAGGGTCTTAACAGCTGTGGTGAAAGTCAAAATTATGCAACAAAAGGGAAAGCTTTGCAGAGCACAGCTAAGTTGATTATTGTAACTCATATCTGGAAGTGAAAACACACATCCTTAAAACCCCTCCATCTGGCATAAGAGGTGACAGCCTGTTCAGAAATATAGATAACACTGAACATATCATCTTTACGCTCTCACTGAATTATTTAATCCCACCAGAGTGGTGACATTCAAAGACCTTCAGGGAATCTGACCAAACAAATCATTGTCTGATCCAGACCCATGTCTGCCGCCTATATATTACTGAAATACATAATTATTGGCCAATAAGGAAAAGACAAAAGATTGACCAGAAAAAGGCCTGAACACAATTCACTCTCAGAAAGCAAATCAATGAGCAATAATTCTTGCTACTTCCCAGATACATGGGAGTCAGATTTATCTCTGCAAGATTTTAATTTCCTTTCCTATAAATACCTCAAAGTAATGACATATTAATGTTTACGCGCAAGAGAGTGAATTAGTAACAACTGAACTGTTCATAGTCAAAAAGCTAACACTATGAGGAGTCCATCAGTTTCTTACCAGTATCAATCCAACTAAAAATTCCACAATTACTACCACAATCAATAGGAAATATTACATGAGGTCTAATATAGATAGTTTTGCTGTCATCATCAGACAGGCTGATGACCATTTTTATAGTCTTAATTTTTGCCATTACAATCTAATGCCTACACCTGCTTAAAACGGATAAGGCAGATAATCTATAACATTTCATAGACCAATGAGAAGTTTAAATTAATGCAGATCTGAACTAAAATACAGTATTTTTTTATAGAAATGAAAAAAACATAAAAGTGAGAATGCCACATCTGAGATGGAAAGAAACCTAAGTGTGCTTGCTGCAATTTGCAAAGTAGGGAACAGGGAATCTGCATTTCAGAACACTAAAACACCTGACACAAGAAATTGCAAATCCAGAAGAATAAAATTTTAATACAATCAGTTCTTTCTATAGTGATTCCCTCTAGAATTCCCTTTATAGAAAGACACTGTACTTCATGTAGCACTGGGGAACAACAAGCATAGCATCTGCATTTAAAAAAGAAAAACATGTGAGTGAGGTCACTGCAAATTGAACTTAAGGGCTAAAATACTATTAGCTCATTCCCAGTAGTATAAAAATCTTTAAAACCAACATAACATACAATTAAAGGCATAGACAAAAGGGGAATTAATACATTATCATTTATCAAATGCAGGTAGTGTCAGAATAGCCTATTTCTCCCAGAGGATAGCTAATTTTCTGAGAAATAAAATGGAGTAGATCAGATTTTAACAAAGCATTTAGTAGCATGCCATGAGGGGAAGTTGGTAAAATGGAGATTGATACTGTAATATTACACGGGGGAAGATAGCTATAGCAGATTCCATGAAAGCCTTACTCAAAGCTGCAGAAGGTCTAATACAGCTCCTGCAGACTTAATCTAGACAGCAACTTTTGTTATTATAACTTTGGCATGAAAATATGCACAAGAGGATGAAGCCTGCTTAAAAGACCAATACTGATATGACTGAGGTATCATTCAGGAAAAACTGAAGTGTTCAGAGGCAGTATGAAATGCAGTAACATGAAACCAAAGTAATAAACTTCAGAACTCAAAAGCAGAAGTTTATTCTTTAGAAACGACAGAGGAGAAGGTGGGGAGAGGTTTAATCCCAGGATCTATTCGGAGATAACAGTGAGCCACCATGGATCAAGCAGCCTGAAAGAGGCAAATGTGATTTAACAGTGTGATGAATGAGACACCTGACATACATTTATTTATCATCTGCAATGTTGTGTGTAATTTTGGTTACTTGCATATAAGGAAAGAGTCAAACAGGAGAATGATGCTACAAAAAGCAGAGGAACTGGAAAGCTTACATCCCAAGAGAAGACTAAAGAGTGTTCAGTTTATTTAGCTCTGCAGAGAAGAAACAGATGGAATATGATTACAGAATCACAGGGTATGTTGAGTTGGAAAGGACCCACAAGGATCCTCAAGTCCAACTCCTGCACAGCCCCATCCTCAAGAGTCACACCATGTGCCCAAGAGTATTGTCCAAGCACTTGAACTCTGTCAGGCTGATGCTGTGACCACTTCCCTGGGGAGCCTGTTCCAGTGCCCGACCACCCTCTGTATGAAGAAACTTCTCCTAATATCCGGCCTAAGCCTCCCCTGACACAACTTCAGGCCATTCATTCCCTCGGGTCCTGTGACAGGTCACTACAGAGAAGAGATCAGTGTCTGTCCCTCCTCTTACCCTCACAAGGAAGTTGTCAACTGCAATGAGGTGTCCCTTCAGTCTCCTCTAGGCTGAACAGACCAAGTGACCTCAGCTGCTCTGCATACGTGTTTGCCCGAAGGCCCTGCATCATCCTTGTGGCTGTCTTTTGGACACTCTTTAATAGTTTAATGTCTTTCTTATATTGTGGTGCCCAAAACTGCGCACAATGCTTGAGGTGAGGCCGCCCCAGTGCAGAGCAGAGCAGGACAATCCCCTCCCTTGCCCAGCTGGTGATGCTGTGCCTGATACCTCCCAGGACACGGTTGCCCTCCTGGCTGCCAGGGCACTGCTGACTCATGTTCAAGTTGCCAATGACCAGGATACACATGACCCCTTCCTCAGCACTGCTTTCCTTTTCCATCCCATTCCCCAGCCTGTCCATATGTCCAGGGTTGCACCATCCCAGGTGCAGAAGCCAGCACTTTCCCTTGTTGAATTTCATAGCTGTTAAATGCCCACCTCTCTAATTTGTCCAGGTCTCTCTGCAGATTCTCCCTTCTTTCAAGGGACTCAGCAGCTCCTCACAGCTTTGTATCCTCTGCAAACTTGCTCTGTATCCCTTCCAGTCCTGTGTCCAAGTCATTTATGAAGATGTTGAAGAGCACAGGCCCAAGGACTGAGCCCTGCATAACCCTACTTGTGACCCTGAATATACGTATTTTAGGCAACACCTTGGAGGGAAAGGAATAGTCTTCAAGTTAAAGAAGAGCACATGTGAAGCAACTCCAAGATGATTCTGCTTAGTCTTCAGCTGGCAAATAATGCTCCTGATCAATCATGTTCAACATAAACTAAACTTATTTTGGAAATCACCACAAGAGAGTGGAGGCCTATTTCAGGCCAGTGAATTTGTGTTGGTTTTGTCTGGGGTAGAGTTAAGTTTCTTCACAGTGGCTGGTATGGGGCTGTGTTTTGGATTTGCGCTGAACAGAGAGTTAATAATATTGAGATGTTTTTGTTTTTGCTGAGCAGGGCTTACACAGAGCCAAGGCCTTTTCTGCTTTTCCTACAGCCATGCTGGTGAGGAAGTTGGGGGTGAATGGGAGATTGGGAGGAGACACAGCCAGGACAGGTGACCCAAACTGACCAAAGGGATATTCCAGACCATATGACATCATGCTCAGCATATAAAGTGGGGGAAGAAGGAGGAAGGGGGGACATTTGGAGTGATGGCATTTGTGATGTGCAGTGCCAAGGAGCCACTGCACATGACAAGGCCCCAGAGATGGCTGAACACCTGCCTGTCCACGGGAAACAGTGAATTAATTCCTTGTTTGCTTTGCTTGTGTGCAGCTTTTGCTTTCCCTAATAAACTGTCTTTATCTCTACCCGTAAGTTTTCCAGCTTTTACCCTTCTGCTTCTCTCCCCAATCCCGCTGGGTGGGGGAGTGAGCAAGCAGCTAAGTGGGGCCTGCCTCCTGGCTTGAGTTAAACCACAACAGAAGTGAACTCTAGGCAAACCTTTTGGTGAGCCTTCAGCTGATTTTGACTATTATAACCACCTTCAGAGTAGACCCTTATGCTGCTCCAGTTCAGCCCCCATGTTTGTGCAGAAACTGCCGAATGAAGGAAGGAGCCTCAGCAGGGACTGCTGAACAGACTGCTGTGAGGTTAGAAAAAATGCACCTAAATAATTTAAATTTACCTCAGAAGAACAGAGTATTCAAAGATCCCGTGAGGAATACTGCTCCAAGTCCTGCAGAAGCTCTGCTTTCACAGCACTCTGAGCTGCAGATAACAGAAAGCAAAAGAGTTTTAAAAATGTTTTACACAGCAGAGATGAGCTTAGAGTTAGGGACTGCTTGAGGATTGCAATTTACCACCTAATGCAGGTGAAGAGCATTCAGCTAGAAATTTGAATAAAATAAACTGTGCAATCTGAGAATTAAGAATGAAATAAACTGGCAAAGCGTATTAGTGGTAACGTTGATAAGTTGTTGAAGTTCGTCTAAACTTTAAAGACATGATGAAGGTGGCTCAGGGGGAGTGTGTACCATTATGCAAAATTAAGCACAAAATTTCAAAGCCAGTAAGTCTGAGTGACAAGTTAGTTAAGTTAATTGCAAGCAAAAATGGAGCTCTAAAAATTACAGGGAGCATAAAACTACAGTATTGTTACTTCTAAAAAGAAAAATCAAAGGAATGTAATGATGGTACTTGAAGTGCACGAAGGAATAATGAAACAAATAGCTAGGAATATTAAGACTAAAGGGGCTTTTTTAAATATACTGGAAGCTTGAAAAATGCTAGAGAACATTTAGTTCCATAAATAAGGTGATGGAGTAAGGAAATATTTGCTATTGGGAAAAAAATTACAGAAAAATTAATTCCTTTTTTGTATTTGAATTTCACGAGCAGAATGTTCTCAAATGTAAGACCTTAGAGAGCATACCGTGGCCATGAGAAATTCAGAAGGAAAGAAGAACCTAATACTCGTGTTTACCTCTAATAAATATCTGAGATCTTGCTTGAACTAAAATGTTGACTCTTAAGCTTGCCTTGCATTTTTCATTGCTTTGAAAAGGTGAAACTTCTTTTAGGAGAAAAAGCTTCAGCATGGCTTGCAACAGAAACCTGAATCTAGACAGAAGCTCCTTTTATGTCCACAGCTGCTTGCTGCCACAATGAACATTCATTCAGAAAGGAATATGTTAGGAGCAGTAGTAAATAACCATTTGTTGACCACAGCATTAAGCTCAGTGAACCCTTGTGAAAGTCCTTAGTGAAATCTCTAGATATTCCCTCTTCATAAGCATGCATCATTCTCTGCATCATTCCCAATACGTAACACAGGAATAAAATATAAGGACTGTATCCTTCCCTAAGTTACGATTATTTCAGTTTTCTTTATCAGAGTTTGGACAAAAAAATTTGCCAAACAAAAATAAAATAAGATAAAACTCTGCTTCTTCCTGCTGTTTAACTTCTTTCAGTGCCTGCTGGGTTCAGTCAGTCACTGCCTGCTCTCAACCATAAACTCCCAGGCTGGCTGCACACTGGCAGCACAGAGGCAGGGCTGGCTGGTGGGCTCCTGTGCAGGCAGGACAGTGTGCCCAGGGATAGGAGATCCCTGTGAGGCAGGGGTTGGGAAACAGCATGTATGCTCATTGACATGAAGGCTACTGTCAAGCACATAGACAGACATGATGGCAGAACTGAAGCTGCAAGAAGAATTCTCACCTAAACTTTTTAATATTAACTATACCTTTACCATCGAAGACCTTGATGGTTTGGAGGTTTTTGGCTTTTCTTCCCTTTCCTTCTGTCTGACAATAAGAAATGTTTAGGTGGAAGGAATACAGTGCATCTTCCCGAGAACTAGCCGGAAGACTACAGACTGAAAATCATTGTCATCACAGGGCTGAGTTGGACAAGAGAGACACTATTTAGTCTAGGGGGAAAACTCATTCCAAAATTGGCAAATGCACAAGTATTGAACAAGGTCACAGCTTTATGACTTCTTGCTAATGAGCAAGAACACAAGGTGGTAGCGTATGGTGAGAGACTCTTAGTTAAGAAGAAGCAAATGGAAGCAATGCATTTAAAGAAGTAAATGGTTATATGAGTTCCAACAAGCTTTAGTCCATTCTTTTGTACTTGCTAATTTAGCTTTTGGAGAGACAGATGGATTAAGTTTCCCTTGATAATTTTCTTTTCTCTCTTTTTCCTGAGGGTGGATACAGCAATTAGTTTTGGTTTGGTTTTTTCCTAGCATAAATAGCTAATGAAATAAACTAATATGCTCTGAAAAAAAGAGAGTGAAAAAAACCAAACAATCTCAAATTCTAAAAAAGTAAGGGTGTAAGGGGTAAATACTGTTTGTGTTGTTCGTCAGATGGATGGCCTTTGGCTTGTTTCTTTCCCTATGCAACACTGGGGCTTGTGGTATCAAAAAATGGCTGTCTGAGCCATTAGCAGCCAAAAAAACCACAAAGGTAACCAAAAATAGAGGAAATGGAGACACTGAGCCATAAACATTCCTACTTTAATACAGAAATTCAAGTTGATCAAGGGTAGTATTCAGGATGGGAGTGATTCTCCACATAGCAAAGCCTAGAAAAAGTGCAGGATAGTTATGAAATCTATGCATAGTCTTTACTACTTTCCTGCTACTTCTGGTCACAGTATCCTTGGGAGTGTGTCATCAAACCCCATGACAAAATTAGTCTAATGACCAAAACATTTGGTCATCTCCTTGTTAGCTCAGCTAGCAAGTTAATGTGCTGCAGAACAAACACAGTGTACTACACTGGTTGCCTCCTCCTCCTCCTCCAGCTTTTACTTCAGCTATCTGCCCTAACACAGAAAGGATAAACAGTTTTCTTGCCAAATAGTAGTGGATTAGCCACAGCAGTGGTGATGACAGCACAGCGTATGGAAGGATAAGAGTTACAATAGATATTCCCAAAGCAGTAACGTGAGCTGGGATAAGACAGGAATGAAATGTCATCACCCAGATGAACATTTACGTGCTATGGAAATGATGAATAGCATTTGGATTGCACAGAAGGGCGAATTCAGCGTCACACCAACTCCCAACAAAGTTCATCTGACCAAGATCATATATGCTGAAATTTAATCCCATAATCCACTTCTCCATCTTGAATACAGGTTATGTTACTAAAATTTATTCTATACAGTAAAACAAAATATAAAAACTCTGATAGCCATACTATAATGCCTGTGATTGCAAATACTTTGCTTCTGATGTCCTTTCAACCTTGGCCTGATCCTGAGACCTACTAATCATGTATTTCATATCTACTTGAAAGCCCTGCCAATTTTCATAGCCTCTCAGGACAGGAAAATGAATTGAATGTATAGTTAAGAATAATAAAATAATAAATAATAATAAATAAAACTACCAAGATTTCAGGGTGCCTGGAATAGCTGAAGTGAAATCCACAATTTGCTATGCAGAAAAAGGAAAAGCATTGTGACATTATATCCATGCTCTTTATGATGATTTTAAAATTAATGCAATATTTAGAAAATCGAACAGAATATTTTACAACCTGTTCAGTTCTTCTACTTCTGTATATACACATTAATGTAGTAAAATTGTTTACCACTTTGTGAGCTGGAGCATGTTTGTTCCATTTTATACACAGTAAGAACAGAAGCACAAACACTCGTAAGATCTTAAGATTTTAAACCTTCAAACCCGTTTCCAGTCCCATCACAGATTTTCTATGTATTCAGATGGCAAGTCCAGTTTTCTATCAGAAGGCATGAAAAATGGGCACATTGTATGCAAAACTACACCCCAGATGGCAAGAAGCTCTAGCATTGATGGGATGGCAGTGAAAGAAGCCCTGAGAACTTTGTCCAAGGTGTCAGAGAGATCTTCTGGAAGACATGAGACCATAAGACATGAGACCTACAAGCATAAATTTTGTACCTTATTAGAGGACAAAATTATTTCTTTCCCTGAAATGTCCATTGATTGATATAATCCCAATTATTTAAAAATTCTTAGGTGACTCTTGAGTCATAATATTTTACACTATTCCTGAATTAATTGGCACATGGAACATTCTGGTTCACAAAACTTCTTGTGAGTCTGGAAAGTTTTATTAGGAAAAATTTCTCAAAATGTTTTTGGGGCCCATTATTTACTTCCATTTTTCTGTATCATTTTCTACCTGTCTCATTACTGGATGTCCTTCAGCCCTTTTCAGCATGCCAATTATCCTCTCAGTCATTTCTGGTGCTTGTCCCTCCTCTCTTAGACTCCAGCAAGTCTGAAGCTCTCTCTGGTTCGCTGCCTGGGTTATATTTCATTACAGCTGCCACATTATCTGCAACAACCATCATTAAAAAGGCTGCTGCATTTTCCCTGGAAAGAGAGCAACATTTCAACAGCTTTGTATGGCAAATGCACTCAGGGAGGGTTTCTGCCACCTCTTGCCAAGTTCCCATTGCTTCACTTTCCCCGCTGGTTCTCCTGCTTTGTGTCTCAGGTTCTGAATTTGTCTCAGGTTCCCTCTGTTTTGCTCTCATTAGGAAGGCATTTGGGCAGTGTTCTTTTCCCCTCATGATGGAGAATTTGTTCCAGGTCACTGCTGACCTGTAGACATTGCTCTTGAACATGTAACCTGTAACGAAATGAATTACTGTCCTATAAGACACCAAACCTTTCATGAAGGATTCCCCATCCTGACCCTAATGGCTGCCCACTTACCTGGATGGATTTAAAATAACAGGAGAAAGAGAAAAGGAAAGGAAAAACTGGAACTGTTCCTCATCTTCCAATATATGTTTAGTAATGTATCTTGGGCAAGCTTCCACTCACCAAAAGTGTTTGGGCTCGGAAAGCTAAAGAACAGCTGTGCGATACACCCAGCTGCTGCTGTTTTCTTACAGATACCAGCTATGTAAATATGCCTTAAGTTCTTAGCTATAAATTCAGTGGTTACTATTAAAGAAAAAAATCATAGAAGCACTTGATCTACCAAAAGTTAAGATTGTAACTCAGAGGTGTCACAGCTTAATTCACAGAAGAGGGATCTGTTTTAAAATAAACACCTGTTTCTAGCTCTCCCCATCTAAACCCATGCTGCTCTCCTCTTCTAAGCCCAAATCAAACTGCTGCAATCTTAAAAAGAGTGAATTTTCTCTCACATAGTACTTACTATGGATTAACAAGGGTGTAGTTTGAAAAATAAAATCTTTCATGTCTACAATACATCCTTCTGGAGAATTTTTGGTTGCACCATCAATAGCCCTTCTTGATCAGATAACCTGCAGAAAATCACCATAAGACAGCACGAGAAACTGCAAACACTCTGCACTGTGCTGTTTCAAATAATGTGAGGAGACACGAACAAGTAATATGGGGGGCCTCTCTTGGCTGAAGAGCTCCTTGAAAGAGGAAAGGGCAAGAAGCATTCCAAAAAGAGAAGCACTATTGCTGAATAAACACAAGTGACTGATTTAGGAAGGGATTACACTCTGTATGCTGTACCTGTAAGAGGAAAATATACCCTAGAGGGCAATTCAAAGCAAGAGACTAAACTGGAGGAGTGAAGCCTCAGGATGGTGCCTAAGCTGAGATCCAAGGCATCCAGAATATTCTCCCTTTTGTCATTTAACATCAATCAACACAATCCTTCATCATTCAGCAACCTCTCTGCAGTTCCTCTGAACCTTGACCTGAGTTGTTAGGACTTGAGCAAGGGAGATGAATATGTAACCTATTGACCAATGTAACAAAATGTTTTCTCTCAGCACTTCTGTTATCAGGGATGAAACTTTTGCTCTAACTTGTCTCTTCTTGGAGAACACACATAATATGAACACTTCAAGACTCCATGCCAGCAGCAAAGCAACCTCCTTTGTAAATCTGCTTACCTTCATCAACTGACTACTAAAAAGAGCCCAATCAAGAAAGAGTTATTTCACAATTAGCTGCGCTCAATTTTGCTTTTTAATAATCACTACCTTTCAGAGATCTAAGCTTTGACAGTTCCATGGGCCCCCCAAAAGAAAGGAGGATCAAACATGCTGCAGCTGTTTCTCTGCAGCATTTCTCTCCCCCTAAAAGTGTTCTGAAGTTAATTTTGATGAGGTTTGAAAGGAGTAGGCTTGTGCTCCATGCTGAAAACGTTTTCAATTTGACAGCTCTATCTGTGTGGGGGAGGGAGAAAGATCAGTGATATCTTTAAGTTATGCAATAAAAAGTTAGCTGTCTTCTTTGAATGCAGATTTCTATTGAAGTTTTAAATAGTCCTATTCACTAAGGAAAGGATTGAAAAGGTGGTTAACATAAGTAAGCTGAAGCAACTCGCTGCTGTTCCTGTGAATAAAGCTGACCTTCTGGAGTAGTGGCAGAGGCTGTCGACCTTGTTTTTCTCCCTTGCACCAGCCACTGTGTATCCTTACATGAGTATCGTATTTCTGGGCAAACAGCCAACTTTCATGTATGGCAGTACAGAGTAGTACACAGCGCCAGCATTCACTAAAATGAAACTTGCTTGCTTTCATAAAGACTTAAGATGACTCGAGCTCATGCTGAGCTCTGCACTGACCAAAACTTTCTCAAGGGATGGACAAAAGATTCCTGGGATCTACAAGGAAAAAAGTATCAATGATTTTGCAACACATTCCAGAAATCATAGGCCACAAAATATCGGATTCTGTAACTGTAGAAGCTGTGCTGTGGAAAGACAGATCTTTACATTCTTTCATGTATTTTTATGCCTTTATTTCAGAGTTGTAAGGGGAAGGGAAGGTATGCTTCCAGCACATTAAAGAAAACCAGCCAATGAGAAGCCTAAAAAGATCACAAGTTTAAATTAGTTGTCTTTAACCTTTCCTCATCATCCAGTAACTTATCTTCTATTTACAGTAAGACACTACTCCTTCAAGCAGTTTTCCTTCGCCTTCCCAAAGGTTTAGAATATAGAGCTCATACTCCAGAAAGCAATGGGACTCTCACTCCTTGAATTTCGTCAACCCCATCAATGCCATATCAACACCTGAATCCTTCACATGAACGATCTTTACCCACACTGTGCTTCAGTGAAGCAGGTACGTCTGTCACATTTCACAGACAGTATCAAGATACCCAAGATTATGTGATTTACCAAAATCAGAGGTGAAGTTTGTGGCTGAGGTGCTGCACCTGACCTTCAAGTCCAAGCCTTCTCTCTTTTTCTAGCAATATATATGTGAGACCTCATCTTTCTTTCTATTCTTCTCTGCAGTCCACTGAAATGAATGATCTCCTTTTCCTCCCTGCTAGAAAAAAGTCTAAACAGATAGTAATGACAGCTTCTTCTACTCCAGCAGGAACACTGCAGATCCAGGGAGGAGTCTGGCCATTTTTCCCATCACATTTGCTTACCCCTTTCTAGGACCAGAAAAAGGGAAGTCAAGGAACAGTGGAAGCCTCAGGTTCTTATATCAGCTTTCACTTTCCAGGCTCCCTTAGAAGCAGTGAAGGCCTCACTGAAGGACCACTGCAAGCAAGTAAGTGAGTTAGACTAATCATCTGGGGCAGTGCTTCCCACAGACAGGATTCCAAAGGAGCTGGCCAGAGCCTGTACCAGATAGTAAGTCCAACCCAGCAGCTGAGGAGAAAAACACTCACAGCCTCAGCCCAAATATTCTGCCTTGGTAAACCCATGACAATACAAAAGTAGGTCCAAGCATCTCTCACTGTGGTGATCACCTTGGATCTTTTCCAAAGCAGTCATTGCTATGAACATAATCAGGATATTAATTGATAGACTTGTGGGAGGACTACATTTTAACCCCCATCACATTTACTGAAGGTCTGGTAGGAAAAGAACAGAGACATTTGCAGGAGAATCAAATATTGTCTTTCATAACAAAGAGCAATGTATTTTTAGGCTTTAAAAAATGATATTACTTCTACATGTCAGTCTTTCAGATTTTTTTCTGCAATAGATATCTATTTCAAATGAAGTAATTTTATTTCAAAACTATTGTATTGTGCAGTTACTTCTTTTTCTTACCTCCCTTTTCTTTTTGAACCTTTATCCTGTAGTTAAATAATATGCTTCATGAACCACATTATAATAAGAACTGAAGAGTACACATTTCTTTGTATTTATTTGTTAAAATACCACTCCTGTAACCTAAAGCTATAGCCTTTTTTCTCTCTTACTAATCAACACCTTCAATACCTTCTATCTTCAGCATTACTATTACCCACATTTCCAAAGTCTGTCAAATGAAAAGCACTGAAGAACCTCTAGATGCATCAGAGCTCCAATACTAGAAATATCTATCATTATTTGAAAGTTAACAATTAATTTATAGCATATTACTTCATGAGTAAAACAAGCAGTATTTTCTATGTGGAAATAATGATGTGCAGAACTCTGAGCAACACAAGTTAATTTCCAAGTTGTGCCTTATTGAGTAGGGGTTGGACAAGCTGGACTTCAGGAGTCCTTTGATATTACAATTTCAGTAATTAAAATTTCATCTGAATAAGCAAATAATTACTGCAGATTTTTCAGTTTTTCTCAGGTTTTGTTTGTTTAGGTTTTTTTTTTTGCTACTTGGAAAAATATTTGGGGAGGCAGAATGTTCCCTTTAAATTGTCCAGTCTAATGGTCCTCTAAACACCACCTCTCTCTACATCAGAAAACATTCAAACAGTTCACCAGTTTCTAGAAAGGAAGAATTATAACTCTTGAAAGCATCTGAGATACTTCTCATTCATTTATGCCTCTCCAAGGAACTTCTGAAATACAGTGCAATAGAGGTAGAGTTTTTTACAGTATGCCTTGCTTGCCTTGCCTTCATGGCACTGCTCTGCCAGCAAGCAACTCCACTATATATTTATATAAATAAATAAAAATAAAAATATCTATTCATCCTATAAACCCATTGCTATAGTTTGATGTCTTTGGCTAAGTTTTTTTGACATCCAGGGAGATAAAATTTCAAAGGCTGAGCCCAATTATCCCACTGCCTACAGAGCTTTGCAAAAGATTTCAGGGCATTTAAATGAGCAGTAAAGACCAGAGGCAACAAACACAGGCTGGATGAAAAAAAAAAAATGCACTGATTAGTAACTGTAAGCAAAGTAATCTAATGCTTTCACTGAATGCTAGCAATAATGATAAAACTGCCCTCAGAAAGGATAAGCCCCTTCTTATAGTCTAGATATAGTTAAAATTGACAATACCTAAGCTGTCGGTATTAGTGGAGAAAGATACCAAAACCATGTGGAAACAGACAAAGTTGGAATAATTAACTTGGACTGATGATGATTAGAAGCTGAAGGAGAGAAAATTTTTATTTCATAGATCTACAAGTCTAGAGAGTTAAAAATCTAATTGAGATATAAGGTTTCTGTTGAGAAAGTATTTGCAGATGAAATATCAAATTTTAAATTAGATGTCGAAGTCCATTTTCTTTTACTGTACCAGTCTGTTCCAATACAAAAACCTAAGTAAAAGAAAACCAGAACCTGCTTTTCTGAAACTCCATGCATTCATCTGCAATAGGAGAGATAAATGATCTTTACTAACATCTGTTAGTCCAATCCACTTCATATTATTTAGGCAAGCACGTTTTGTAGCTTTTATTGTTCAATAGTCCAGAAAGTGACTGCATAAAAATACTGTGTAAAATCACATCTTTTTCTTGCATATGTTCCTACTCAAAATTAATCTGTCTTACTGTCAGAAAGCAAGTTTCTTCCAACCTGTGATTCTACACCTAGAAGACAAAAAAAAGCATTTTTATCCTGTTATTTTATCCTGTTATATGCACTGAGAATAGCATCAACTAAACACAATTATCTAACACAGAAAAAGGACACAATTACTTCCCATAATTCTGCTGAAGATAGGCAGGAAAGCAACAACAATTTTGTGTATGCACATGTAACTATTAAGCTCCACGAAAGCGGAGAGAGAATAGCAACCCATACCCATATCTTTAATGTTGAATATGTCAAATAACCAGAAAGTCTAGCTGGGAGCTGTTTTCAAAGAGGAATATGTCTGCAAACATCAGGTGTAGCTCACAAACAATTTTTGGATACAAATATAAATAGGAAAATCCCATATTCTATGAATACAATTCAAAGACAAACACCTGAAAAATATTTTTTCAGACTTTATTAATACTTTAAAAGCATAAGCAAACTTTTCTTCACGACTTACAAAGTTAAATAAAAGAAACTGCATTTTAAAATCCTGAAATTGCATTTCCTTACGCCAAAGCATGCTATCAAATCAATTTTAGGGTACAATTAAATTAATTGTGTGGTGATTTAATAATAAACTTTGGGATATTTAGTTATACCTCCTACATACAGAAAATTGTGTTGCATACACAGTTTTATGCCAGAAATATGTATTTAGAGTTGGTTCTGCAAATATAACAAAACAAACTATGGAAAAAAAAAAATATTTATCTAACCAGAACTAAAAATTTCTTCACGTGGGAAAAAGAGCCTGCTGTTTAAACCCCTGTTCTAATGACAACCATTACAAAATAAAATTTGAGTAAAATGTACTCAGTGGCACATAAGCGCTGACGAGATAATATTACATCTCCAAATGTCATTCTTTTTAACATATTTGCAAAATGAGGTGGAATTTTGAGTTCTTTCTCAAAAGTTTAGCACCTTTGTTATAAGCAAAAAAAAATACCCCACAACTTTTATTAAGCCAGTGTAACTGAGCTATTTGATGCCGAAGGAACAAGATGGAATAAAGAATACTATTGAACATTACTTCCCCCATTTTCTGTTCAAAAGTCTTTATGATGAGATTACATAAAAGCTGTACTTTAGAAACTCAGAGAAGGGCTTTAATCAATCTCTTTATATCTCTGAAAAACTTGAATATATCTTTCTTCAACTATGCAGCCCCTTCAAATCAGCCTTCCAAGCAGATTTCTACTGCCCACATTCTCCAACCAGGCCTCTACTAAAAACAGAAAAAAACCAAAATCTAGTGTTTCTGAGGTAAAAAGAATAATAGAGAAGCAGAAATAAAGACAAAAAGAAAAACGTGGCTTTTATACATCATGGAACAGCTCACTGATATTCTCAGTCCCTCAAAGTAAAAGTCCCACTTGCAGTTCCTTTTGCCAATCACTACATGCTACAACTGCACCTACATCTGTTCCAGACTCAAAATCAAGATGGTTTGGATGCTTTCCAAGTGACTCCACCAGCTGTTTTTTTCATTTCCTGTCTTCCTGCTCCTCTCCTGCAACCTGCTGTCACGTACATTCACATTTTCCCATTTCTCAAATGAAATGTTCAGATTTCAGAGCAATCTCATGTCTAGGGAAGTTTACTGACAGGTTTCCCAAATAATTTCTAACTTCCTATGTACCTATGATTAAAACAAGATATTTATGAAAACTTTCTTCTAATTCTTCTGAAATAGCAAAGAAGAATTTAATCAAGGAGTAACTCTGTCAGACTGAGACAAATTTTGTACTTTGGTATTTTGCAGAGAGGCCACTCTTCATAAACAACTTTAGAAAATAGCTTTTCTTTGGAAAAAGCCAATGGTTTCCTCTCAGCAGCATGTAACCAGACTGCTGCTACAAAACATTTAGTAAACATTCAAAAATGCTCTGCTCCAGAGGTATTAGATGTGACGCTCAGTACCTGGGAATGCTCATCTATGTAGGTCCAGATCTGTTTAGGACATTGAAGACCACACCATAAATGGCGTTTCCAAAGACTTTCATGCTTGTCAAAAAATGTGATACTTACAAAAGACAGCTCTGGAGGGTATAACCTTTTCATGGAGGCTGGGCAATAGAGGAACAGATAAACTTTTGCAAAAGTTACCCTTACTTCTTCACACACATCCACACACATGTGGATGAGCTAGTTTAAAAACACATCGTCTTAATACATTTGGACAAAGAGCTAAGTCTTGATCCCCATTACAGAACTCTCCTCCTAAAATTAAATATTATATTCTGATATTATATGTTTCTCTCATTATATTCTCCGGTTCTATAAATTCTCAGACTTTTCTATCTTTTAATTTTTGAATTCTTGTCCCAGAGGCAAATGTCACTGCACACTGCTTCACAATTTGGTATGAATTTGACTCTAAGCTTTCATTTGAGTTTCACTCAGAAGTACCAGATCTTTAAAGATATAAAAATTATGTTGTTATCAACATTCAAGCAGTCATGGTCTAAAATCCAGAAGAAAGACTAAATGCTTTTATTAACCTTACTGTCATAAAGTTTCTTCTACTGAGCAATAAGTGCAGAAGGGCAATACAAGTACTTATACAGTACTTGTTTCCTACCATTAGGCATATTCTCCTATTCCCAATCAGACGGATGGGCTCTGCCCATCTGATTCTCATAATTACTAAAGAAAGACATTCCTAAATAATTCCAAATCATCCGTATTTTCTTTGCCTGACATTCACTATTAATCAGAATTTTCAGACATTTGCTTCCTGTTCTTGCTTCCTTTCCAGAAAAATATAGTAAGCATCTGAGAGAGAGAAAACATATATACCAGAGAGTAAAAAATTATTGGAAAACCAGAGAAAAGAATTTTAGCTTACAAGTAACGAATACCAATGAAACCCTACAACATTAACTCGTTTAATTCTCTGCTGCTTCTACCAAGTTTCAGACACCTTTGTGCATGTCCCAGTAAAATCTAGAGCAAATCTGGCAGCATTTTATTCTCTTGGTGTAGGAGCTTTTCCTACCAGGAAACTGAAGATTGAAACATTTTACCATTACCTTGTTTGCATTTAGTGACAATTAAATGCTTCATTCTAATAAACACAGAATTTTGAATTCATTACTCATTCCTTTTAGGTTTTAATAATTATGAAATATTTCATGCAGCATTTTGTCAAAACAAAAGCCAGAGGAAAAAACAAGACAATACACAACAGGGCACATTTTCATCAGAATTTTCAAAATCTCCTTATTTTCCACAGAAAATAGGTATTTGGAATTAGCAAATTATCCTGCAAAGACCAACTGTATTTACAGAACCGAAAATTCAATCTTAGTCTTAAATTTTCACAGCAAAGACAGTTTTGCAGTACTAAATCCTGCCAGTACATGTGAAGGACCACATGATGACTGCAAGCCAGTTCTGAATGTCTTTCTGAAGAATTGCAGCAGCAGAAATGGAAGTTACTGACTTGGGTCAAGGGTCAGAAAATTCTCTTTGTCTTATTGCAAAAAATTGGATTAAGGTATCACCCCCTCCATTTAGCGTTAACAATGAGGGATGACAGTACAAATATTTCCCTGTATTTACAGATGAGTCACACATCAGGAAAAGGAATACATAAAAACTGGTGAAGACTCCTAGCAGTAGTTTTGAACTGTGGTGCACGGATCCACAGGCCAATTTGAAGGGACCCACCAAAGCAAGTCATGGAAAGGTTGGTTCAAATACCATGATAAAGGAATCTGAAGCTCTACTTGCATATCCATAGAGGTCAAAAATAAAAAATATGAGAAAGCCACCGACTACAGCTACAGTAATCAGATACACATTTCTCCATGAGACCATATAACTCTCATGTTTTTATAGCTCAGAGATCTGGCATCCAGTACCACATTCAACAGGTCTGCTCCCCTGTTATACCAATGCCACAGCCACTTATGGAGCTCAGAAGAGCTATGTGGCTGTGTTGTGTCTTTCCCCAAGAGTTTTTCCAGGGGTGACTGATGCATTTTCATTAGAATACATAAATATGCTTTTTTATTTCCCCACCCAGAAGAAAAAGCTGGCTTTGAACAAGACAGCTGTACAGGCAATACCTTACCATGAGAACAAGTTGTCCAGAGGGGTTGTGCAGTCACTGGATAGAGCCCAGAACAACCCGGTCTCATTTCAGAGCTGATCCTGCTTTGAACAGGAAGCTGGACTAGGGACATACTGAAGTCTCTTCCCATGTGAAGTATCCCATGATACATGCTACAAAAAGGCACCAAAGACATTTAGCCAGTTTTTATTTCACTTCTTTCACTCCATTCAGCTGCCTCTAGGATGCTTTGCTATTTAATTTTTTTTTCACTTATAATGTGTTCTGAGGCTTTACAGAACATTCACATCATATTTGCATGTTTTTCTGTATAAATGTAAGGGTTTCAAAAAAGTTGTTTGGGTTTGGGGTTTGTTTCTTTTAATTATTTTTTTAAACAATGGGACAGAAAGCCTCATGGAAATTCTTGTTTCCAGGAAGTCTTCAGAAAAGTAAGGTTATCAAAAATCTTGAAGAAGAAACCTCTGCTGCAGGTAAAATATTCCTGCTAAGAAATCTAGAGGCGGGTTTTGTCTCATCCCTATGATTACATCTATACTGCTTTTCAGAAGAACAGGCTAAAACTTCCACCAAAAAATTGCTGGGAAATTTGTTTGCAAATTGATTTGAAAAGTTCAATGAAAACAAAAATAGAATAGCAGGCTTCTATGTATTTATTCTCCCTGCTCTTTCCTACCCTTTCAATTTTCAGACTGAAAGAGCAAATTCTCAGTTATTAAAGAATTTGATACTGCTAAGGAAGGAACACTTACAACTGAAATATAGCATCAGAAGCAGGCAACTACATAAACACTTACCAGAAAGCCTTGTACTTTAACTACCTCACCCTGCATTTAGGGGACAAAAGATTCAAGAAGCTATTCTGTTTGTTTGCCATCTATTAGAGAACAAATACAGCCTTCTCATAATGTTGGTGATTTGCTAAATGTCCCTGTGAAGCAAAAAAGCCTGCTGTCCAGTTTGCATGCCCAGTGGAATAAGGCACAAGCTGCCATTTTGCAGCACTCTGATTTCAAAGCCTTCTCAGAAGCCTAAATTTCTTTGTGTTTTGATCTACACAAGCTTTATTTGCTTTGTCCTTTCAGAGGCCACCTAAAGGTACCATTTCATCTTGAGGCAGCTTGTGGGTCTGAATTTCTTCAAATGATCATATATCCATATATTTCCTTCTGTGCTTATTTTGACTTAGTGGTCAAGCAGCTTGCTGAACTGGTTTTGATGTGTAACACTCAGCCTTAATTGTTTATTTATTGCATTTCTATCCAAATTTCTCTCTGATACATTGTAAGCAGGTCTGGTTACTTTACATATCTGAACTTCGGCTGCACAGCCCTACTGCTCCCTTGCTTGCTCTCTATTTGCATCTAAAGCTGCTGCAGAAGCACAGTCTGTATTACTGTTGCAGCATGCTCACCTTGCTTCTTTTGCACTGCTATGCAGTAATACTTCAGTCCGCTGGTTGTTAAAGCTGGTTGTGCTTCACAGCATGGACTATGTCTCACCTACTTCTGGCAGTATCCCATTTCTTGTTTTACTTGGTACTGGCATATATTTTTTCTATTTCTGCATTTCTGCTTTTTTTTTTTTTTTTAATGTTAGCAGTAATGGAAGTGTTGGATTGGCAGATCTGAGAGAGCTAAATCAATAACCAATACCATTTTCCTTCTACTCCTTCTTTTCAGCACCTTGTGGTTCCCTGCGCAGCTTCACTGGGGGGAAGGATGAAGTGACTGCAGCTCCAGTTTCACCTCTCACCCCTCCCACGGCTGAGACAGACCAAGAGGACTCAAGGGGCCACAATACTTCTCCTGCTGAGGAAGGGCTCATCAGGACTGGATTAAGCAAGAAATGCCTTGGCTACAAGTGGCCAAAGCACCTTGGTGTGACAGCAGCATTCAGTGACAGTTTGCTAGGCCAGATTTACAAAATTTAAGCCATCTGTGATGGGAGAAGCAGGAGTCAGAGATCAGCCCCCATGTTCCCTCACTGGCTCCAAAAGCTGTACACCCTTCTATTCTTCATAGTGTCACTTTGCTCACAGAAGAAAGAAAACCAAAGCCCTTCCCTCCCTCCCTTGCTCCATTAAAAATTGTCTTCTCCACTCCAGGAAGCAACTTCAGAAAACTGAAGGGATTCAGGCAATGGCAAAAACCTTGCTAAACATCTGGCCCAGACCCGAAGGAAACATACCGGGTCGCTGCAGGTCTCCTTTTATGACACTGGAAGTTGCTGACTGGCATTTTTACATTACAAGGTGCTATAATTCGAAGCTTTTTGCTTAGGTGATTGTAACACCTTTGGCACCCTACCCCCACACTCTTTCAAACACAGGACTAGCCCCCCAAAACCCCCTTTCCAAACAACAGTATTTTCTGTTCCCCTCAGAGGCCGAATGCATTTGCAGATCCATAGCTGGGCGACGAAGAAGGTTTCGGCTTACGTCTAAGCCTGCACTCCAGATTCAATCAGAGGTAGCTGGTGGCACTTGAACCGCATCTCTGGAAACCTGCCCGCTTTGGTGGCAGCCTGAGACAGGGCAAGGACGCGTGTGGGTCTGCCAATCGATGCTCGCTCTGCAAGCAGCTACGAGGCCGGGAGCTCGGGGAGGGGAGGCGGCGGGAGGAGAGGAACCTCACACAAACAAAAGGTGCGCGCTGACGTTAATCTCCGCTAACGAAGCCTGCACAGAGCCCGTGCTCTGAGTCACCCGGCGCAGCGGCGAGCCGAGAGAAAGCTCATGAATCAAAGGGCCCTGCAGAAAGCTCATGAATCAAACCACCCTGCCGTAACGAGGGGAAGCAGTGCGGACAGGGGGAGGGGAGGAGAGCGGGACAGGGCTTGCGTCAGACCCGCAGCCGCTGCCTCCGCGCTGCCCCTGCCCCTGCCGGCCGGGCACCTGGACCCTGCGGCGTCCTCACCTGGCCCCAAAGGCCTGGCCGGAGGCCTTGCCACACAAAAGCGTGCTAGGGCAGCGCACGGGCTGCGGGAGGGCCTCAGAGCTGCCCTCCTGCCGCTGCAGGGCACAGCCCCGCCGTGCACACGGGCACCCCGCAGGAGAGGAACGCGCTTACACAGGGCAGCCTCTAGGGAGCGGGGAATGGGGAAAGCAAGCGCCTGGGGAGAACGCTGTGACTGCGTGGGCAAGTCTCTTTCACCAACTTCTTCAATTAGGTGCCCAGGTGTAATGAAGATCAGAGCAGAAGCAACCAGCTATGTAGAGCAGGCCAAAAAGATAATTTTTGAAGCTTCATCGATGTGGAAAACACCAAATGGCGTAAGTACATACACCTTAACCCATCTACCATGACAGCAGCAAATGGGCACAGAGACTCCCTTCCTCTCCAGTCAGTTGAAGACTCAGAGGGAACAGGTGGACAGCTGCTGAGGAATTGGCTCCGGTTCTTTTGTATAATCAAATCTAAGTTTACGTAAAAAGCATGTGAAAGAAGAGAACCATAAACCATCCTCCTCCATAATATATACCAAGCAGCAAACCATATGTATCTGACCGTAACCAAACGAGGGTTTTTTCATAACTCTAACCCACTTTTCTGTTGGCTGAGTTCTCAACTCACATGCCTCAGTGGTTTGATGTGGCAATTCCAGGTGCTCTGGAGCAGTTACACGCATCTTCACACACACAAAATCCTGGGTTATTGCATGGTAGGCCAGGAATGAAAGCCAAGAGCTTGCAACAGATATTGCAGTCTTTCCAGGCCGGCAGGAGCAAAGGCCTCCATCTCAGAGTGCAAATACTCAGGTGGCTCCTTGAGGGGAAAAAACAGATTAAGCTGATGGAAGATGCATTCAGGGCTCACATGGCTTGCAGAAGTGGCATATAGTGCAGAGCAAACCCGCTCTCAATAAAGATTGCCGATTGTTTTGATTTTCCTTAATTTCTTGGAGAGAAAAAAATAATAGAAAAGCAGGCCCTTTTGCTGGCTGATACAGAGGGGCTGACTATATAAATGCCATATTGAAACACACAATATGGCTGTCAAAAATCATGTGCCTTGGGAGCAGGAGTAACTACTAGCCTCTCCTAGCAGAGTCATCAAGAGGGAACAGGAGCTCTCCTGTGTGAATGCAGTACTTTGTTTAGTGCTCACCTGAAAGATGAGTGGTGTTTGTGATGATAAACAAGCATAAGAACCTTGTCCAGGGGGATGTTCACTTGATAGATACTAGTTTACTAGCACTTTCAAGAGAGACAAGCAAGAAGGAAACAGACTGGCATGAAAAAAAACTCTGCAAGCTTTTGAATGTTGTTAAGGCAGTGCAGAAGACAACAGTGTGCATCTAAGATCAAAGAGCTCTAGTGATTTTAAAAGGGTCTCTCTCTCAGGTGGCAGAGAAGTTAGAGTTGCTCAAGGAAAAAATCAAAGATGACAGGTCCTATAAGCCTGATTAGGTTACCTCCTTAGAACACCAGAGTCTCAGGAACAGCTATGCACATATACCTTTTTTCTGAAAGGGTCTGGTCCCACTACATAATTTCAAGTATTAAAATAAATTATATCATGTAGCCATCACATGAAGCTCAATTTATTCTGCAGACAGACATCACTTCACTCTGCCTGGTCTTGAGTTTGCTAGAAGGTGCTTGGTTCTGTTACTCTAATGTCAAGCAAACAAACCATATGCCCTGCCTCTCAGGGGCATAGGTAGGAGCATTAACTGGGGCTCAGTAGCTCACTAACCACCACTATGCAGCTCTCAAGCAGAACAAGCTCATTTCTGCCCCAGAGATTCTGCAAGACAGATGAGTCCTCTTCACTGTGGGTCTCATGATGGATAAGACAAAGAATTGCAGGTGTCTGAAATTAGCTGGACCTTATGAATCAGCAGAGTTGATCTGAAGGGTGGATGCATGCCTCTAGGTCAAGATAAATGAAAATTAAGGAAATTTAGGCTGGAGAGAAGGGAAAGGCAGACAGCCTCAAGCCTGACAAAGATGCGGTACAAAGAACACAGAACTGACCACAATGGAAATTGATCTGTGCAAGATCCAAACTGTTTCCCGCAAGTTTAACTGTGACAGTTTGCCCAAGTTTTGACACTCAGAGTCAGAGGCAAAGAGTAATTGAGCTGCACTGACTTAATAAGGAAATTAAGTATTCAGAAAGCAAAGGTAGCGAGTACCATCTTCCTGGGCTTGAAGCCGTTATCAGCTTGAAGCTAATTCTGCTATTCCTCCTACGGCATCACAATTTTTACTTAGGAAATTCATGTTCTATATCTAGTTCTGCACTGTGCTTTCAAACTGAAACCTCTACTCTTAAGGGCTAGAGAGGGCCTGTAGCTTTCAATCAGGCCAGTTTGTAGTCACCAGGTTTTGTCAGCTTTGGAGTGGAAAAAGCTGAGAGGAAGCCAAAGCAGAATTGCCCAAATATGATTTCAGGAGCTTTCTTACTTTTCTCAGTCTGAAAGTGTAACTGCAAATCAGGAGGAACAGGATGCTGAACAACTGAATTGCTGCTGTTAGTTTCTTTTGAGTTTTTAGTTACAGTGTGTTTGGTAATTTCACAAGAGCAGTTCATAAATAAACTGGCATCCCAGCACCACTGCAACAGCAAGGCACCCTGCAGACCACCAGCTACAGCAAAGTAACTCTCCAGCTTTTATTCTGATACCACTGCTAGCAGGATTGAGGTGGGCTTTTTCCTCCTCCCTGTGCAAAGAACAATTAAAAGACAGGTATGGAAAGTGTCTCCCTGGCTGCAGCCTGGCTGGGAGGGGCCAGTTTTCTTTTACCACCAATGGCAATGTGCAAGGAGAAGCACCCACCTGGCAGAGTTTCACTAGCTGAAATGGAGAGGCCACACACAGTAGTTTTAGCTCAGAACACACTAGGCTTGCCAATGCATTGACTTCATATCGCTGGCATTCAAGCAGTTAAACACAACTGCGAACTCTGGAAGATTTCCCACTCCTTGCTGAAGCTTCTCCCCAGTACACTGCTAACTGGTAAACAGATGGTATAACAGATACGGTGTCAGCTCCCTCCTTGTTGGAAATGCAGCTATCCAACATTTAGTCAACCTGCCTACAGTGAGAAATGACTGAATTAGAAGTAAAAACATGCTTCCATTTCCATTTCAGTTTTAACTACTGCACATACACAGTCTGTGGCTTTTGTATCTCTAACAGAATCCAAAATTCACTTTTCTCAAGGGAGTCTCTCTCTGTAACTCTCCCATCCTGGCTGTTGTGGCAAAAGGTAGTAAGAACTCCCCCTTCTCAGTCTCCTACAACCAGTCTAGGATAAACAGTCATTCAGACTGGCAGCATTTTCCTCCTCCAAGCTGTATCCAAGGAAGAATACAGACACTGCAAACAGTGTCATGAACTACAACACTCACCAAGCAAGACTGCCAGAAGCATCTGGCACTATTTTGAGGAAAAGTTTTCAGTTTGTTTCTAGTTGGGCTTCCTCTGTGCCTCGCTGCCATCTCTGACTCCCCTCCAGCACCTCGCTGCGACTTCACCAACCTCTGCTTTTTGATAAACATTTCTTGCACCCTCCACCAACTCCTTTGTTCTCTCCTGTGACTCCCACATCACATTTCCCTGGCTGTAACCAGTTTCATTGGCCTCCCATCACTTTTCTGTCCTCTCATAACATGGCTTATTTCTCTTCCCTCCATGTAAGGCTTTATTTCTACAATACCATGCTTCCCTTGTTGCCCACTTCCCCCAAAGCTGTGTCCCAAAGCCAAACAAAATAGCATCTTGTTCTGAATTCTGCACTTCTAGCAAAGCATACATTTTCTTTTGCAAATGCCTTGTATTGAGACGTAACTATGATTTGGAACAACTTGCCTAGCAAATCTCCGTTTTCTTTATGTACCAAGCTCTTTAAAAGTCACTTGACATGGGTAAAAAGCACAAGGTTTTAAACAGGCTCCATTACTTTTGCCAGAAATGGATACAGCAAGGTTTGGGGAATTTTATGTGTGTGTTTTTAGTTCCAGGCTAGTCAGTATATTATGGAAAACAGACCTGCCTCCAGTTACCTAGAGACTGCATAACCAGGGGTGGTTCAAGTGACACTGTAAAACCACTCCACAGGAATACCATTCAATTCCTCAGTCCAGCAAACCCTGTTGGTGGATTTTCCTTCCTTACAAAAAATTGCACTTGCCTGTTCATTACTTCCCATATTGCCTAAGAAAAAGAAAAGAAAAAGGAAAAAGCTTTATTAATTTATGGAGATTTACACCCTTACTAAGTCTGAGATTTAAACACACAATTAAGTCAGAAAAGTCAAATTATATTTTTTCTGCTTCCATTCCCTTATCTATTATTTCCCCATCATAAAGGTATGCTCTCTTTCCTGTGAGCTCTGACATCAAGCACATATGGACAAAAAGCTTTGTTATTTCCAAAATGCCGCTGCAATGCCAACTTCAGCAGCTCAGCCTCACAGCCTTCTCCTGTGATACAGCAAAGTATTTATTGCTACTTTCCCATGAGTGTACTGTGCCCACCCAAAGAGTAAAGTTTTTCTTCTCTGCTTCAGTGCCTAAAGCTTGGCTCCTTTTCCAGAGAGGCCAAATGCCTGTAAACACCCTCCCTTCTCAGGGAGCTGCACCTCTGCAAAGTAAACAACATTCACGTGGGTGCCTAAATACATGTCCAAGTGCCTATCTTTAGGCACCTGGGTCTGGAAATGCCGGTCTGAGTGAACAGGCCTTGCTTGTGGCATGAATCACTCTACAGAGCAAGGTTAGGACAGAGGAGTACCCCATTCTTAATTTAATTCTCTCAACCATCTCACTGCTTAAATGAGAAACCCAACTGGGAATCTTAGTTACAGTAATATACTCACTAAATATATTGTATTCATTTATTTGAATTACTTTAGGAATAGAATCACCAGCTGAGAGAACAAAAACAATCCTGCACAAAATGGATAAAGGCTTCACAGCCTGGTGTAAAAGCAGTCCTCAGAACACATTTGGATCCAAGGACTACCATGGGTTTCCTTAGCCACAGAGGTGCCAGAGCCCCAGCAGCAGGCAGCTGGCAATACCATACTGCCAAACCTACTCCCTTTCTCAGATTTTCTTAGCTAGCTTCTTTTCTACGTGCATTCAGATAACAAAGTATTTGAGCATGAATTATCTTCATTATGGATATGTGATTTTATGCCCTCAGTCTCCATTCTCCTGCTGCACATAGGTCACTTGATTATTTACTTCAGCAAAGGAAGAGTGTGCCAGAGCTGACAGTCCCTATCTTTCATAATCTCCTTTTTGGTATGATAGAGGGGGACATCTTTTAATCTTCTTCAGTTCCTGCCTTTCACCCAGTAGAATCAGACTGGGAGGAAATGGTATGTAAACTAGTAGAAACTCTGCGGAAAAAAACAACTACAGCAGAGGCAGGGTTGCTTTCAAGCTTAAGCCCCTCTGTACATCCTGGGGGCAGCCAGAGCCAGAAGTAAACATAAATAGCAGCCCTCAGACAGGCTACAGGTAAGGATGCACCAATTATAAAACAGACACATTTGCAAGGGAAAATGTAGAGATCTGAAGTTAAGCCTAATTTTGTTTTTTCAGTTTGACCTAGCAGCTTCCCAAGACTGCCTTTTGGGACACCGGCTTCCCTCTTCCCTTACATCTGCAAAGGGCAACCTCAGAAAAGAGAAGAGAAACATTTAGAAAATCTTCGCATAAAATCATTCCCAGACAGAGCTCTCTGTAGAGTCCAGAAGGACAGGTGATATCATCGGTTTGCCAGGTCTGACAAAGCAACACAACCGCTTAGACGTGACTGTGTTTGTTTGTTTCGCTGGTAGCACAACCCAGGATCCTGCTGTCACATGCTTCTGAGCACTTCGGGCCAGGGAATGTCTCTCAAGATTGTTGGTAAATTCTTATCTGTATTACAGTTACAGAGGTGACGCTTGCAGACGTAACCCTGAGCAAATCTGAGCCAGGCGGTAACCCTGGTAATTTGGAGGGGGATGGGGGAGAACAGCAGCAGCCAGCTGGGAGCTGATCAAGATGCCTCATGCACAACCATTTGCCTTCTACAGCTGCTAGGGCTCAAGCTAGGACCTGTACTCAGCAAGACAGGTTACGAACACACAGAAGAAAGGTGATTGCTGCCTGAAAATGCTCCTTGAATCCTTGATGCCACAAAATAATATTTCTTTTAGCTCCCTTTTCTTGATCTGCACTGCTCAGTGCTGCTGCAGTGGGGCCTGATTTGTACTTGGAACTAGCTGACATACTAAATGAAAAAGCACACTTGAGAAACACAACCTTTTGTGCTCATTTCAAAACCTACCGAAGTGTTGTCGTGGCAGTCTTTATTCACACCATACCTAAGGCCCTCGGTGTGTTTCACCACTGAGAAGATCCTTCTCTCTGATTATTAGGACGCAGTGATGTCAGCTAAGCATGCTTGTCACGAACAGGAGGTTAAACCATTAGCATAGAACATCGTCAAAAGACAGACAAATTTGTCTCATCTCAGGCTTGCCCCAAGCTACCAGATCAGTTGACTACTTTCTGCAGCTTGGTTCAGGTGCAATAACTCTTCCAGCTGTGGTAACTCAGCGAGACACCTGAACCGAGCCAATATTCCACTGGGGTGAACTATTTCAGCCCTCTCACAATAAGCACAAAACCCACACGACAAGTCTACGTTTACTCCTCTTAACTAGTTTTGCTTTCCCCTGCCTACATACTGCTCCTTGATCTCTAAAAATCTGAGGAGTGGAGGACACCGTTGGGAAACATATAAAACTTGTCTTAATTTAGCACTGAAGACAAAGTTTATAAAAGTAAAGGAAGAGTACCGCCAGACCTAGCTTTTTTTTTTTTCCTTCTCATAAACAGCTATAATTAGCCAAAACCTACAACCTTAGGGGAAAGGGGGGTGGTGAGGAGCAGGGGGCAAATGCAGAACTATTCCCATGTCAAGTCACATCTAATGAAAATGTTCGGTCAGGAAGAATAGGAAAAATTTTTTAAACAATGTAAGGTTTTATATTAACATTTTCTAACTGTAATCATTTCAGAAATGCTGATATGCTTCACTTCCACATTATTACACATGTCAATGTTTTGCTATAACTCAGAATTTTTTAACTGACTAAAAATTAAAATGAGGAAAACAAGTTAAAAATATTAAATAGATTGAAGACTGAATGTTTCACATTTATAGAAAACATTTAGAATTCCCACTATGCCGTTTTTGTGATTTGACAACTAATACAGGAAATCTTGGTTGTAGAAATGCCATAATTCATGCACCCACAGTCTATTTGCTGAAGTTCTAAATTGAAAATGCTCTCTTCTCTCCCTCAGGTAATGTCACCTCACCTTGAACAAAGCCAGCAGAAAAACAAATTGTGAGGTGTCTACCAATTCACCTTATGTGAATGCCTATTAACCCATTTCACTTAGAGTGGTGTTGATGTTTGCACCTGACAATAAAGTGCTCTCAAATCCCAAAGAAAACTGTTTTAGAGCACTGCTTTCTTCACGCATCTCTGGAGAACTAATCTGAGAAAGCTCCTCTGGGGTTTTCAACCAAGAGACAAAAGTACAGCATTTACTAACACTTTCCTGCTATGTCCAGGCAGAGGAGTTTTCACCAGCTGAGATACACCAAGAATTATTACCATCAATTGTCTTCTCAAGGAATAGGCAGTTTAGAGACAAGAAAAATCTCTACTCCCTACGTAATCACCTATTCAGCTCTGCGCAAAGCAGGCAGTGGATAACATGAAATGAGACTGAGAACAGCTCTCATTTTCCTGAGCAGCTAAAGTGCAGTTTTAAACGTGTAATAGATATTTTGCCTTTACCATTAACAAGCAGAATACATAAAGTATGGCTGCCTTGATACCCGCTGGGCACTTGAGCTTAGACTTTCATTAACGACCTCATTAGCAATAAGAGATACATAGTGTGCTGCATTATGAAAATTACCATGAATCTGTGCTTTTGGGAGCTACTGTGTATCAGCTATATGTCTGTCTTTTGGAACTACAGTCTTACTCTAGGTGATCTAATCAAAATGCTCACAAACCTGTTTTCATATGATCACAGAAAAAAACCCTGCACATTAAGAAACACAAGTGATAAGCAACAGATACTCCTAATGACCTTTCATGCACATTAGAATGATGCCAAAGAAGACATCTGTGTTCTGCAAAGAGCAACAGCAAAATCAGCAGACATGACTGCAGTCAAGAAATCGCAATCCAACAGTCGCAGAGGGTAGATTTAGTATCTCCAATAGCTCAAGTTTTGGTTATTGATCAGCCCTACCTTCATCTCCACTTATTTTGAGCAGGCTCCTTACACCAAGCAGTGCCACACAAAGTCAAATGTTAACAGCTGCTGAGCATCTAAAAATCTCTCAATGGTGAGAGTCCCATTCTAGGAAACATTAAAGAGTATGGAAGAGTAGAAAACATACTGAGGGGGTGGGAACTCATACCAAGTTGAGTTTGAGAGGGAAGAGAGAGATAGGCTGCTTTTCTACTCCTCATGCCTTACCAGTAGCTTCTCAATCCTATGGACCTCAGCTAAGTCTCATTCTGAGGGACATTGGCGTAACCCAGAGAAAACCGCTGATATTGGACACTCAAAAAATACAAGGCCCATCAGCAGTCTGCTTATCAACAGCAATTTGCAGTTTTCACTTCCTTGGTTGATTGCTTGGGGTTTATTTTTTTTTAAATACCTTCTAATCTGCCTTCCATATTTTCCTGTATCATGTATATTTTTCCTCTGGGCTCTTATATCTTTGTTTTGTTCTCAGATCACCATTTGCCATCATTAAAATTTTATCCTGAAATTTAGGAAATATGAGTTGCTGCATGCCTTGAAGCTTCAAATCCAAAAATAAACACTAGAGGAGGTAAAGGGATACCTTTTTGTTTGTTTAGGGACTTTTTTTAAAAACAACTTTTCTAGTTGAAAAGTAGCTTAAGATCCTAGTGTAGATGTCACAAGTCTCCATTTTAAAACACCACACTCATAGGCCTGAAAATCAGAGGAATAAAGGCACTGAGACATTGTTTTTCCACCCTAACAACATGAAGAATGAACTGTTTCTCTGAATACATTTTGGGGGAAAAATAATGGCTCTTGGACAAGAATTTAACATGCCAAGTTTAAATTCTCTGCAAATCAGGATTGCAGAATTGCCCACCTTTGAAACAACAGTTCATAACAAAAGTAATGCATCCTTAACTGGAACACTGAAAGTGATGCTGCTGGGAGAGAGATTGAATGCATGTAAATTAAAGACATATTGCAAGATTTGATCAGTCCTGTCCAGCATTTATTAGTGTTCTTAAAATATGTGATCTGAGCAGACATCATCTATCTGAATAAGTTTGTTTAAAGTTAAAGGTTGTTTATTAAATATTATTTATGCACTGTTAAACCTCAGGGAGAAATATTAAATGTGTCTGGGATTCACAGAGTACACAAAACAGGCACTAAAATTGTACAGTTTGATATATAACTTCCTATAGTGGATAAATCCATGAACATCTGCTAAATATGTGGAAGACTTATTACATTTTCATATGGTTTACTTACGATGTAGACTTCCCGATTTGGCAAACAAAGCCTGACTATGGGGAAAATTTATTTCATTATTTTAAACCCTTTTAATAAAACCTTTGGAGGATGCATGAATATTTCCTCACTGCCTTCCCTGTCACCTGATGGGGAGGAATAGTCCCTGAACTGTTAAACTGGCTTAAATAGAGAATTTGGGTCTCATGTCTTGTTTAGAGGATGGAATCTCGGTATTTCTCTTGGCAAAATACCTTGTGAGGTATTTTTGTACCTTCCCAGAACAAGGTACAATCCTGCATATTATCTCTCTCCAGAATTTTGCTAATGGAGTCAAAGAGTCAACAGAAATCTTCATACAGTGCAAGACCCTCCCAGCCCCTGTGGGAGAACTCAGCAGGTTCTCCTCCCATGGCATAGTGAAGTCAGACATTTATTTTGGCATCCAGAAAACTCTTTTTGAAATCTGCAAGAATCTTGGTAAGTTCCCATAGTCTGGGAAACTGATGAAATACTGTATTTTTTTTCTTGCCATCAGGCAATAATGCTCTATGTCTGAAGTAGAAATGGAAAATTTGGGCACAGGGAAATCCTGGTTTTAGGAAGTAAGGGTAATCCAGTTGCCTTCCCTCGGTTCATTTCTGTAGTTCTTGTTCATGTAAATGAGCAGTTAAGCTTCATCAGCAACAGGGAAATTGATTTCCCTTGTTTTAGATGAACACTTGAAAATGAAAGAAGCTCAATTCAGAAACCAGAAAAAGCTCATTTTTCCCATTCAGTGCCAGAGATGTGCATCGCTGGTACCTATCAAGAACATGGCTGGAAGTACAAGGACAGAGGGCTACTCTCTAGAAGCCTAACTAGCAGTTGCTGTCATATGCTTTATCACATGAGCAATCAAGAGTGGCTTTTAGCTCAGGAATTATTATAAATAGGTAAAATATTTCTTAAAGAAAAAGATCATTTCCCTCCTAGCAAGCTCTCTGTACATATCACTTATGATCTTGGGCTAATAAATACTTTCCTTGAAAGGGGCATACTTACATAATCTTTTTTTCCTTCTTTCTGAAACTTTCTTAGAAAATGGGGTTCAGTTTTAAGGTGAATATTTGTTATCAGGAATTTGTAAAGGGTTCCAGCAAGAATGTAGGAACAGGTGTATCTTGGAAGGAATCTAGCCATATGGGATAACATTCAACAATTTAACTGAAATGCTGATTTGTCAGTACAGACCTCCACTTCCACAGTTACTTCTTTCTGGAGAATTAATATAGGACAATACCTCTAACTCTAAATGGCTGCTCTCAGCCATACAAACACTTAATGTAACGTCAATTCAATTCTTCTTTTATAGCCCTTAAACCCAGCTTCATCCCAAACTCTCAGTCATTATTTGATGTCATAACTCACCAAGATCTCCAGGACAGAGAGCCCCGTTTCCATCATTTTTTAAGATTTTACTGGGCTCTCTGTAGACTGACCAGTGTCAGAGATTGGCAAACAAGTATGTATACTGATTAAATGGACAGTTTCCTGTTAACAGACTTAATATCTCAGCATCCTGGTGAAAAAAACCCCATTAATTTGAATGTACAAAGCCCTGGTTCTGTTACTGTATTTATTATTTAACATTTGTGTGTTAGAACCACAGATGGGCAAGCACCAAGCAATAGCTGTTGGGGAAAAACATTATTACTCCTTGTACAAATACATCCCTAAGATAAGTTACAATATTCTCCTGCCAAAGTGGAACAGATAATGATTTTCTTGCAGTCTGAGAAGTCCCAGATTGCAGATGGCCAGCTGAATAGTGGCTCAAGTAATGCTGAGCAATGAACAGCTGCTAACAATGAGGAAATTGTGCTTATAAGGCCTGATTCAATGCCCATTGAAGTCAATGAAAATCATATAAACAGCAGTGAGTACCCTACTGGCACTATTCTTTGGCAAGAAGCCAAAAATCAGATAACAAAATATTGTTAAATTCCCCCTACCAGAATACTCACTGCTTTCACAGGGATACAAACTTTGATCTCCAGGCAAGCCTAGAAGCATCCTAGTGAATGCAGCAGCATTTAAAATGCTGAGGTATGTTAAAATAAAAGTATTATATATCTTACAGAGAATTATGTTTTCATTTAGAATGACTAGACATTAAGGGATCTAGTTGATTTTCTCCCAGATCACACTGTAGAAAAAACAGTACCTAATTTTGAAAGACCACTGCCTATAATTCTTCCTTTCATTACATGTTTATTAAGAAATTACACTACTCTTGGTTAGGGCACCACCATTGCTATTCCTATTAACTTGCATCTATAAGGAATGTATAAGAGATCAAGTGTCTGCCTTAAGTGTTTTGTAGTCATTGCTTTATCTGGATGAAGGTGGCTACCAACCAACAAGGAAGAAGGTCAGAGAGCTAGAGACAGCTCAGTTTTTGGAACACCATACAAAATAAACCTCTTGTGGGTTTTCTTAAACCAACAAGTATGAAATGGCAGGTATCCAATTTTTAAAGCGCTTAGAAGGAGCAGCACTGAAAGCCTAAACATAACATTTACAAACTTTGTATCCCTGTCCTAACCAGAGTTCAGTGCCTAACAAGATCATGGAGCAGATCTCCCTGGAAATGCCATATGCTAAGGCACACGAAAAATAATGAGGTGATTGGTGACAACTACCATGGCTTCACTAAGGGCAAACCATGCCTGACAGTATTGGTGGCCTTCTAGTGATGCCTTAGGTTTTAACTTTTCTATTTTCAAATTCTGTACTGCTTAGAGTGTAACTCTGAAGTTCCTTGTAGCCTGTAATTCCTGCTCTCTCGTACTAGGTAGACATAACAAAGCCTCTCCGGGCTTTGCCTTCAAGGACAGCCAGGCTGTTTTTAGGCCCAAAATGTGTAAACTAAAGATTCTAAGGGGGGCAAGCTGAGGGGCGTTACATCGCTAAAACTGGGGCTTTAATTGGAGAATTAACCCTGATATGCAAATGGTCCAAACCTATAAAAGTGTGAAGAACTCGTGACCTGTGGTCCATCTTGGGGTCCAATTTGAGGAAGCAGCCTCTGGCTCCCCCAGGGTGTACCTTGAAGGCCCTTCAAATAAATACCCATCTTTATTCCCTTACTCTTGTCTAGTCTCTGTTTCTAGGTGGCTGGAGGAGGCATCACTAGGATGGGGTTACAGCAAGGGTGGACAAGGAAGGGGCAACAGATGTCAATTACCTGGACTTGTGCAAAGCATTTGACACTGTCCTGCAAAATATCCTTGTCCCCAAACTGGAGAGGCATGGATTTGATGGATGGACCACTCAGTGGATAAGGAATTGGCTGGATGGTTGCACCCAAGGAGTCATGGTCAATGGCTCGATGCCCAAGTGGAGACCAGTGATGCGTGGCATTCCTCAGGGATTGGCACAGGAACTGGCACTGTTTAACATCTTTGTTGGCAACTCCTCTCCTTTCTGCTGCAGTCTGTTTATGTTCCACAAATGCACAGATGAATTTACACCTGAAGTCAGGTCATATGAAGCGAGGAATCACTTCTGCTATTTGCATAGGCTGAAGGCAGGCATAGTGCAAATAACCCTTTGCAGCTGTATCAACATTCTCCAATCTCTACTTGCATTGTCCAAATCATCCTGTTCTGAGGCTTCAGAAAGAGCCGGAAGATGTGGCTAATCACCAGATTTACTAATTATGTTGTTACAAAAAATGTAAAAGATTGGACTGGGAGCACCAAGGGACTAGAGGAAGCCTCAGCAATGATTAGCATCATGGAGCTCAGACTCCCCAAGGGAAATATATTAACCAGCATAAGGTGGGTGCTAACACCAAGGGAGCCCTGATGGCATTTCTGACTGTCCCTGTCACTCACAGCATGCACCTGCCACCCCTGCCACCTGGGACTGACAATTTTGGTTCAGAGCCGACTTGAAAGGACACTTCTGTTGGGGAGCTCCTCCCCAGGGATAACATTGTGTTCCTGCTGAGTGAAAGGTCTTCTGGCTGGTCTCACTGCCAGGAAAGATCCCCAGACATCTCCCTGCCCAGCACAGACCTGGCCTGAAGCCCTGTTGCTACTACTACTGCACCATTGTATCCTTTAGGGAGAGCAGGAACTTTCCCAGAGTGGAATATTCTTCCCCAGTTGCTGATTTAGGCTGCCCTGGGCAAAAAAGACCAAGAGCATAAGACAGAAGCGCTCCTGCTAAGGCTACCACCTGCCATAGAGGAAAACACACTTTTTGTCATTTTGGTTGAGAGCTGGGCAGCTCCAGGCAACTCCATTTTGATTTTTCTGTCTGCCATGATCTGTCAGCAGCTTGCCATGATACGCTGAGCTAATCACATCTGCCCCAGAGACTGACATGCAACCTCTGGTCTATAGCATCCTAAGTGGAAAAGTTTGCCAGGAAAAAGATAAAAAGAAAAAAAATCAACTCCAGAAAGCAGTTATGGATGATGTAAATGAAGGCACTGCAGGATTCAGGAGGATGAAGCCCCATACACTAGCCTCACCAAATGTCCAGACAAGGGTTCTCACGTGGGCAGAACAGTTCAGGTTTTCCATACTAGCACACACTCTTATACACCCAAAAAATGCCACACAAAAACCGAGTAAAGGATTTCCCTCCCACCCAAATGAGTTTGCTGAGATAGGCTTCACCTCTTTTTGAGAGCACTAGACCAGAGGATAAGGACCCTCAATTACACTTTTAGGGTATGTTTGCGTATCCTGAACTCTGCCCGGGTTCCTGAGAGAGTTGATCCTCTCCCTGAGGGCCTTGGACCAAGAGATTAGTGTCCAACAGGAAGCTAGTGGCACACCTAGGGACTAAATTTGAGTCTCCCAAATTACAGGTGTACTTTGAGACCACTGGACCAGCCTCACTTGCTAATAATTAGAAGTTTAATGCCATTACTGAAATTACAACCAAATTTTACTCAGTTAGACTGATCAGTATCTAATTTTGAAAGTAGTTACATGTACTGACAGGATGATTACAGCTTTATTCACCCATTTTAGACTCAAATTTAAAATAAAATACACTGAGATTGTATCACATGATAAATTGCAGTCAGCTCTTAAGTCTATTTCTTTCAGATTTAATTCTAACATTGTGAAGCTGACAGCATCACGCATCTCGACAGAGGAGTATTATACACTCCTACAACAGAAGCTTGACAAAGGGACAGATAATACTTGCTTTGAGGCCTGGAGGGTCCCAAGCTACTGGCTCCAAAACCACAGTCTGGCTACTGATTTGCTTTAAAAATCTGTTGAAAGCTCACATGCATCTACTTACAAATTCTCACTTGTATTCTTAGCTGGGAGAGACTAGCATAGCAGTAATTTTACATATGGCTTAGAAAAGTCTTTGGACTTAGTACCAATGAATTTTCCAGTGATACTGTGCAACTGAGCTCATGACAGCAGAAACGCCCAGTCTGACACATGAAGAGAACCAGGCAGGTAAATCAGGTAGGTAAATGGTTCCAAATTGTCCCATCTTGTTTCTAAAAGGATCTTTCTACTAAACACAACCTACAG
Organism: Falcunculus frontatus; assembly: GCA_013398115.1. Lineage (NCBI taxonomy): Eukaryota > Metazoa > Chordata > Aves > Passeriformes > Falcunculus > Falcunculus frontatus. The sequence continues at coordinate 1,324,261 of VZRV01003975.1, read as the reverse complement.
AAAAAAAGAAATGCATTTTATATAGTAATTTTGGTTGTCACCAGTTCAGAATGACCTGCTTAACCCATGTATGTTTTCATTAATATATAAAGCAATTCTTGCATATGTGTGGCAGCAACACACTGTTAACACATCCCCTTGCATTTAAAAAAAAACCTGTGCATGTGTGTATCTTGCAAGTGCACTTGACACAAGTTCTCATAGCACAGCTGTACGCATCCTGTGCGTGAAGTTTTCATCTGCGTTCTGAAGCTGCTACCACATTTACTTTCCGTTTGGTTTTCCAGTAAAGTTTCGTGTTTGCTTTTCTAAGCCTGCTTTTATTTGGACTTGTTTAAATACTGGCCTTCACGGAGCCGGGAGAGAAGAGGCGACTGTTAGAGAGTTTGTGCCCTCTGGTGTTCAGCGCTGGATACTGGAGCCCCGAAAGGCCGCGGGTCGGTGCTACCGCAGCATCCTCCCCTCACTGATCCTTGGCTGCCTCTAAAGCACCCCACTTCAACAGAATAAAGTACCTCCCCTATTCTGCTCCACTGTACTATTCTCAGCAAAATACTGATCAGAGAGCACGGTCTCCTTTGGAGATCATGTGCACGCTTTACAGGCAAGATTTTAACTTTGGGGATGATTTCAGCCAGATCTTTATCAACTCAGCACTTTCCAAAACTGACGAAAACTCTGGATGCAGCATGACTTTGTGTTTTCATTAGTTCAAATCAACAAAAAAGTAAAATGGGTAACTTCAGAAAGAAACAAGTAATTTATTGGCCAAATTCCCTGACTCCCAAAGCTGAGGATATACTCTTTATCCTATAGTAAAATACAGAAGCTCCCATCAGCATGGTTTTCAGACAGCTGGTTCACATTTCCTGTCACCATGGCTGTAGTAAACTCTTCAAAATCCCAACTAAAATCAAATTTGTGGGCATAACATTAACACTCAATTATGCCCACAAGCACTAATCTTTGCCAGAGACGACTCAATTACAAATTTCATCAGGCAAATTCTGGATAGAAAGCCAAGCTCACTCTCCTTCTGAAATCCACCCAGTTTCTACAGTTCATTCTAAAGACGGTCAGATGTAGAGTTGTTCACTGTGGTGAGACTGAAGGTAGTTTGCAAGGATTTTAGTGATCATAGTCCTCAATCACCACCAGTCCACTGTCTAAGCTATATACGTGCTGTGTTGCCATTGCTCAGGAGCTCTCATTTTTGAAGAACAGTTCACCTCAGCACCTATGACTGGTAAGGATACCAGAGAAGTCTACCCCCTATCATTTGGAGCATCCAAACCTGAATAACAGTAAGAGAGTTTTTGGAGGAGCCCAGTGGCATCTGTGTCTATGACCTCTCAAACAGTCTCTTCTGCCCTACTTACACCCATGAACCTGCTACAACAGCTCCTCTCTGCTTTGCACTGGCTGCAGGAAAGGGATAAAGCTAGTTTAAACTCATATTCTGTCCTAAATAAGCAAGATCCTTTTATTTATTCTTTTGGAGGATCCATTTTCCTCCAATTCTCACAACCTTCCCAGTGTTCTGATGGAGCTATTTCTTCTCAGGGTGTTAAAGGAAAATACAGTGCCGAAGATCTCATTTACAAAGATGTTCGAATCTCAGCAAATGAATCTTGCATGATGACATTCAAAAGAGTAAGTTACCATTTTTCACCACTCTAAGAAACCACACTAAAAAATGAAAAAAGCTCATAGAAATGAGAAAAAGCAGAAATTTAAAAAAAAAAATTGAAAGGAAAAAGAGCAAGAGTTAACGAAGGATCTGAATTCAATAAACTGTTTCAGTGGAAAGTTAGAAGCCTAAACACTGAATCTGAGCCTAATAGCCCTTTGCTACAATTATACTCACTTGAATGTTGAGCACTGTGTCATTAGAGGAGAGCATTCAGACAGCGCACTGCAGTAATAATTCACACAGTGTTTACATTTCAACAAAGCCTTCTCGTGTGTTCTTCTAACCATAACGGCAAATTTAGACATTTTATAAACACAGCAGATTTGTTTTTAATTAAGGAATTTCGCAGCAGTGAACTCTGATCACCTAATATTTCACATCTGAAAACATCACTATTACAGCATGTTAAGAGATTATTGTCTGTATACTTAATTCTCGGTATGAGTAACATTGCATCCCAAAAAATGCCACAGTGCCAGCAGACGTTGCACAAAGAGACTGGCAATGTTGTCCCTCCCTGCGACTCTGCAAGAAAGCTGTACCTGTGACTCAGGAGAATATGTGCAGACACTCTGCTTTCAGGAATGATCATGATCGGCTTCTGCATCCCTGAGAAATTCTGTACCTTTTAAGCAAAGCATTGCTGAAATCAATACTTGGCTGCCAAGGAAAGTGGAGGAATTTTGCTTTAGTGCTGTGGGATTCATTTTCATGACTGACAGTCATATGATAATTTTCACAATTTGAGCACTGCAGTCTAACAAGTGCAATAATCTGTGGCCCAGACCTCTTGCCAAGCAGAAGTGAGTTAAGCTGAAAGACTAGAACACAAGAAAGGAGGAAAGGAGTGTATGTTTCACCTGATTTGACCAGTATGCAATTTACACTTGAAAGGAAAACTGGGGAAAGCTCGATCTGGTAGAAACAGTTGGCAGCAGGGCCTGTTTGCAGCTAAGAAGCCAAAAGAAGGATTGTACGGCAACAAGGCTTCTGGTTCCTGTATGAATTTCAAATCACAGCATTATGTTTAACCTCAAAACATCTGAAAGGAAATGATGAACAAGCATCAATCACCAATTAGTCATTATTTCTTGGGCAGTCCATGGAAAACAAAGATACTGGGTCAGATCAGAGTTTTGTAGTTTCTCTCAAAGCCACGTGGCTTTCCTCAGCAGCCCCTGGCTCTTCTATTCCAGCTGGACATACCCAGGATGGTGCATGAAGCCCACACGAAAGGTGGGAGGTCTTACCCTGGACTGAACTTTCAAGTATCTCACATCAACTGGGGCACACACCCTCTCCAGCAAGAGGGCTGCCTCTAGTGCCTACCTGGCTACTAAACCAGAAGGTTGTCACTGCTCTCAGCATGTCCTCTGCCATTCTTGAACATTTTCTTCCCAAGTCCTGCGTTGTTACAACCAGGCTTGTTCAAGCAAGTCTCTGTAGTCTTTCCAGATATTCTAAAACCTGTCTAAAACAGGACACAAAAGGGAGCTTCCCTGGACCAGTTGCTCCACTGGTAACAGCAAATATGAAACAAGACAACCCCATGCAGTCTGTGAGCAACCCGCAGGCTGAAAGTAGAGAGACTGTGTACCATCTCTGTGATAGCTTCTGTCATTCTCCCTCAATTTCTGCTTGTTTAAAGGCTTTAATGATACTATTGGCAAAACCCCTCCATTTAAGCTTAAACTCATCCTTTAATAACACAGATGGTTTATTTGACCTTTAGCATGTAATCTGGATTTCTGTGACTTAGCATGTGTCCTTTATGAAGTCCTAGCACGGTGTGGAGCAGCACAATGCTGACCGGTGGTCAGGAACTCTTTGCTTTGCCTTCTGTGACTCAGGGGTAATTTAATCCTTTGCCCTGTGAACCTCCCCAGGTCTGAACACTGCCTCTGACACTGATGATGAGGACTGCAGGAAGCGTGGAAAACAGGATATTGCAGGAGCACACTGACAGCAAATATTTGTGTCACTGTTCAAAATAAGCATGTAATGCTTATTGTATTACAGAATTTAATAAGACATAATAAGCTGTAATCAGATATTTCAGGTATAATATTAAGTAAATGCATTATAAATGCTGGAGAGTAACTAGAATTTATTAAACTGGATAATGTTGTTAAATGATATTTACTGCTAAAAGCAAAGATTTTTGTTAACCTGGCACGCAAAACTGACAATGTGTCTTCAGAATAGTTTTTTTTGCAGACAAAATGATATAATACCATCTTTTTTCATCAGTTAAAATGATGAAAATACACAACAGATTTTTTCCAAAATAAGAAAAATTGCTAACAATTGAAAATATACAATTGTCTAACATGTAAACCACATATGTGACTTGCTGTGGCATTACCTGACTGCCAGAGCTCATGAGATTTTCCATGTCCACTGTCATTCTGGCTGTGTTTGGACAGAAGTTGTTTCTGTAACACTTCAAAATAAATCTGTTCCAGGAAGAGTCTGGCAGAAGCAGTATACCATACAGTTTCTTAATCACATATTTATTAACAAAACAAAAAAAAAAGTAAACCACCAAGATAATCTGTTATTAGTTGCACTGGAACACAGCAAACCTGTAGCATGGGCTGTGAACCAAGATATAAAATTGCCCAATCTGCTCTTTCTCCTCTTATATACGAACTATAGAAAATGCTTCCCACAGAACTCCATTGGCAAAGTGTTACAACCAAAGGGCTTGCAAGCTAGCTGCTCCTGCTCTGGCAAAACAACATGAAATAAATAATATCCACAGAGGGTCTACACCATGAAAGCAAAAGCAGATAAGCTGCATTACTCCAGGGGGTAAATTATATTTGGTTATATACAGCAGTTGCCTGTAGAGGATAAGATCTTTTCCTCATATCTAACTGCAAAAATTGTCCCATGAACTAGGAAAGATTAATTTTCAGTCAATTTGTTTTCTTCATCCTTTAAACCTTTCTCACTCCACAACAATATCAAACCCCTTAATGTCCTGTGTATGAGAGATGATATGTGTTGCAGTTACACTGGACTTAGGTATTTGTTTACTGACTGGTCTGAACATGGAAGGACTGACCACCTGGAGGCTCTCGAATACACTATCACATGGTCGAAGTTTGCCTAATTGTTTGGGGTTTTTTTCTTTGGGAACTACTTTGGGTCTTTATCTTCCATCAGCATTGCAATGGAAGGTAACAAAACTAATTCTATTTTAAACTTCTGTCCCTTTTCAAACTTTGACTAAATTTAGTCTGAGAGTTCAAAAGTCAGAGAGAGAAGAGGGAAAAGGAAAGGCAGAGGGAGGAGACCCAGACACACTGCAGCACAGCTTCCTTAAGAAGCTAAGCGTAAGTGTGGCTGGATTCTTCTGTCTCTGCTACACAGGGCTATGCACAGTCCTCTCCCTCAGATAAGTAACTCCAGGTGACTTCTAAGGGGCCTACCCATGTTCCACAATTTCTCAGCAGCCAAGTGCGTGCATCCGCACACTGGACTTTCACAGCGGGGCACAGCTGCTAATGACAGCCAGCAGCAAAGCCAGCCTCAGTTCAAACTGAAGAACAGTTCAGTTCTTCAGTGGAACTGAAGAACAAAGAGTTTATGCTGAGCATCTTGGCAAGTTTTGCTTCCTGGTGCTGTGCCCACAGGAAGGCAGGGAGGCGAGCACACAGTCGGCACGCAGAACACAACAGTGGAGGCAGAGAATGGGCACCATTGTCTCGTCAGCTGATTGTAGAGTATGCGATGCACAGGCTAGGCTGTGAACTAATGAGGCTTAGCAAGAGCATCACTGAAAGAGATGCAATTTAGCTTATCAACAAATAATAAGCAAGCAAAGGTATAGTGACAGATCATTATGCTAGCAAACAAGACAAAAAAGTCATCAATAAAGGAAAATGCAGAGAAAAATAAGGTTTTTGTATTAGCTTTCCTCGTGTGTTTTAGTTTTGTTTCTCAGTCTGTGCCTCCAGATACAAAAATAAAATAAAAGTGGAATTAATCAGGTCAACTGTACAGTCTGGTTTGTGCCTCAGAGTGCAGATTGATTATGCCTGCATGGGCAATGTTCCAGAGAAGTTTCTCAATCACAGCAATAAAACAGGTGTTACATTTCCTAGATCTCTCCCCTCCTTACTCCCATCCACTTGATTCCTCTCCATTCTCAACTCCCCCCTTTCAAGGGGTATAGAGATCTAAGGCTCATCCTCTCCTTTCCAGCTGAGTGAAGTACTGGGGAAGAAAAGAAAGGATCAGGTGAATTTCATAATGAGGGTTCATGATGAAAGGTGTTAAAGAGAAAGCTCTGCTTAACCAGCTCCTGGTACAAAGGAGGGTTACAAAGCCGTAGGAGGGCCTCCAAGAGTTTGCTCTGCAGTATTTTCAGCTGGCAGATAGGAAGGCAATAGAGCTATGCTCTACTGTAGTCACCGAGCAGGGTAAAAGACATAGTAACTAATAAATAACAGAGGCATTTAGTAACTGTAACTGTTTTCCCAAGAAACAGTGGGACATGGCCCCCTACCCCCAAACAGATTTCCAGGTAGATTGTCCTTAAATGCGCTAAATAGCTGCAGAGCTTCCATTTTGCTAGCAAATTAGTGCATGCAAATAAAAAGCCTTTGTCTTTCATCACTAGCATGGTAGGGCATGCCATAAAGACCGCAGGACTCCTCTGAGGCTTTTCTTCACTGCATTGTATATCTTCACCATGGATCCAGTCCACAGACCATTGAAGTAAACAAGAGGAGTCCTACAGATTTTATCAAGTTTCACCTCAGAGGCAGCTGGGGTTTTTTTTCAGCATTCGTTTGAGCGAGCAGCATAGCCTCTAACTGTGAAACATCTCTTCATTCCGAAGGGACCTATAGAAAGGAGTGTGATAGCTGTCCTGTTCAAATATGAAATAACACAGACAAATCAAAATAAGAGATCTTTAAAACACTTGTGGAGATATATCCGAAAGGCATATTTCCACAAAAACCAAACAAAAAACCCAAACCAAACAAAATCCCCACAAACCACATACTGTCTTCCTCATCCCTTCAGCTTTTAAACTTCTGAGAGATGCACATATAAATATTTAGTGAATTATTTCTTCACCACACATGTATGCACATTTTCTGTGTTCTACAGATACCTAAATTATTTTTTCAAGTTTTTCAATAAAATTCTCCCCTTGTGCACTGAAGTAAATGATAACAAATCATGAAGAATATTCATGCAGTCATCACTGTAGTGGTGATGCAAAAAACAATGAGCAGCCTGCAGAAAGAAAAAAATTATAGCACTCAGGTTCAATCATATTTCACTCTCCCAGAGCCAGAGGATCTGCCAGGGAATCTGTCTGGTGTTTTAAATGTGGTATTTCAGAATGCGAGCCTTGTACTGATTCCCCATTAAACCAGAATCTCAGCTGGTGATGATTTCAGTATAGCTCCACATTTGATTTCTATCACTATGATCTGAAATACATCCTGATATGGCATGATTGGCAATTGATTCAGCATTGTCTGAACATGACTGAAGCGACAGTCAAAGTTGCAGAATCTGCTTAGTCCTTAGATATGCTGATCTTTCTCATCTTTCCCCAAAACTGAAATGTTTTTCCCCTGCCTTTCACAAAACCTCGATGTCTCATACAATCTGGACATATTTCATCCCTCTGCAGGGCCACACTCCTCAGCTCTGCCATTAGACAATGACTATTCCTTAAATATATTTGCACTCTCAAATTAATGGTTGGGGAAGGCGATGACCATTGAATGAAGTGTTTGCGTGGCCCTGTTCCTTGCCAGATGAGACTGAAAGTAGCAAAGAATTCAGCAGCTGAGGAAGAAACAGCAAGTGCATAGTTTTGGAGCACAATCTGAAAGCTTGGATCACCCTGCCAGCAGGCCTCCAACTCCTTGAGGACCATCAGCTCCACCAGAAAGGGGCTTGTTGTCTTGTGTCCAGCAGCAGCTGGCGTTCCTTTCGGCTCAGACAATAGGTTAACATAGAGGAACTATTACCCAAGTAAGAGAGCCACAGCAGAAGTAAAGGGTCTTTAGAAAGAGCGTTTCTTGACCTGAACAATCTTTGCCTTTGGGACAACCAGTCCTTTGGGGGGGACTTGTTTAAATTCTAAGAAAAAGAAAAGGAACAAAGCTTCCTAGAACAACTGCAGTAGCAAAGTAACCTCAAACGAAACAGTATTAACTGGCATATCTAGCTATCCTTTGGCAGAAACAAACCCTGTAGTATGCCAAATGACTTTGTCTTAGAAAAGTAATTTCTTAATATAATTTCAGAAGAGAACATACTGTTGACCAGTTCCCAAATAAGGGAGAAGAGTCCAGGAAGCAAAACCAACCAAACTACTATACAAGTGACCACTACACAATTCCTGTTTTCCCTCTGGAGAAATTCACAGCACTGTTAAGAAGTCTGAATGGGATTTTGTGCAAACAGAATGGTTGAAACAAGCAGGAAATAGCAAAATGAACATTGTTAGGCTCCAATTTCCATGCTGATGCAAATGGTACTCTTGGTTAAAGAAGGTGCTGCACCTTTCAGCCCAAGGTTTATTAAGGTGTTCATACATATTCATACTACTTTTAGAAAGAGCTAAAACTGGGCAGGTAACACCCCGTGCTGAATTCACTGCTGCACGAGTTAGCATATCTCATTTAGGACGTCGTGACTAAATAGAGCTAATGCATTTATTTGCACATGACACTTGTGGGATACAGTAAATGTAAGTTATCTCATCTGCTGAATTTGAGTGAAAGACAAAGGTGAAGTACTCAGTCAATTCTTTTCTCCCGTTTCAGAAAATAAAAACTTATTTCCAGAAAGAGAGAGGACAAAGGGAAGAAAGTGAGGAAATACCTAACAAATGCTGATGAAACAATACTTTTCCCAACCAGCTGGCTTCACCTCCCTTCCTTTGTTACAGGGAAATATGTCACTTGATGTCACTTATTATCTGCTCGGATTTTGCTGCCATTTCTACCTATGCATTTTGAGTATCAGCCACTTCTAAAAATCTGATTTAACATAGTTTCACAGATTGATTCCATTCTAAAGAGGTAGTAAAATACAGTAAACTAAAAGGATGGGAAAGACAATGAGGTAAATATCCCTTATTTGAAAGGGATGCTTTGAATATTCAGGGAACAGTTGATTTTTTTTTAGCTCAGTATTTCTCAAACAGTATAAAAACACATAATGCAGTTACAGAATGGTACAGACTTCCACAGTTCCAAAACCACCAGCACAACAGCATCCTGATCCCATATAAGGCCCCTATAGAGGCTTACAGCATAAACCAACCAATGTCCCCTCTTAGATACAATACATATAGTCAAATATTTCGTAAGTCTGAAGTTCTTTCTGCTGCTTCTGTCATTTAAAGCTGATCCTATGAATACATGCAATGTGACTAATAAGTATACTTGTTGATGTGATGCTACGAATTTAAAAGTTAAAGAAGACGTTTCAATGGATTTAGAAGACCCTGCTGTTAGCAGGAATGAAAGAAAAATCATATCTGCAATAGCTTCAAGTCAGATCTGTATGTACATTGCTAAAAATAGACATAAATATCACGTCCCTTGTGACAGAAGACAACTCATAAAACTCTTTGCGTCTATTAAACATAATTTCTAAAAAGAATGTGTTGCAAAACTCTTCTCAGTACTGCTTGGGATCAACCTGTTAGTCAAACCAGGAATTTACTGGCACAAAGCAGAAGCCAACTTTTTTTTTTTTTACAGCTCTTCCCATTCTATAGGTGAATTGCGTGTGGATTTTTCACAGACAATGTACACGCATAAGTTCCTCAGACCATCAGAATCCACTGTGAATGTCTATATTCTGGGTGTCCATGTCTTCAAAAGAGACATAAGGAGAACTTGGGTGTTCATGTCTCCAGGACAGGATATAGAACTTGCCTGTTTAGTTATAGATTGCAGAGTCACAAAAAACTAGATAGACAACACCTCTTCACGATCCAGTTATTGTCCCAGAAGTCACCCTTGCTCCTAGTGCTACTTTTTTTTTTTTTTTTGCCTCTGTATAAATGCCAGTGCTGCTTACTCACTGTAACACAGGAGACAGGTTGATGGTCTGAACACACTGCAACTCAGCCAAAGCATCGCCGTAATCCTAACAACTCAATGGGTAAGTTGGGGTTTTTTGGTTTGGTTTTTTTTTGTATTTCCACATATCTTTACTATGGGATCTTTAGTACTCCAAAGACCCGTGTTGCGATGAATTGACTTTTCAGTGGTTCCCATAAATTAAGAATTTAAATAGCAAAATTTACCAAGGTAGAAACAGAATTTTCTGAAAATTTAAATTGTAAAATTTAACTTTGCCCTTTTTATGTCCACTGTTTTTAGGAAAAATGTTACAAAACTATATAATCTTAGCTATAATTTTGTTATCTATCAGTGAGGTAAAAACAGCACAGAAGATCCAAAGGAGAAATTAGAGTGCTGTCCCTCTCACCTACCTTTCTGTCTGCTACAATTTCTAACACAAAGCTGTTTTGCTGGAAACAATGGAACTCATAACAAACTCACAGTTCAAAAAGTGGGCCCATTCATCTTAAAACAAGATTATTTAGATGCCTGGAAAGGAAGAATAAATATATACTCTCAGTGATATTTTTTTTTTAGGAAAACAGTTACTCTTGCACACAAAAACTCCAGTCCTGAACTGGAGACTGGCAATTGCCAGGTATTTGAGCACTAGGGGAGCTCAGGCTGTCTTAAGTATCGCAGTGTGGCTGATGACCAAGCTGGAAAGGAAAAGATGAATGTCACTCTGGATTGATTTCAGGAAACGCTAATTTGTTATTTTAATGGTTAGATATTTTTAAAAAGAGAGAAAAATCTCTGTACATCAAAATGAAGAATTCTTAGCTCCTAAAGTACAGTTTTCTTAAAAACTGATGTGACTTATGCTTTTAACTGCCTACACAGAGCCCCTGATTGGTGTAGAGTGTCACCAAAACCACTGATAATGGTGCAGAAAAGAAAACTCTTTTGCCAAAGCTGGTGTTTCCACCAATGTTACATCTTGATTGCAAAGGGAACATACAGGACATAATTACTTGCAATTTCTAGGGGTTTCTCACAAACCTTTAAGTAGTACAAGCCTCTCTTGCTTAGCTGCGCATGCCTTTAAGCCACAATCCCAGTCTTAGACAAGCACTAGCACCTTTGGAGAGATTTGTAGATGAATGAGAAAATCTGGTAAAATTTAGGTCTTTCTTTGGCTGCAGCCACCACTGCTGCTGTACAAAATAAAGCAGCTCCTGTGGATGCTATCTTCCAAACTGAAGAGAGCATCAATTTTGCTTCATTTATAAGCCAAATCCAGGCAAAAGCAGCAAACATTTATCAGATAGAAACTGTTGCAGAAAATAACTATCCTGTAACGCAGGAAAAGGGGGATCCTTGTTTTCTGATCCAAGTTTCAACACTCTCTGGACATCATGCAAATAAATTTTTGCTTTTGATACAGTAAATGACAGCACTTTGAACTGCCATGGAAATTGTTTGGGATTTCAAGTGGGCCATTTCCATACACTACGTGAATCACTAACTGTGAAGAAGCATCCTGGAGACCGCTAGCAGGGTCCCTTCTAACTGAGGACATCACAGCTAGAATGCTTTGAACAGCTGGGAACACAGAGTCAAGTCTCCCTTTCCAGGAGTAAAGGAAGAAAGGGAAAGAAAGAAATTAAGTGCCATCAGAATTTAAGTAAAGGAAACTCCTAGTTCCCCTGTCTTTTGAGAAATGTATTCTTCTGCTGAAGGATTTCAGAGGACCACACAAGATGTTAAAATGGCAAGAGCATCAGGGTGTTCAGGAACTTACACGATGAATATATTGGCCAGACTGTGCATGCACTCCAAACATCTTTTTATTATCTAGATCTAACATAAACAAATATCCAGTCTTACAAGATAAGACAGTAGTGATGGGGCAGCAGAGCTTTGCCCAGTATTCTTCCTCAGAGCACAGCACACTCTCTTCAATTAGTGTTGAGGAGGACAAAGATGAATGGTGAGTTTCCTTTGTGTGGTTCACAGGATGAAGTCCTGCTGGAATGCAAGTATCAGCCTTCACAATGACAAACTCCAGCCAGCACAGCCATGAGGATAATCAGAAGCTGTGTCCCTCTCTCATCTTCCTGCCAAGGATAGCAGAATTCAGTTCGTTATGGCCATGGCAGACATCCTTCCAACGCCTTTGCATGAATGCACATAGACTATGGTTTTACACTCATGATCAAAACCACAGGAAGCAGACTTCCAAGAGGGAAGGAAAAAAGGGGCGTGAAAGAGGAACAAAGAAATACATAAGAGATCTGATTTTTCCCAGTAGGACAAAATGAGCTAGGACAAGGATTGCCTTTATATAAACTCTGAAATGATACGTAAACAAGTGGGAAATGGGGAGTTCAAACAATGAAGACAGACTAAATCACTTGAATTCAGAAAGCTTGCTTTTCAACTCTCTAATTTACTTTTAAATTGTCTTACTTTTTAGTACATTAAGATCAATTGTTTGAGCTAAAAGAATTCTTACTGAGCTTTAAAAGTAAGACAGAGGAAGATATACAGCATAATGCTTCCAATTTACATTAAAGTCTACGCACTATTATCTTCTTATTATCTCCTAAAGATTTTTCCAGGCATTTAATTAACATATGACAAGATACCCAAGTTAGCAAGAAAAAAGTCACCATTTAATGCACTATCTATAGCCTTTCAGAAGTTAGTTACCCATTGTTTTTTCTCCTAATGCACTACCTAGTGCACATCTATTATTCTATTTTAATAGCAAGGCTCTGTCACAGAAATAAAAGGAACAGAGTTCTCCAGGTACCCACATTACATTTGCTAATTTGATTCCAGCACAGTGTCTTTCAAAGTCAATGAAACATAGGTGAAGTTTAGAAGTTTAAAGGGTGCTGGTATTGGCCTGCCTGCCAGAGCTCTGGCCAAGACCTGGGTCCCAGAGAAACCCCGGGGAGGCATTAACTTTAAATGAACACAGCACTAACAAACATCTTCAGAACATCTCTAGAAAGGTGGTGGAACAATTACCAGGGCCCCAGGAGGTGGGCGATGCCCATGGCATCTGCCAGGGCAGGGTCTGCCCACCAGGGCCCGTCCCACCACCCCAGCCGGGTGCAGGCAGCCAGGGCTGGGCCCAGGTTGGGACAAGTTGGGGGGCTGAGGCTGGGCAGGGCTGTGGGGAGCTGGAGATGGGCCCTACTGCAGCTGCAACATCGCTGGAGCAGGGACTGATGGCTCTGGGGGGATGGGCAGGAGCAGCCAGGTCTGGTGGTGCCCACTGACAATAAACACCCCACGCTCCATTTTCAGGGATCCTCAGTCTTTTGCACACATTCCCTGGATGCAGACCATTAGCCTTTCCCACTTTCAGCCTATTCCAATTCAAACAAAAAAATTACCCTTGAACAAGTGGCAGGATATATTAGGATGCTTCACACTTATATTTTATGCATGCCCTTTCTACCAAACTCATGAAGCTCTCTGAGCTGCTGATCTGAGGGAGATCTGTGGGTTCTGCTTTACTAATGTGGCAGGAAAAGCCTGCAGCGAGTACAAAAAAGCAAGACATGCTTTAGGATGAAAAGGCACTGTTTAAAGCAAATTCTCCCATCAAACAAGAGTCTCTGTTTCTTAATAGCCCCATATCTAGTGCCTTCCACTGCATGAAATCCCTCACTCTTTTTTTTTTTTCTTCCTTGGAGGAAGGTAGTCTAGGAGCATTTTCCTGCTGCTCATCTCAGCAGTCACAGAATCTTGGTGGTGGGAAAGGACCTTTGGAGATAATCCAGTCCAACCCCCACTGCTCAAACAGGGTCAGCTACAGCAGGCTGCATCTAATTGAGGTTTTTGTATCTCCAGGGATGGAGACTCCACAGTCTCTCTGGGCAACTTACACCATTGTTCAATCACCCTTAAGCTTAAAAAATGTTTTTCTTATGTTTAAAGAGTTCCCGTCTTTCAGTTTGTGCTCATTGCATCTTATACTGTTGGTGGGCACCACTGAGAAGAATCTGGCTCTACCTTCTTTACTCCACTCCATCAGGAATGTATAGACATTAATCAGATAGCCCAACTCTTCTCTTCGGTAGACTGAACAGTCCCAGTGTTCTCAGCCTCTTCTCAGATGTCAAATGCCCCAAGCAAGTCCTTAACCACCTGTATGACCCTTTGCTAACTTTGCTGGACCCCCGGCATGTCCACACCTCTTGCCTCTGAGGCAAGCTCAGAACTGTGCTTGGTACTCCAGATGTGTCTCACCAGTGCTGAGTAGAGGGGCAGGATCACCTCCCCTACCTACTGATAGTGCTTTCCCTGATGCAGCCCAGGAGATTGTTGGCTGACTTTGCCACAAGTGTGCCTTGCTGACTCATGTCTATCTTGCTATTCACCACAAAACACAGGTCTGTTTCTGCAAAGCCATATTCTGACCAGTCAGCTCCCAGCATGTGCTGATGCATGGGAGCTCTTCCAGGCTCAAGACCTTTGCATCTGCCTTTGTCAAGCTTCATGAATTTCCCGTCAGCCCATTTCTCCAGGCTATCTGACTTGTAGCACAACCATCAGATGCATCAACCACTCCTCCCAGTTCTGTCTTATTTGCAAACTTCTTGAGGATACACTCATTGAGGTCATTAATGAAGACGTTAAATAGTATTTGTCTCAATCCCAGTGACTGAACTCCAGCTGGACTTCATCCCACTGGTCACAAGCCATCAGCTCAGGAAATCAGCCAGTTTTCAGTCCACCTCACCATCCACTTATCTAGCTTGTACTTCATCAGCTTATCAATGAGGAAATTAGAAGAGACAGTTTCAACAGCCCTGTTAAAATCAAGATAAGCATCATCAGCTACTCTAACCACATCTACCGAGCCAGTCATCCCATCATAGAAACTTACCCAGCTGGTCAAACATGATTTGCCTTTCATAAACCCATGCTAACTATTCCCAATCACCCTCTCATCCTTAACATGCTTTGAAATGGTTTCCAGGGGAATTTGCTCCTGAAATGCTTTTACTCATCTCTCTGTTTTAGAGAGCTGGCACACTGTCTCTCTGCCTTGGGTCTTCTGCAGGACTGTTAACATTCACAGCATCACCAAGTCTTTGCTAGAACTAGTATCAGTTCTATTCTCCATCCTTCTCACCTAGAAGAATGGAAAGACCAAACCTTTTCCAGCCACATCATCCAACTTTCCATTGAACTCAGGAGCAAAAGGTACCTTTAAAAGTCCTCACTAGAGAATAACTACATTTTCGGTTCCCGTTTCTTGGTGGAGAAGGGGAAATCTGAATGCCTCCTTCTTTGCAAAAAACCCTGAAACCCCTCACAATCTCTCATTCCTTGAAAAGGCAAGAAAGAAATAGCAATAAGAAAAACCTAGACTGCCAAGTAGTTTAAGGGCACAAATCTTATGAGAAAATACCAATGTCAAGTAACATAAACTTGGGAGGTAGAGCCAAGCAGTTCTACGCTCAAACTTAGCCCCATTTCCTCACACTCTTAGGTCCAGTTCAACAAGATTTCTCTTTTCTGTACGTAACTGAGTGTATCTGCCCCAGGAAAGGCAACGAACTGCCACCTTCAATACCAAAATTAAGAACAGTAGTATCTGTGCATTTTGCATTTTTTGTCAACCTCCAGAAATCTTTGATCTCACTTTTCCTATATATATAAAGTCATTCAGTGTAAGCCCATATTAATCCACCTATTTATTAGCCTCAAAATGCTTTAGTGGACTGGGGAATACTGACTGATTTATAAGATGATCCAGTAGTTATGAAGAGGTCCTCTGATCTCTGTAGCATGCAAGAGACCTCTGGAAGTCTTGTCCAGGCTGATCCCAGCTATCAGGCTGAAGGCTGGACTCTCAGAAGGTGCGAAGAGAGAGCGGGTGAGCAAAGGTAGAAAAGGAAGAGCCACTTCAGTTTTTCTCCAAGGCTTTTACTCTGTTTCAGATGGTAAGTGCAACACACAACTGTGAAATGTTTTTGTAAAGGAATATAGACACTACCTTTCCAGCTGATCTGAAGGTCTGTCATCAGACTATGCTGATTTATTGAAACCAAGGCCCTCCACAAGAAAGACCCAAACCATTCATCAGGAAGATGTCTCAGATTCTGGGTGAACTTTATTGTTAAGAGCAATATGAAAACGTTTCTCTTCTCTGCCTTGCTTAACTCTCAAAGTTAACAATCCTACAAGACAAAGATCCAGATGAGTGTCTGACACATCTGTTGGATCTCACACAATCAATGCAAGTTCGTGAGCCAGTAACACGCCAGCTAATCTAAAGCATGTCATTACCTTCTTTCTCTGTGTGTCACAAAAAGTGGCTGTAGGTTTTCCTCATTGCTGCAGATCAAACCAGTATAAGAACCCAGATTTCCTGATAAGCAGCCTTTACATGAAGCTTCCTTCTCTGTAGCACTGTGAACAATTTTTTCAAGCATCTGACACTTGACAGCTCTTAAAGAAAATTTTAATGTAATAGCTAAGCAGTAAGGAGGAAAGGTGTTCGAAAACTTTTTTCCTCTTTAAAGAAGAATTACCAGTTTTAAAAAATCCAAACCTCAGATTTCCTTAGCTCCTTCAGTGGAACTACCTAAACCCTTTCTTCATTCTTGCTGTGATACATAGGCCTTCCTTTTGATATCTGTGAGAAAGAGATGCACACTACACTGCTCAAACTAGCAAGAAGTGAAGATCGCTTGTGTTTTCTCAAGACCTCTACAGCTTCCTTCATTCTCTATATTTAAACACTCCCCATTTATGCTACTCTATCGTTTGTTTGTGTGTGTGTGCCTTTCTCCGTGTACCACAGGATGGCAGCAAATGTTAGAATATAAAGAAAACAGCTAAGCCAGAGACAAAATAAGAGTATTAAAGTAGATTTATGCATGTTATTGTTACTTGAAACAAAAGGACTAGTTCCTGAATCCAAGTTCCCAAATGCACATGCAAAAACACGTTCTCAGGCACATAAAGACAGTAATGAGTGAATCGACACCATAGCAGGTCAAAGGCATTTACAAAAATATTGTTTAATGGAAATAAATTATATGGGATGCCATTACAAAAATTAACTCTGCAATTGAGAGGATGTTTTGTTTGATCTAAAGTAAATAATAATCAGCAAAATTGAGACGGAGTACAAATTTGTGTGGAATGACAGTAAGTTGCAATTAAGTAGGACTATATTGCTTAAATGTGTTGATACTGAAAAGGCATCCATAAAAACTAAGCCAGAGGAAACAAATTCAAAAATTGTCTCAAGAGATAAGTACTCTTCGTGCTTCAGGTACATTAAAAATGCATGCAAAATGTTTTACATAGATGGGTTCATTTGGCTGAGGGCACTTGCCACAGGCAAACTTTTTTAAAAATTAAGTAAATTGTGTATATATCTTGCATGGAGTTCACAATTGGTGTCTCAACATTTTTTATAAAGCCTTTTCAGTAATGAGGAGCTCAAAAAGAAGACAAGGAAAAGAGGACAAATATATATGGAAAAAGCACCAAATAATCTAATAGTGACATTTTTAACTTTTCATGTGAGCTGTAGACTTCAAAAGCTGAGATTTGAAAGTCTGTACTTCTCTGTACTATAAAATAATGATTAAGAAACAGTAAAGAAAACCTTAAAAGCAAATAAAAACATTTTTAGAATGGGCCACAGGGTAAGGTTTTAATATCACTTTTGTAGAACCACCTTTAATGGAAAATTATGAATTAGTTTGAGAGGAACTTATTCCTACAGTTTCTAGTGATGAAAGGCTTGAAAAAGGGATGCTACCACTGTGCAAAGTTATTCTCTCTAACCCTTCAAGAAGTTTAAAAAGTTTTACAGTAAATTTAGATTAAATATTTGTTTTTAATTCGTGCCATATCTACCTCTACTTATAAATTTTTCTGCTTTCTTCCCACCTTACCATTTTGCTTCTCTGTCTGATGCCAGACTAATCAAGAGACATGCTATGATAGTTGGTAAATCATCAATATTTTGAAGTTATAGGCTATGTCATTTGTTTGCAATGCACCTCTTCCCAAAAAGATCAATGAACCTCATTTGAGGAAGTCATAAACTGGCATGGCTCACTCTGATTTCAGGATTCCAGCTAATCAAACTTGTGATCTTTGCACTGTGACAGCTAGACATGACAGTCCCTCCTGTCTGTCTCCTTAGAAAAGCGTGATAAATTGTGTGATCACTGGACATAAAATCAGAGGGAGGGTGGGGTATGCGTGTGGCAAAATTATTCCTGGGGATTAGGAAGGAAAGCGAAAAGAAAAACTGGGGAAAAGGCTTATGCCTTTGTCTCAGGCCCAGAGCAATTTGTTTGGCAGACATTTTGGCTGGCCAAAGGAAATCTATACTCATATATTTTAAACTTTTTAAAGAAGCTTAAAAAAAAATCATATGAGATGCATGGGGGAAAAGTGACTTCTGGACATTACCTGCAGCTGTGCTTCTCTACTACATCTTCTTGTGTTACAGCAATGGTCTATTCCCTCAAAAACTGTGGTATAACCATTGTACTTGACTGTTTTTTAATCTGCTGCCAGCTCCTGGCTGTACAATGACGTAATTACGAGTGCACAGCTACTAGTCCAATCTGTACAGCCTTTCCTCCCTTCAGGCCACTCTCATCCCACAAATATGAATAAGGTTCTGAAAAAAATAACCATTTCCTATGGTCTTCTGCAACCTTCTTGCTGTAAAAATAGATTGCAACCATGCTTGTGTCGCATTGTTGCTCAGCAACCTTTTTTCCCGCCCTTAATCTCCCTGTTCTCTAATATCTTATTGGTCTTCACCATAATCAGTCTGCAAACTACGACTCACTAGTCAGAAACAGCACTGCCTGATGAGCTTGCAGGACACTCTGCCCTTCAATGATTACACAGGCTTAGGGAGACAGACCTTATAGAGTAACCAGAGACAGGATGTTGACCTAGGGGGAAAAACGGCTAATGAAAAACATGAGGGACAGGGAGGGAAGTCAAAGTGGGGAGAAAAAAAAAAAAAAGGTCCTCTCTCTTGAGGAAGCTTACAAAAATAAAATGAAATTTAGATCTCTAATCCCTTCCCCTTCTGTCAAGGTCAGCAAAGAGGAATCAATGACCTTATCATAATCTCTCGTGTTCCCCCAAAGAGCTCTGGAGAAGGATTTTTCTTTGAAAGAATAAGGATTGTCAGGCAGAACAGGAAGGACTCACAGCTGAGCATTGGAAAAGCTTATTGTTTGAGAGGAAATGACCAGAAAATGAAGCTTGCAAGCACAGATTTCGCACACACAGTCATTTGTGTGAATGGACTCAGCAGATGAACGTCCAACAGAGCAGTGACACCAATGGGTAAAGCCTAGATCCAGAGAGCTATGTGGAGAGGAACTTAGGTGCTTAAACTTAGGCATGTGTGAGCATTTTAGAAGTCATGAGATATTCAGTCTGGCTTTCAGCTGCTGCCCTAGAAGAGGGGGGGTCTCCCATAAACCCAACATCTTAGCTGCCATCTCTTTGCTGATGTCTGGGGTACCACAGGAAATCTAAAACCACATTACACGCATGTCTGTGCTTTGGTCCCTGAATCACTCCTCAAATATCTGACTTCTATTCAAATATTTTAAACTTTATTGGGTGTAATGAACAATGGAGAAAAAAAAAAACCCTCCTAGAATCTGTGTTTAACAGATGCAGATATCTGCATTTATATCCCTGCCAAAGGGTAATACACCTTGCATCTGTGCTGTTCTTATTTTTGTTGCATCATGACTCCATCTTCTCAGGCAGTTCTGATCAGTGTCTGACAGAGAAAGCTTAGCAGGCACCAGTAGACCAGGACATCTCCAGAGGTAGTTAGAAACCTAACATCTATTTCAGATCATCTCTGAGCGTTAGGCTATGGAAATACAACCAGATTCTGGGGCAAGATTTTCTACCTTCTTTGTAAAGGTTTAATCCATCTCAGTGGGCCCTGTGACTAATCTGTCCTTTCATCTCTATAACCTCACAACATCTCAGCTGACTTGAGCTCACAGCCAAGAGATTACCTGACAGTGGTTAGGTTAGTCAGCACCTTCCAAATGAGCAGCTGATGGGAGTGTTGCCAATATCAACTTTATGAGCAGTTAACACTAAGTACTGAAATACCTTTACCTTTCCAGATAAAGGATTCCTCAAACTTCAAGAGAGAAGTTGCCTGTTTAAGGTTTAGTTGTGGTTAGTTTTAGCACAAACAGTGAAACACTGCAACAGTCCACATAAGCTTCTCGACGTAGAGGAATCACCATCTACTGTCGTTCACGTATTACTGATTCCTAGTCCAACCAGAAAGAAGTGTGACTACATGTAAACTATAACAGTTACATCAAGCACAGAAAACTTCAGCAAGCAGATGATCATGAGCTATTCTGGATTGCTTTCTTCCAGACTACATCAGAAGTTTAATTTCAGTATTTTACAGCGAAATAAAAACATATCACAGTAAAATGATAGATTTTGTTCAACAGCATTAGCAAGGAGTAATAATATTAACAATGATGAACATTTTTCTCATACAATTAAGGAGCTAAAGATGACAGATAGAATCAGCTACTCTAACCTCTTCAGTGATTTGATGCACAAAGAAAAGCAGATTTAGATTTGCTTTCAGTGAGCAGTAAGGATATTATAGAAAATCTAAATATAGAATATGACCTTGGACAGAAGGATCACAAGAGGTCTCTGTTTAAAATTAACTGAAAATATAAAGAAAAACTCCACAACAGATTTATACAATTAAAACAGATAGCTCAGTTAAACTCTATTAGTAAAATCAGATGGATCGAGGATGTCAGGGACTTGAATGTGAAGTAAGTCTGGAACTTCTCCAAGTCAGAGGTACCCAGGGCATAAATTCCAAAATTGTATTTTCAGTAATTATGAGGACTTGTGTTAAGGGGCATCAGATCTAGTGGATGAATAACTACCTGGAGGTGGATACTAAGAGTAAGCGGAAAACCTACCAAGTAATGGAAAATAGGGTGAAATGGTGAAGAATGAGATCTTCCTAATACTAGAGATCAAGAAGGCAAAGGATAAGTGAAAATAATAAAAAACTCAAGCCAAGATATAGTTTGCTATATAAACAAGATAATGAAGACAGAATAAGAAGGGGCTCGTTGCAGTTGGTACAGTGCAAAAACTAACACAAATATGGTCTCAAATGAATGCTTTGTCTGCATCACCAGTAACATATAGAAACAAACTTTTCAAGCAAGTCAAAAGCTTAATGTACCCAGAGAGGCAGGGCACAGGTAACCAGGCCAGGTTAAAAAAAATGGAAAAAAATACTGAAGGAATGCTGAAGGCAGCATACAGGAAGTGTGTCTCCATTCATACTACCGTAAAATTAAGGTTTCAATTCCCAGTTATTTATATGAGTACAAAACAAAGCTACAGTTTACAGCTGGAGACTTTCAGAGCGATTCAAACTATGTAAAAAAATCAGAAAAAAAAAATTCCAGAAACTGACTGATGATTTAAGCCAGCTGAAGTGCCATACACTTCATTAAAATTACCTTCACAGGATCTGGAACTATTTTAGGAGGCAGTGGAGTTTTTAAGTGTCTAAAGCATCTTGGTTTTTTTTCTTCTAAAGGTTTATTTCCATGAAGTATCTTGAGTTAAATATATGCCTTTTCCCTGACTGTTTCAGATTAAATAATAAAGTGCATTTATTAAGGAGGAAAAAAACCCCTTGAGGTGGGTGGGGGGTGATATCTGAAGAGGCCTTTTTCCAACTGTCAACATTTTGAAGCTGAGTAATAATGCAGCCTTGGGGTTGCCGTGGCAACGTGTTTCATTTCCTAGGTGACAGCAATTGTATGTCGTCACCAGTGAACCGCACTGACTCTGGAAATATGTCAAGTTTCCTTCAGATGTTGGCATCCCAAGACTTCCTGCACCTGCTGCAGGCCGGCACCTCTAACCTGCCACCTGACATGGCTCCCACAGGACCCAACCACTCATCCTCTGTGGGAAGAACAGCCCGGTGTGGCCAGGGCAGGAGCAGGGTCCGAGTTATTCTGATTTGAAGACCCTAGCAAAGAGCAAACTCACCTATCGCCATGGTATTCCCTCCCATTGCCTCATGAACCTTCTACAGGCACCGTCTCATTCTCACTTGAGCGCAGCTCCAATCTCCAACCCTTTGGCCCTGGGATAAGCCCCACCAGCAAGGCCTCCAGTATTAAAAATCACCCAAATCCTTGTGTCATGTTAGTAATGGACACATTATTTAAATCAACTATTTTGGAATCACCTGTACTAATAACCAACCTTTAAAAACACCCTTAGAGCTCAAAGACCTTCTAGACTAAGATGTCTTTCTTAACCTGGAACTTCAGGTTATATGACTGAAGAGCCTTCTTTTCAGCACATATGCTCCCCAACACAACTTCAAGGCCACCAGCTGCACAACATGACCAGCAGGATTCACTTGCGTGTGAACACTAGGGAGGGCAAATATAGTAGAATAACTTCTTCCTAACAGTTCCTCAGTGCTCATGCACTAGTCCAAAATAAGCAACTCTGATTCTGTAATAATTATTCTGCTCTGGAAGTAGGGTGATTATTTTATTCTGGGATAATTACTCCATTTCCAAAGTGAAATAATAGTTATAGAATAAAATCATTTTTATTTTGGAATATTTCATCCACATGTGGGAGTTATTCTAGAACAGCTAAATTATACCCTCATAGTTAGAAGGGAACAGTCCTGCCAATCAATTTTCCTCATACAGGCGAATCCTTAAATCATCGTGCTTTTTAAAGGAACAGTGCAGAAGTTGTCATTGCACAACTGGAGACCCCTACTGTTTCATTTCAAGAAGAACCTGCATTCACCTACAGTAAGTCTGGCTAATAGTTCCCTTAAATCATTTAGAGAGGAGTCAATAAAGTAAATTACAAGTACATCAAGTGATTTTCAGAGCATGCTACAAATATTATTACTGATAGATGAACCTCATTATATGATTTGAAAATAGTATCCATGTCATTGAATGCCTTCTCTCCACTCACATGGTCAGAAATTGCTGCCAAGGATGGCCCTGGTCTACACTCTGCCTGCTGAGGTAAATGTGGGTAGAGGGATGTGCCAGCAGCTGTAGCAGCACTTGATTTCTGAAGGAACTGGGGGTATACCCCAGACTACGCAGCTATTGTGCTATTTGTCCTAGGTAACCACGTTAGATAGAAATTTAAATTTAAAACTGTTTACTTGAAAATACATTCAAAATCTGTTTTGACTTTGACCACTGCTTTCTAACATATACAGCTCTCAAGAAATTAAGAAAGGAGTTCAATGCTAGCACCATTTTTACACTGCGAATTTTTATAATTGAGCATTAAGCTAGGCAAAGAAGTCAGGAGGCTCAAAAGTTTAGGTTCCCACAGCAACAGTAATTCAGCAACATTCAAGATATAGAGTGAGCATAAATTAACAGTTATTGGAAATGCTGCATATGTGTAGTGTGGCCATGTTAACATTGCTATGGGAACCTTAACTTTTGAATAGATAAGCATACTACCAAAATAAAAATCATACAAAAGAAATCATTACAGATTTTTCTGGAAAATACTGCAGCCAATTCATCATCTGAAATCTGTTGATGCAGAGCATAAAGACCCTAAACACTCAAAAATCCAAACAGGTGAGAAAATAATCTCTAAGAACAGGGGCACCATAGCAATAACTATCGCTGACACCGATGCTACAACTTTACTTTAAATTTGAATTTCCAGTCAAACAATATGCAAAATCACTCCAAAATTACAACACATGAAAAAAATAGAAGTTCATGTACAGCTATCACCCTTCCCTCTTTTCTTCACAGATTTTTCATACATTAAATATTTTGGAAGAACAGAGTGGAAATTTGCTACTGGCTTTAGTCTTTTCCAGCACATTTCAATTTAGGAAAAAAAAACGCAATTCTGGTATACACTTATTTAGTAGCTGCAAGTCTGGATTGACTTGTTCACATTATTCTAACTAAACCCAAAGTGTTCATTTCAAAACAGCTTGACTTGAGCAGGTCCTTGGTGATGGAAGTTTTCATATTTTTAGAAGAACCTAGTGACAGTAGGCTGCTACTTCGGCCTTACTCTCTAGGAGACTGGGTGTTGCTTCAGGGCAAAAAACCCGTTCTACCACTCCATCCAATTGTCTATGATGCATGACCTTGGGCAAGCCAGGCTTACTTCCCTAAGGTTCAGTTCCTTGATCTGTGAAGCAGGGATAAGGACACTCAAATTCCTTTTGATGCACAGGTCCAGTGCATTAACTAAGTGGCTTTTCTCGCCTGTTTAAAACAACAACAAAATCTTCAAGGCAGTCTTTTTACAGTATTTGAACGGAATTCCAGCAGCAGCTAAAATAATGGCTCTGCCAACTTTTCATCTGTGGAAAAAAAAACCTAAAAGCTCCTTTCTGCCACTCCAGCTTTTCGTTTCCTTGTGGCATATATGGTTAGTCCCATCCAAAATCCTGTTGAACAAGTTTCTTCCCCAGAGTGACTGCAAGAACACCAAATATTTTGTACCAACAAACAGGGCAAGTTCCAGAGTCCTGGAACTGCAGATAAAGATAAATAAAGTGTTTAAAGATAAATTGTGTTCTCCAATCCAAGTCAATGCAAAAGGTTTTCTTGCTGATATCCTGGCAAGCATGCCTGGAATTGTACTAACACCAGCAGGATTTCCTTGCTCATAGCAAAAGCAGGATATTGGCTTTGAAACAAGCCACACAGTTCAAAGAGACCCTAATCTAAATTATTTGAAGTGACTTTGATTTCTTGGCATTTATAGCATAGACTTAATGAAGATTACATGGGCCTATCACTTGAACATGTTTTCTGTGTATCATTAAGATTTTACTCAGGCCATGAACTTGATTTTCCCTAGAGTGATTTAGAAAAAAAGAAAACAAACTAGCACTGGTGAGAATAATGCTTTTACTAAAACAGAGATGTACATTTAAAATAGGTAGTGACACCCTTCACTAGTAAATGGGAGACGGACAGAAAATTTTGCCCAGTACTCATGGCTGAATTTCTCATAGCAAACAGACACTGTATTATTTGGTCAATATTAAAGAGTTTATACGCCTTTATATACACTGATTCCTTATGTTCTTCCTCCACCAAGCAGCTGTATTTTCTAGACTGGAAGAAACAAGGCTTCTGTGAATGAAGCCTAAGAAACACAAAGTTTAGGTGGAAGAAGTATATTTTCAAACTGTATTTAAGATGTTGCGTGTGAAGGACAGAAAGCATGGTTTACTTGAAGACCCTGTCATTTCAAGAGGTTTGCAGCTATCCTTCAACAAACTGCCAAGTGCCTTAATAACCAGCTGCCTTCTGTGTTTAGTCACCTCTCATTAATGGTAACCTGCACATATTTCAACCTCCATACCACTATGTCCAGTACCCTGAAACCACTCCTTTGCTGTAGCTCACTATCTCTGCTTGCTTTAGATCAAACCTAGCCTCACAGCATAAAGGACACCTTTGTCTGGGTAGGCTCCACTGGTGTTCAAAACTCTGATTCCTTCCAGAGACAGCTCCATTCCTAACTGCTCCTGCTATGTGGCTTCTCCAATGTACTCTGAAGCTCTACTGAACCCCAATTCTTTTCCTTCAAAAATTATAGCAGCAGTGATGTAGTCCCATGTTTGTTCACTCAGTCCATGAAGTAAAAGTTATCACGTTTTCTAGTGAAACTGGTAAATTATCTTTAAATTGTTTAACATATCTTCTGTTCATCAATAGATGTTAAGTGAACTTTGTCAGGCATGCAGGTGGTAAATTTTTGAAAAAATACTCCCACATCTCATGAACTTAACTCTGACGTACTGAGAACATTCCTAGCCTTACTGTCTCCCATTTATGGCAGGCAGGAGTTATTTAGCTTGGTTTTCTGGGACAGCAATGGGAGTCACCAAAAAAGAAGATCCTTCCATGTACTTTGTGTTCATACAGCAATAGCCATCAGCTTGTCACAGTTTTATCATCACAGTTCTATCTACAGAAACCATCTCTGCTGTTCAGCATGTTTTTAGCTATTACCTGCCCTCCTGATCCCCACTTCACTCTTAGAGGCATCTTCCAATCTCAGCATGTATAGAGCACTCATCTCTGCAGTCTGACATACCATGAAAAGTGTAGTGTACTGAAACCATTCTACTAGTCTACAAGTTCCCTATTCGCATCAGCATCCCATGCTGGTATGACTTAAAAAAAAAAAGCCAAAAAGACATGATAATCTCTTCCAGATTCCAGCATCAACCTCAGTCATATCCACAACATTGTGAGTTTTGGTAAAAATTATTCCCTATTAGATCTTACTACCTCTAATAACCACCATACAGCATTCAAATATTTAAATTAGACAGACAACATCACTTTTCCTCTTTCCCTTAATTTCCTCTTTCCTTTTGACCCTATCCCTTGCCAAATGTAAGTTAAAAATAGCTCATGACTGATCAAGCTATTCTCCCTCACAATGGCATAACATGGTAAGGGCTAGAGCACTAACAGTGAGGGAGTCGGGTTTTATAAGCAAACATAGTGCCTCCTGGCTAGATGCAGACAAGTTTCATTTATAACCTGATGCCTTGTCAAAAGATCCATATCCTGCATGCGAACCATTATGCTAATTTGTTTTACTGAATATCCAAATTCATCACACTCTCAAATGTTAGCAAAAAAAGTTGTTTCTGAAATGTCAAGGAGATTCAGCTCTGCCTAGATGTTTCTGTTTAGATAGTATTAAATGCACAGTGATACATATCTTAATGTACACAAGTTCTAATGAACTTCGTGTATAAGGAAACTGGAAACATCTGCATGTCACTTTACAGCTGACTCAGTGCAGATTTGCTTCTCTTCAAGGTCTCATTTTCTACTCTTTCTTAGTAATCCAGCCATAAGAGCACACTGTTGTTCTAAAACACTTCAGAGAAAACAGCAAGGATTGTACAAAGTCCAGGTGAAGTTTCCATTCTGTGTATCATTTTATGGTATGTCTCTTTTATCAGTGAGATGTTGAATCCTTTTTCTTTACTACTGTGTTTGGTGTTCATAACTGAAGAAGAGTAATTAAATAAAGAGGGCATGCACAAAATGACACGATTCAAAAGATGATACCTCATTGCTGACTGAAGACTAGTCCTAAAATCTGCTACAAACTAAGTCACGGTAGTTTGACAGCAGCATACCATTATATTTATTAAAATCAAATTCTGCTTTAAAATGAACTGTGCTGACTACCATATCTCAGACAGTTATGCCTGTAGACCTGTATCTGTTACATATCTACTTGATGAGAAAAGGACCAGAAAAAAATCTCCAAACATGACGTTGCTCTTTACATACTAAGTCTTACACCATTCCTACTGCTGCTGAAGCCCTCAAGATAGAGCATTTTTCTTTGTGTGATAGCCTAACCCTCCTCTGTGTTTACAGCACCTCTCAGATTTCTGCCATCATTCATCATTTGGTCATTACTCCCAGCTTTTGCACCAGAGGCCAACATCAAAACATTACGTGCTGGACGCCCAAGACCTCATGGAATTCCACTAGTAAGTCCTCACTCAGCAAACCTGGGGCTTCCCTCTTTGTGTCTGTCTGCCACCCTCCCAATTTTAGATCCTTTTGTATCATATATTACCTATTTTCTCATCATTCCTTCTGTTCAATCAAACATTCTCTATGTGGCACTGTACTAAAAGTTCAACTTTACTGTCTTTGGAGACAGCAGCAATATTTTCATCTCCATTTAGTGTGTACAGATGTCCATCTAGCCACCAAAGAGAACAGCTATCAATTAGGTGAGCAGATGAGGGAAAAGCATCCCTGGACAAGATACCCTGCCAAGTGCCACTCACTAGTGGCAGCTGTCACTTTCCTTCCACTCTTACCAAACCCATTCTTCCTGTCCTACATGAAAAGCTGCATGTTGCAGCAGCCCTCACTAAATGGGAGGTGCAGTGTGTGATCAATTTACACCTCTCCTTCCCCAAAACTCAGAACCCAAACCCTCAAAGCATCAGAGAGTTGTCCCTGCTGAGTATGAAATGACACCACCTCCAGGCAAGGTTCTGTTAACAGCAGAAAGTCAGATACCAATAAAGCAAAAACACATCTAACCTAAAAAGAGCTGATCTTGCCCAAGCTGACAGTAAAAGGGCTTTGGGCACAAGGCAGGATCAAGTAAGTCCCCCAACTGCAATGTGAAAGCAGTGAGACAGGTGGTTTTAATCACTTACCCATTCTAATCCTGTTCATTTTAACATTTAATCAAAAAAAAAAAAAAAATAAGGATTAGAATATATGACATTGACCTAGCCATGAACTACAACACATGTACATTGCCCATTACAGTTATATTTTCACTGCCAATGTAATTTTCTGAATCCTTGTATTTTATTAAATGTTTGGGAGATTTTACCAAGACAAAAGAGAATTTTCCACATCCATCCCATATAAGTGATTGCTCTTAATAAGGATAAGCAGTCTTATCTTGCACAACTTTCCACAAAAGAAACAAAAACAACAGAACATAAGGGTTTTTTACAAATTAAAATTAAATACTACTGGTTAAACACACAAAATACAAAGACAAACCTACCCACCTTACAGAGATATTTCCATACATTTGTTTAATACTTGGAGTGTGAAGGCATCCCTCTTCCGATTGTGCTGAAGTAACAACCACAGACTCCAAGCGAGCTGGCAGCATTGCTCAAAAAATTACTCTAAATCTGTCCAGTAGAGGGCGATGATACACACACACACACACACACACACACACACACACACACACACACACACACACACACACACACAAAGTGAAAAGTTGAATTTTAAATGCATGCTTGTAAAAAATAAAACTAAATTTAGGAAATCCCTATAGTTATAAAGTATAAATAACTGTTTTATTTATAATATTTATATTCAGGGGTATACAGATCAGTGTCCCCCATTTTAATGCCTCAAAGGACTTCCAAATTTAAAATTATACATTAAAAATCTTTCTGATGTTTTTGCAAAATTGACCACTATCTATACAGAAGCAGGTCAGGCTTACATAAAAGAACATCTTTATTTTACATTTGGCTGCAGGATAAATTCTGGAAGTGTTTTTGTCCCTTTGGCAACACATATTTTAGTTGCTAAAAAACCTTCACTTTTTGTTTAAAATTGGTCCAGAAGGATACTATTAAATAATTTTCTTCCTGTCACACACCCATCTACTGCAAGGAATGTTCACAGCTATTAAATAAGGTACTGTGTTTGCATGGAAAGCTGCTGCTGCAGTCCAGCTCTTTCACAGTTCTCAGGGAAGGTTTAGGGGGTTTTTTAACTACACTTAGAAATAATCCAAAACTTCATTGGGGTCTGCAGCACATTCCTGCAGCACATTTGGACTTGCAGGTACAAAGAGTTTGGGGCTGAAGCACTGAACTACCCCTGCCAGCTCCTGACAGACCCCAGTAGCAAGGTAAGATTGCCAGCAGTGCCCAGCACCCCTGGGCAGGAGGAGCCCTCCTGGAGAAAACAGACACGGTAGGAAACCCGATGGACACAAGCCACCACAAGTGCTTGTTTATGTCTGGTTGTGACTTATTTCAAATGCTGTCACTTCAGGTTATCTAGGCTCCCAAATTTTTCCACTACAGTTTTGTATGATCTCAGGTTACATTCTCAGATCTCCTACCCCTGTGCTGCAGAAACAGAGAGAACACAGCTGTTAAACACACCCCCAAGAGCAGGCATGAAAACGAGATGCAACCCTCAAGTAATGGTATCTTTTCTGATTTTTTTTTTTCCAGTATGGCAAAGAATGGTTCATGTCAACACATGTCATCATCTGAACAGTTTTTTCCTGGGTATCCAACTTACTTGGCTGAATGTGGTAGTTCCTAGGGCAGCTGGTCAGGACTCAAAATTTGCTACAAAAACCCTGCAATACACTCCACTCCTGGAGGGAGGAACAAGCCTCCCAAAGCCCGAGTGCACTGGCTGTCGCCAGAGTTAGCAGGCAGTGGGCGAGAACTCCTCCAGCTCCTTTTATCAAGATGTTAATCTCATGATCTACTGGTTTCCTAGCAGCTGCCACAGCTGGAAGTGTGAGAGTCCCCCAGCCCGAAGCAGCATGCATGGAGCAGCTGCCCAGTTCAGAGAGTGTGAAAGCCCTGGAGTCTGCAGTGCAGACAGCAAGCCAGCAAGATACTTGGATTATGGTGAAAGCTCATCAAAGTAGAAACTTCTAGGACAGCCTTACACTTTATATGGTTTGGATTTGCCTGTGCAAAAGAGACATTTTTAGAAGATCCACAACTTGCTTTGATTTACACCTCAAGAACTGACTCTTGAATGTTGTATGCTAACCCCTCACTGCTCTGGTTACATTCACATGTTCTATGTTTTCTTCATCATAAAGACACCTCTAAAGTGTTTGGGGTTTTTTTAAATCAAAACAGCTGCTTGAATAACTTGACGGAAGTTTTAGAGAAGTGCAGTTATGACACAGGTATGTCAAATGGTTTATAGCCTCGGGTATAGCCTATGTACAAAGCACCAGTACCATTTATCAAGATTGATGGACAGAACAATTTTCTCATGATTTAAGATAATTCAGGTTAAAAATTTAACTTAATTTTTATAATTCTTTAAAAGAAGATTTCATTTAAACAAATTTAAACTCATGGAAGAATTTGCTTCATATGTTCTCAGAAAAAAAAGGTAACATACTGATACTGATTTTTCATGTTCGATATTGACCAAATCTGTCTATTTTAAGGGAAAAATGGGTTTGGGTTTCTTTTTTGGGGGGATTGGGTTTTCTTATTATTGTACTTTCTATATATGTTTATGGTACCATTGCAATAAGAGGTATTAAAATCTTGTCATGAAACTGATCTTAATGTGATTTGGCTATAAGAATGCTAGCTAAGTATTATCAATAATCTACCTCCTTGAAGGAGGGAAACTGCTAATTTCGACAGAATTTATGTGACCTTCACTATTGTAGGCTTACCTCACCAGGAAAGCAAAGTAACTAGATATGTCTAGAAAGGATATATCTACAAATAGCATATTATCATCAACCAACTTCAATCAATTTGTATCTATCAACATACAGAGGGTTTCTGTATGCTTGGGCTTCTTTAAGCTTTACTTGAGGAAATCCCTTCCAATGAGGCAAAGCAAACATTTTAGCATTTCATACCTGTAGCCCAGAAGAACCTCCACCTTTTGCTTACGGGTTTGAATTTTTTTTTTTTTTTTTAGGTGCTATGAACCTCCTACCTCAAAGGCCTTTTGGCAAACTATTAGGACAAAAAGAGACTCCAGCAAATAAAATATGTCCTCTGTGATACACAGGCCCTTGTCAGAAGGTAGCAAATAACATGAGCCACAACACCTAGGCTACATGCACCAGATATATAATTAAGGTGTTGTGAACAGTCAGCATGCAGGAACAAAATGTAGGAGGAATTTCAAACAGGTTACCCAGACAAGATGGCACAGGACAGAGCTCAAGGGTGCCTGTATGAAACCCTGACAAGTACCTAGAAAGAGTCTGCAGCCAGCACACTCCTACAGCACACAGGAGGTTCCCCAGCACAAAGGCAGAGAGTCACCTAAAGTCTTGCAGCGCAGTTCCAGTTCTTTCTTTACAAAGATGGAAAAAAGTCAAAGCCACTAGCAAGGAAAGCTATTTTGTTTTAACTGGATAGGAATTTTTTGAATACGGTGAAATCATTCTACTACTCTGCCATAAGAGAGCAGTTCCCATGAGATATCTGTCCATGAGTCCAGCAGCAATCGTTTTTCCTAGCCCAAAACCCCAGTGAACCATCTGCTCCTCAAATAAAGGTACTTCCTGCTATAATTAATATACATTTTCCATACATGCTAGTGAAGCCATTAATTTTCCCAATGGTCCGTAACACACTAATATAATTGCCCTCAAAAAGTTCCCATCAGCTAAACTGCACCTACAGTGTAATTTCCCACCTTTTGGAGGCAGGCATAGAGCCTGGGTGAGTCCTGATCCCTGTCTCACCTCACCCCCCCACCTCAGTACCCCAAGGAAATGAACTAAGGAATGCAGGCATGTAAGGAGACATAGCAGGGGATACATGCACAGTTTCAGCAGTCAGAAGGCTCAAAACATACATGACCCATAGCCTAGAGATGTGAGCATGCTGACACTGTCCTGATGACAACAGAGCTTTGCAGGGTGTAAACAATACAGACACCGCTAAGGCAGGGAGCCTTTAGGCATGCAAGTGAGCACGCACGTGGATATAATTTTGCTGAGTCATGTCGCACAAACCTCACAAGTCTGGGGAAGGCAAGACATCCTCCAATTTCTAGCCAGCTTGGAAGGAGTCAATCACATCCAGTACAGACCAGCTGAGGCTGAGGAGAACCTAAGCAAAGAAACTGTCTCCCACTTGTGCATTTTGTTGCCTGAGTCGTAAGTGTGCTTTTAAAACTGCAATGGCTTAGCAAGGTCTGCCAAAAGCCCCAGGCAGTGGCTGCTGCAAAACATTCTTTCTGTGGCTGATATTAGTTCTTTCAGAAAGGTCCACAGATCCACTGAGCAAGGTAAAGAGCCAGGTTGCTTAAAAGAGTAAAACCAGTCCTTTTATACTCATCCCTGCAACTCGTTCTAACCCAACTTCAAATCTGAGACGCTGGATAGTTTTGCAATGAAGATCCATAGACACAGAGGTCCCCTCTGGAACAAAACTGAACACAGAAATACCTTCATCTGGACCTTCTTTTTAAAGCATGACACTTGTCTAATTCCACATTCAAGTATTTTAGGTTAGTTCTGAAAACACCCTCGTAGCCTTAGCCATTAATGTCTTAAGAACCAGTCAACTGCTGTTTTCTTTTTATATCACTAAAGCTGAATCAACAAGATTGCAGAGATCTGTCTGAGATCAGAGTAACTGCAGAGCTGAATTTAGCCCAGTGGTATTTTTGTTTAAAGGAAAAGCACAGAATGTAGAAACGCTGTACTCACGAGTGTTTTGGGACCGCATGAAGGACAAACTCTTTAGGCTGAAAAGCAATATTTCTATCTATATCTAGTAATTGTATGAACAGCATCTCAACCAGTTCATCTGGAGATTCCTTCAGTAACTACTGCTTTCTAAAGAGGTGTTTTTTAAAGACTGTATTACTATACAGAAAAAAAAAGGAACATAGCAATTAAAATATATGGAAATAGATTAAATAAGACTAATGAAATTTATGCCAACTCACCAGCTCACAGAATTATTTCTCTTTTTTTGCACAGTATTTTAAGAAAGAAAATATAATCTCTGCACCTGCCTCCTCTCCCCAAAGGGAACAAAAAATAATTTTAAAAGGCAAGATTAGGGTGCTAAATACAATTCATAGAAATTGAATTTTAATTCAGCTTAGACAAATCTCTGGAGTTTTCTAGTCCAACATTTTGCTCAAAGCAGGGTCAATCTAAGATCAGGGTTTTATCAGTTGGGTCTTGAAAACCTTCAATGGTGGAAGTTGAAGAACCTATCTGAGCAACCTGCTTCACTGCTTGACTGGCTTCAGAGTGAAAAAGCTTTTCATTATAGCCAACTTAATCCCTTGTTACAACTTAGGTCTTCTGTCTTTTGTCCTTCTGCTGTGCACTGCTCTGAACAGTCTGTCTCCATCTTGTCAATAACCTCCTCCAAAAATTGGTGGACTACTAGTAGCTCCAGCTGAAGTCACCTCTTGTCTAAGCTGAACAAGCCCAATTCCTTCAGCCTCTCTTCATCTGCCATGTGCCCTGGCCCAGCCATCTTGGTGACCCTCCTCTAAACTCCCTGTAATTTAGAAATGTCTTTCTTGTATTTGGGGATCCAAAACTGGACACAGCACTCCAAGTGCAGCCTAAAAATTGCTGAGCAGAGGGATATAACCACATCCCTCTACCCACCTGTGATACTTCTGTTACTATAGCCCAGGATGCTGTTAGCTGCTGCCTCCACTGCCAGGGCACGCTGCTGACTTAAACGAATTTGTCTTCTACCAGGCCCATCAAGTTCTCTTCTGCCAAGCTGTTCCCTGGCCTGTACTGTTCCAAGGTAGGGTTTCACCCCAGGTGTGGGACTTGGCATTTGTCCTTGTTAAATTTTATAAGGCTCCTTCCTGCTGGCCCACCCGTTCAGCCTGCCTAGGTCCCTCAGTGGTGGCTCTGCCTTTAAGCATTTTGACTGGTTCCTGCAGTTTGGTATCACCTGCAAACTAAGAGCAAGCCCTCCATCATCCCCTCCATGTCACTACCAAACATATTCATTGACAGGTGTCAGGAGAGACCCCTGTGGTACTCAGTTCAAGCAGATGTATTACTGAGAATATATCCATCTGCTACATCCAAACTCTGAGCATTTAATAAGCAGGCAGGATTTCAAGGCATAAAATTACAAGTATAGCCAAATTTAATATTTAATCTAGTCAGAGAAATCAGCTTTTAGACAGTTATTTACATAACCTAACTTTAGCATTAAGCCTAGTCATCATGGGCTTCCTTTTTACTCAGCAGAGAGAAAAAAAAAATCATTACAAGCTGGGGACCAACTGGTTGGACAGGTTAGCAGCTCTGCAAAAACAGATGTCAATACAACAGGGTGTTGACAAACTGCAGAAAGTACAGTAGTGGAGCACCAAATGACTAAGACTGCTACTTAAATAGCTGAAGGTGCTAGATGATATGCAAGGAGAGGCCGGAGGAACTGGGTTAGGTTACTTGAAAAGGAGAAGGCCAAGAGCCAATTGCTGAATTCAACAAGCTCAAGGCAAGTTGTAGAGAAGGTGGCATGAGAGTCTTTTGAGAAGATTCCCATGCCACCTTCTCTACAGTGCACAACAAAAGAAGAAACAATTTGTGACAAATTGTGATGCTGGAAATTCTAATCAGACATAAGGAAAAAATTAATCAAAGTGGTTCAGCACTGATAAAGGTGCTCAGAGAGGCTGCAAACTCTTCATCCTTGGACATTTTCAAAACTCAACTGGATAGGCCTTGAGCAGTCTGATCTAACTTGGAAGTTAGCCAAGATTTGCGCAAGGGGTTGGATCAGTGACTTTAAGAGGGCCCTGCTAGTCTAAATTTTTCTGTGATTCTATGAGAAAGGCTCCTTCAGTGGGTGATTCATCTTGTCTTAAAATAGGTGTCTAAAATAGATTAGATGAATCACCATCTGGTGGTGCCTGTGTCTCACTGAAAATATTCTCCACTGAATACAAAGGCAACCTAAGCTGACCAGCTATGATTAAATGTCTTACAGTGAGACATCTGTAAATTGGAAGAGATGAGAACCATCATTAGTGACTTGTGCCCCAAAATTATAAATCTCTTGCCTTGTTTATATATTACCCCTTTAGGGCATGAACCGCTTCCATAATAACCAATCTCATTTGTGGGAGAAGGCAGACAAACCCTCATATAACACATAAAAGTTAAAAATTATAATAACTTAGAATTTGAGTTACACAGCTACCTTAATAAGTTTGTTGCCATATGAGCTCTTCCCTTCATAATGCAATGGGTAGAGTTTTATGATTAGGTATATATTACAATATGTGATATTTTTGTCTTTAAAGACAGCTGACAAATTAGAAGTTGACAGGATGTTCTTCCCTAGCATGAAGATCTTTCTATCTTCACAGCCTTATATATTAAGACCATCGTAGATAAAGGAGAATGAGTTTAAGTGTCCAGGTCATATACATTTTTTTAATTGTTATTATTATTATTGTTGTTGTTTTTAGTAGTAGTAGTAGTAGTAGTATTAACTGTAAATTATTTAAGAACACAGCTTAGAGCTGTCTGAAATGTTCATTGACAAGAAAAGCCCCAGATGTTTAACATGAGTAAGTAGAAACCATTGAAGTTTCAGGCTCTTTTTTGGTCCTTAGAAACAGTATTTAGCTAGAAAAAATTTCTTTCTTCCTGGAAGCTGGAAGGAAAGGAAAAAAGGAGGTACATAAAAAAGAAAATCAAGTCTTTTTTCAGCCCTCTACATCATCAGAATGACTCTGTTTTCTTCTATCTGAAAAACTGAAGTATAATTAAAGTACTAAACTAATTTTAAAAGCCACTTTAAAAACATTTAATGTCTACAGAACTGTATTGGTTACATATCTAATAAAGTCAGTGGAACTTTCTCCTAAGGGAAATGGCATTTTTCCTACATACACTAATTGAGTTCCATTTTTCATGTTCCACAGATTCTCCCAAAGCAAACTTCCCTGTTGTTTCCTCCATATCCAGCATCCATTTGTTTGGTACATCGCACAGAGGCGAGGAAGTTCCCTGGCTGCAAAAAGTGACCCAAAATGAGAGCACTACCAATGAAAACTGTGGTTGAAGGTAACTGGAAGAACAGAAGCAGCAAGTGGCTTCTTGTGCTAAACGCGCTTTGTTTGGCAGCAGAAACAAAGGTGGGCACGCCAAGATGAAAGCAAGTTCATTCCGAAAAAGACAGTTCTGGTTTTGCCACACAGCTGACAAAGTCTGTGAAGTTATCTCACAGGTCCTCCAACCAGCCCTGCCTGCAGGGAAGTCACTCTACACATCCCTGAGCAAGACAAGAGGGGAGAGGAAGGACACAGAGACAACTGACAAACATACTTCCTCATAAGAAGCGGTCCTGAGCCAAGCACCACCTCTCAAAGCAGCCTATTTGGTAGTTTAGAAACCAGCCCCTCTTTGTAACTACTTCCCTGTCACGGTGGAACAAATTCAAAGACTCATGCCCTGTTGTGACACGGCTGTCACTAAAAAAGAGGACGTTCTAAGCATCTTTACAAAATATGAATCACACCTTAACAAAATTGTTAACATGTATTAGGTTCAAAAACAGTCTACAGTGATTAAGGAGAAAAGTCAATCCTATAGAAGTCTTCACCAAAACCACCAAACCCAAGATCTTACACTTCACTGCTGTTTCAGAACCACTATTGGAACTTTTAACATTTCAGCTATGCAAATATGAAAACTTTATCATTTTACATTTAACAAAGACCAATTCACACATGCTTATTCTGAAAACTTTTTTTACTCCCAAGGCATTCTGTTATCTAATTGTAAGATAGGAAATTACTTGGTGTGAACAAAAATATTTGAGATTCTGGGTTTTATTTTAGGGCATTAAGATTTCTATATTGACCCACACCCAATACCATCAGATCTTATTTTTCTTTTGAACTGAGAACTATGAAATATTGAATCCTGTGTGTGAATGTACGTAAGATGTCTGCTTTTAAAAGAAGCTTGCCCATGCTTTTCCTATAAAAAGGCCAGATCAAAAACTGCAGGGGCAAGCTCTTAGAATTTTGAATGAGTTTTAGTCTTACAAATATCTTCAAGCATGTTCAGGCAGTCAGCTTTAATCACACATTCAGGAGAAATATTTTTTTCCTGTATAGTTTCTAGTACTTTGTACTGACAGTTCTCATGCTTTATTATATTTTGTGTCTTACCCTGAAATGTCATCCTATTTTGCATGACTGAATTTTTGAAATCTCTAATTGAGTCACTGTAACTACAGTAAAACCATCATGTATTAAGTCATTCTGTGAGAAGTCTCCATCTCCCCCCTCCACATAGGAAAAAGAAAAAACAGTTAGCCATAATTGTGAAAACAGAAGAGGAGGTATATAAGACACTGCCATTTGTCTGGCTTGGCTACTCAAAACTTTTTCCAGCATAATTCCACAGATTGATAGAAAAAGAAACAGTTTCATGCTTCCTTATAACTTGTAAGGGCTAAACGTTGGCAAGATCCCAGTACCTGCTCTCAAGTGGGGACAAGTTTGTGATATAACTTGAAATCAAAGTCATCATTGATTTACTTCAGCAAATTTTACTAGTCCTGATTGTGACAAAAAGAATTGCCTCTATTTGAAAGTGAAAATATTTTTTTTCTCAAACTTTGAAATGTAAGAGTGACAGAGAACCTCATTCATCAGATGTATGAAAAACAGGTAATACTATTGAGCAACAGCTCAGTAAATACAACTGCCATTTATCAAAAACACATAAATACCAGCCTCAATCCAGGAAGCCATTTCAGAATGAAAAAAAAAAAAAAAGAAAAACCTTTGAGTTAACAGGTCTTCAGTTTCTTAAAACGTTTTTTAAAAAGGATTTATAGGTAAAGGAGAAAAAAAGCTTCCAGATTTTCAAAATCGGGGTCAAAACCAGTCTAACTGCATATTGACACTCGCGACCACAGTGTGTAAGCACCGCTGACATACACATAAGAAAACACTGAAAGCACCTGGAAGGCTCAGACTCAGGAGAGTAATGTGGAAACACAGAGTCATTCAGTAAAAGCTCTGGCAATTTTCAGACCAAGTCTCCACTCTTCCACTCAAACTTCACAGAAATTCAGATCTACTCCAGAACAATAGCATATCTTCAAATATGTGAAGAGGGACAGTGTTGCAGCAGAGAATCACAGAGTATGCGCGATAAAACCTTTAGATGTCTGATCTGAAAAGTTTACTCATAATAACTTGTAGAATAAGAACTTGCATACTTTCGAACGGGGGCAGGGAGACAAGACAGACCCCTACAGAGCACCAGTCTTCTGACAGAAACATTATAAACGTTACTCAAATGAGGTATCACTCAACTCTCCGAGGCCACATGTCACTAATCACAGCAGAGTAACAAGACACAGTCAAAGAGATTGCAAGCAAGAGGACAAAAATAATGAAAAGGTACATAACAACCTAGTGATGATACAATGAACTGGGGGAAAAAAAGGGAAAGATGATAGAAAACTAGTTTATTCTCTCTCAGTTTTGTCTGACTTTCCAGTAGCATGGATGCGTGCAGAATAATTTAGCAATTAAGGGTCAAAGTAACTTCCCAGCAAAGGAGTAAAATGAGAACAGCTCTTCAACACCTCTCATGTCCTAAGAAGGTTTACAGTATACGACAATCACACACTACAAATTCACACGGATGTATGAAAACATCATGGTGCCATGTTCACATCAATCTGCTCTAGAGTAAAAATTCCTGACAGGCATCAGGAGCTGCCCCTCTAATTCTCTTTCCCCACATAAGAACTGTTTGCCTGTTTTTTGGGAGGATCCGAGACCACTTGAGATAGCAGGGTTACATCTGCTGTCTAGCATCAACTCTTTCATCTCTGAATAGTTCAGGCCTTTCCTCCTACCTCTCAACTACAACATAATTTTCCCAGTTCCTTCTGGAACTGTTTTTCCTGTTCCTAGCACCATGCCAGGACACTCCTGAGGCATGTGGTAGCTATGGACCCCTCCAGGTGACTTCTCCATCACAGCCAAGTCTGACCTGGCAGTTTCCCACTGAATGGTTTTCCCCACTTTGCAGGATAAAGCTGATTGGGGAGCAGTATGACTGTGGCAGAACACATTCTCCTAACATGTCAGACTATCTAATAAGTCAAAAAGTAGTATAGCCTAACTTCATGCTCAACACCTCTCTCTCTGGCTGTTCTTAGCACACTATTTTTACATATATTAGAATAAAAAAGTTTACAATGTGTTCAGTAAGCTGAGAGCCAAAGTGAGGCCATCCTTAAAAAATGTTCAGTTTCCTACTCTCAACAAACTGCTCCTAGACTAATGTCTGCAACTAAACTCTTTGTACTAGGAGGGAGTTTCAATTTTTCATAGATTTATTGTTTGTTGCAGTGAACTTGTTGTAAACAAGAACATTCATCAAAGGCCCTACAATAAGAAAAAACAAAGAAAAAAAAGCAAACAAAAAAATCCCAACCCAAACCACAGGAAAAGAAAAAAACCAACCAGCCAGAACAATTTCTGAAGGACGGGTTGTGTTATACCTAGAGGAATCTAGGGACTTGCATAGATTTCCCAGAATGAGTTTAATACTCTGACCATGAATGAGGAGAAAGAACACAGCAGGTCTGAGAAGGATGATAAAACACACAAGAAAGACTATAGGAAAACAGAATAACATCAAACTGGCTTTGCTAAGACACACTCTTGGTTTGTCCAAATTTGATGTTTGCTTTTGCTCTTCCAAAATATTCTGACTGAACAGCACAGCTATGAGATAGTCATAAAGCTCTGGTACAACCTGATCATTCTCCACAATCATTTCTAAGCCATAGCAGTATTGGTCAAACCTTGATTTATATTTATTTATTTGCTAAGTAATCTAACTAAATTAAATACTACAATAACAACAACAATAATATACACAGCTATACTTAATAATATGATTGGAAAATTCTGGATAGAACCATAATATCCTGACAGACTGCTGGCAATTCCAGATCTTTGTCCATTGTGCCCAATAAATGCACATACTTGACTGCTTTCTTACTGTAAAAATTAAAAAAAAAAAAAAAGGCCATTAAAGAAAAGCACAGTGAGAGAGTTCAGGAAGTGCATTTCAATGTGATTACAACACTTTTTTGGTAAATTAAGCCACAGCCTTTGGCCATAACATGACCCAAAGTATGTTGTAATGGTCCACAAATTAAGCGCCTTCTATATGTTATGACTTAGGTATGTACTGCAAAACTTGGCTTTATCATACTTTAACATATAAGAAGAGAAATTTTTTATGTCCTATGACAGAATGCTTTATTAAAAATAATGATGTTTCAAGAACTTGTAATATTTGCAGAAAATAATATTTCAGCAAGGAAATACATCTTTGGAGCATTTCTATTTTTACAGTGAGGCAAGTTACATCAGCTTTAAAAAAAAAAATCACAACAAAACCAGCCTACACAAATATGTTCAGGTCCTCTCTTACTACAACATCAGCATGAGAATATCCCTTGTGTACGTCTGTACACCACTAGACAAGTTCTCTCACACACACGTCCTTTGACACTCCAGCCTTTGCATGCTTGCACACAAACACTGCAGTCACATGTTAAGCTTCTCGCACGTAATCAATCCTCCAAGCTCTGGCGCTCTCTCGCACAAACACAGACGTGCTTCATACCTTCTCCTGCATTAGAAAACCATGTGAACCATCTGTCACTATTTAATCTCCCAACCCAAGCTAAGCAAATATGTCCCATCTCAACCCCAGACGCCCCAGTCAGCCTTTCTAGCAATATACTCTTCACAAATAGACCATTGTTTTTGCTGCTGCCTACCTAACATTAATTTGTTTTCCACTCCATCTCTTCTCCTTTTGCTGCCATATGCCCCATAGAAGGCTCTATTTTGCTTCTCTTTACGGCAGTCAGGCTTGAAGCCGTCCAGTGTTGGATATTGCACAGCCAGGGCCAAGACACGTTTTGCAACAGGCAGCATACCACAAACGACCCACTGAGGTTGGTGAGCACCGTAGATTTCCCTTTTTGTTCATACCTTCACGCTTCGCTGTTCTTTGATTGGTATTTAGGACACAAAAGAATGAATCTTTAAGAGATAGTAGTTATCATCACAAGAAAAGAAAGAAACCTACACTTCAAAACCTTGACTGACTATACTTTCATTTCATAGGTGAAAAAGGAAGGAACAATTTTAGTGTTTGGGGCAACCCCCTTGAACTACAGTCTCAGGACAGAAGGGCCTAAAAGAGACCTGAAAGCTTTGGTGTGTAAAAGGCTGGACAAAACACAGAAGCAAAAAGAAAGACCACCTTGTTTTGGGGATCTCAAAAGCACTGCTGAAAGCAGCGTGCTGGACTTGGAAGGAACAGCATCAAAAGCAAGGCTTAAGTATTTTCAACATTTTGGGGAATGTAACAGTATCCTCCACAACCAGTGCAGAAGGTTGCTATTGCTCACAAAGATGTTTATTAAACTCTATGAAATACCTCTCCCAATTTAAATGTCTCTTTAAAGCACTGCTCTTTCTTTCCACAGATAAGAACAGAAGTTCACATCTATGTTTTGCACCAGAGAGACCCCTCAGGACATCTGAGGGTGATACTGCCACACTGGAGCTTATGCCAGTCCTGAAGAATTGGAGCAAATTCCTTTCTGGAGACAGCCAAAACACAAACGTCAGCATCTCCAATACTGAAAAGTCTCCAGATTGAGGATTAAACCACAGAGTTTCTGGTGTGCATAGTGTGGAGCAAGCCCACATCCACTCCTAAGAAAGGACCCAACACATAGTGGATATTTTGTTGCTTTCTTCTAAAGATGATTAAGTTGGCATGAACTTTAAGAAAGGCTTAGATACATCCAGATTGCAGCTTTACCTAAATACTCACTTGATTGGGGTGAAGGGGATGCTCAGTGATAATTAATTAATTGGTGATAGTCCTCCTCCAGCATATCCTAGTGCTGGGAGATGGTTCCACTGAACACAACATAAAGCATGTCTCAAATGTCCATTTTATCTAAAATCAAAGAATCCTGCCCCTCCCTCCCCTCCCAAAAAACCCACGACTCCCTTCACTTTCACCTCAAGGCAATCCAAAGGGTTTTCCAAGGGGAAGGGTCTGTTTATGTTAACTGTCTGTCACTTAGACAAGAAGCAGGAGAAGCCAGTAACCCTGAAATAAAGCATCTGTTCAAGCTGCTGTAAGATTAACAACCCCACTTTGGAGGCAAAAGAAAATCTCCCCAGATGAGAAAAAAAAAAAGTTTGGAAAACTCCAAAGCCAGATTTTCAAACAGTAAT
This sequence comes from Falcunculus frontatus, assembly GCA_013398115.1. Lineage (NCBI taxonomy): Eukaryota > Metazoa > Chordata > Aves > Passeriformes > Falcunculus > Falcunculus frontatus. The sequence continues at coordinate 1,281,794 of VZRV01003975.1, read as the reverse complement.
TGACTCCCAGACTAATGTGCAGGTAGAACTATTAAAGCAGAGAATTTGGCTGCTTGCAACTCCTACTAAAGAAAGAAGCCCACTCACAATAATCTGGATAGCTCACCTCCTGCAGTGAAGGAACACTCACAACACGTGTAATGTGTTTCAAATGTGAAATTTTCATTAAAAGATAACAGAAAACATCCAAATGTCAAAATAGCTTATTAAAGAAAAACATGGGGGGTTATTACACACTATATTCAAAAGGAAGTATTTATTTCAATAATTGTTGCTTAGAGTCTTATGTCAGATTCAATTCAATCACTTTAAACATCACATCAAGAATATTCATAGTAGGCCCCTGACCAGCTCAAGCAAGGTTGAGAACAGTAAATGAATGTTTGACCCAAACTTATTTTCCCAAGCAACACCATTTGTTGCTCTAGATCAGTTAAGCAGAGCCCAATTGTTCTGGCCAATGCAATATTTCTAACTTTACCAATTTTCCCTATGTAAGGATGTGGCTTAATTTCATGTACCATTATCTGTACCATATCAGCAAGGATGAGGTCAACAGCAGAAATAAAATTCTATTTCTAGGCATGCTAAAATTCAAAGTACTGAACTTAATAATTTAGATTTGGAAAAAAAAGCTAAATATCAATATAATATCTAAAATCACAAATTTGTATCACTTGGGGTGTAAGTTATCCTTTTTAAGAAGTAAAATAAATAAATAAATAGATTCAACAGATTCCTGCAACTAAGAGTATCTCATCTGGCAGATGGAGAAGTTATGGCCTGTAGTTAACCAATACCAATATTCAAGCTGAGGAATTCTGGGGTAAGAAAAACAAATAAGGACAAAAGCAGTTTTTCCACAGAGAGGTTTCACACTTGAGAAGCATAGCAAATTTTTTAAATTATTATTACAAATATCTTTATCTCACTCCAGTCTTGTGACCATTTCCCCTATTCTTTCAATACAACTTTGAACTTGCACTAAGTATCATCTGCTCCACCTGGATAATTCAGTTATTTTTTATAGACTTGGTGTGTCTCATTTTCTGCTACCTGACAAACTCCTAAGTTATTTCAAAGTACAAAAGCCCAAATGAAACAAACCAGTATGAGAAATAGCAGAATTCGGTCTACAGAATGAGATGGAGTTGACACCAGAACTCATCTCTCTTTCCTTCTTCTCTTCCTAACCCATTCCTTACCAAGCCCCAGATCTGAAAAGACAGCCATGCTCTAGAAAGAAAGGTACATTTAGAAAGAGGACAAGGAAGGGGATGAGTTTTTACCAGGTTGAAAAAGCAGAAGAAAGCAGAATAAACAAAGATGGGTACAACTACAATAACATGTAGGCAGCACAAAGAGGCATTTGGGGCTATTCAGCGTCACCCTGATGTCTTTGCACTCTTCAGTGATTCACAAACTGCAAGAGAGAATATCTGTTTTTTCCAAGTTCACTGAGCTGATGAAATAGCTGAAGACATTCATAACTTCTGACCTCAGCTGAAGGGTTGGTCATAATAATGTAAGACCCATCATATCTGGTCATAATTTAAACAAAAATAAATGGAGTCTTCTGAGACATAACCTGACAGTTAAGGAACAAAAAACTACTTACAAAAAAACCCCAACAAACCACAACAACAAAAACCACAAAAAACCCCCATAAACCTAACCTGATATTAATAATGTGTAGTCATATCATTAAAAGTATTAAAAACTTACACAGGACTTCAGAAATAACTTTTGGAGTTGTACAAATGCCATGCTCCAGACATATTCCATCTCTAGTAACCCCTGGTACCACACCTGTACAGTTCAACAGCACTTGTAACAGCACCACCATGGCATCCCCTTTTATGCAATTACTTAATGTCTCTGATTTTCTAATAAAATGAGAAAGTTTAAGAGACCTAAAGGTTACTGAAAATCAGAGCTGTGCCAGCAGTTTCCAGTGATGACCTGACATGATTTTTCCCCCAGCTGATATCCACGTAGTTAAGGAATTTATATAGTCCAGCACAGCTCATTCATTTCAAACTTAACTTTCTGTACCATGTGATATTCCAAATACATCTGGAGAATGGAAGAAAATGGTAAGGAAAATCATTAGCTTATATGTTATTGTAGCACTTATTCAAATTTTATAAATTAAGCATGAGCAACTGGAGAGGAGGAAAGCCCAGACAGTGTTCCATAAGAGAATTTGGAGGAACATTTTAGACAAAAAAACTACAGAAGTAATAATAAAACTTGGAAAAACAGAAATATGGTGGAGGAAGCTGTAAAACAAAGTTACGTCTGATTGGATTTTTTCCTGGATTTCTACTCTCAATAAATCTGTATAATTTTTTTTTTCTTCATGGCAAGGAAGAAAATTCAACTTGTGTTTCAAGAACCATGCTGAAAACCCCTCCACATTTTATTTATCACCACAACCAGGAGAAAAGATCTCCACTGGTCAAACACAACTCTATAGTAAACTTGTACTACTATAGCCTTCCTGGTATCCTCCTCAGTAACACTTACCCAAGCCCGTTATCTTTTTGAAATTCTTTTGCATGGAATGTACAAAAATTTACAAAAGTTTTGTTATTTTTTTTTTTTCTATAATTAATAAACACCACCACTACCCCTCAAAAAAAAGAAAACCACACAAGAAAAAAAAAAACAAACCCCACCAGTAAAGCATTCTTCCTGATGACCAAGTGGGTTTTGTTTCCCTTCAACTATATTTAGTGGGCAGCAGAAAATAAACAAAACCCAACCATCCTACAACAATACTCTCTGATGGTAAACAAAAGGTGCCTCTAAACACCCCCAGAAAGGTGTTTTAATGAGTGAATGACCTTCTCTTTTTGGGGGGCAATACGAAAACTTTTCACAGCAGACTAAAATACTAAGAACATTTGGTTACTTTTAACTAAATTTAGCTTCAGACAGGAAGGTTGATCAAACAAGAATTTATGTAGGTCTAACAGAATTACTTTTAAAAACACTGACTTTTGGTTTTAGTAAAAGGAGATGGGATATTAAACTCAGTGAAGAGTCACCTTCAAATGGTAACATAGTGCAAAGAACCATCTTACCAGACCAGAAAGAACCATGAGCAATTTCACATTTTAATTTGCATTAACTATCTGATGTCATTCAAGCCGAGTCATGACAAGCTTGCAAAGACCTGAACTGCCTGTAGGTACATGGAAACAGAGCTTGTTGCTTTGGAGCTCACAAAATGCCATGTGAGACACTCTGTGGTTTGCCATGGCTACAAACATAGCACAAGGCGAGATATTTTTCCTTGGCTTTTTGGCTTGCAGGTATCCATGCAAAACACTCTGGCCAAATCTTACTTGAGCTTGTTTGACTTTGGGTACTTTCCTCTCCATGCTCTGTTCCATCCTGCCATTTGAATAGCGACAGCATCACAGAGCACAGATGCAGCTGACTTTCACAGAGAGGGGCATTTCTGAGGAAAAGGGAAATTGTATCAGAAAACTGTAAATAAAGCAGAAGATAAGAGCAAGCAGATCAGACTTCCTACTCTCTTTGCTGATCTACCAGAAAACACACTCTGCCCATGTGCTGCTTCCATTCTGTCGATCTCATGTTTGTCTTCACATGACTTGATAGTACTTCTGTGAGTTTTAAAAAAAAAAAGCACTTTGGACAAAACTGGCTTGCTGAAGTATTAAGAGAAGAAATGAGTAAATAGAGGGAGGTAAAGAAAGAAGAATACTATGACTTCAAACACACAATAAAAACAAACACAAAAAGCTTAAAATGAGCAATTTTAAAAATACAGCCATGTATGTGTGTGCCAGATTTATTAGATTGCAGCCTCTCTGGAGCAGGGACCACGCAAGACAAGGTGCTTATTCAGTGCTCAAGTACAAGTTTGCCATCAGCTGAGGCTGCCTTTGGACATGAGCTCATTGTAAAAACATTACCCTCAATCACAGTGGTCCTTGAAAACTGCCTCCTGGCTAGTTGATTGTTATTACAGATTTCACAGTAGCTATTAGGTATATTTGCATCTGTGTCTTTAAAATCATGACTGAGAGAGACATACCTGGGGAGTTGCGGGGGGAGAAATAAAAAAGCATGTCTGAACAGATGATCTTTACAGTTCCCCCCTCCTGCTGCTAGAAGCTTCCCACTCAGCTTCTGCTCCTATTTGTTCATCTTTCTCTGGCAAGAACTACTCTTAACTGTGTTAATTTTCTTTTTTGTGGGTTAATGTTGGGTAACGTGCTTGCAATTGCCCACAACTAATAGATTTCCAGTGATTGACTTTACTGCACTCCTGGCAGTAAGTAGGGCATATTTCTTGAACCAGGGTCATTTTAAGGGGTTCCAGAAAGTACCTTCAGACATTTCATGGCTTCATTTAAAGAGCTACTTTCTTGGTTCCATGCAGGAGTTTGAGCAGGAGGACAGAATCTTCAAAGGGAGGTCACTATCCTCTAGAATATTAAGTTAGAACCATTTCAGGAGTTTGAACAAAGCATGAAGCATGACCTTTTTTTCATTTATTTATTTAAGGCTAAACTTGGCAGATATGAGAATATCCAACTGTAGTTAGACAGCCATGATCTCAGCCTCTGGCTGTGCAAAGACATCTTAAATCTGTAGGTTCTCTGCAGATCCAGGGGAATTTTGCCAAAAAGTTTCCTGAATAAAATTAAATATTCCTTCATGTTAAGCTTTACAATTTTTTTTTCTTCCTATCCTAGCCTATTATAATCGCAAATTAAAAATATATAATGCTTTAGGATTAGCACTGCTTATACTGCAGTTTCCCAGCCAGAAATGACTGCTACAATTCTTTAAAAATTGAAAAAAAGGTTCAGTGTCACACATCTTCTGCCTTTAAAAACCAGTGAGGCACAGCCTTTTCCTAATTACTCTCCAGTTACCTGGCAGTGGGAAGGCAACAAGACACAGTCCTGCCAAGGAAAATCTTGGGAACACCCAATGCCTGGGCTGCAGTCGCAGAATGAATGGCATCTGTCAAAAGCATTCTGTGAGAATGTGGCAGTGGCATACTAGAAGCCACTTACATCATTAGTTTCTGAGGCCGAGATAAAGGATTATCTAGATGCTTGGGCCCTTCAAAACCTCCCAAAAAATGCTGTATACAACATATACATATATGTATAACTACATTGGTCTCTTCCCAGTGTTAATCTACCCCCACCTTCAATTTAGCAGCTTCAGATCTACATGAAAATCTTTTCCAAAGCTACTTGTGCAGCATTAGCAGAGGTGTACATTTAGGTTTCTTTGGAAGTACTAGCTACCACCAGCCAGGACTGCGGCTTTGTATTTCACAGAGTAAAGAGAAAATTATGATGACCTGTAGATTTTTAACTATCTCTGCACACTAACTGCAGTGAGTCTCCTTCCCCCAGACGTGGCAAAGGAGGGTGTGTGGCTGGGTCACAGTTATCTTCCTGTGTAGTTTTAAATCTGCAGGGCTGTGCACTGACATTGTCAGCGTGCCAGCTACAGGCCCTTCATCTAGTCAGGTGCTTGTGTCTCCTGTGCACCTTCAACTCCTTGCCTAAACTTCAGCATGTGGTTCTTGCATATGGCACTGAAATCCCAAGTATTTTCAAGTGGCAAGGTAAGCATATACAGTTTGAAACTAACAGGCTCTACAAGTCAAAGGACAAGTAATACAATAATAGCCAACATTCAAATAGGACCTTCTGCACAGAAGTATCTCGATATTAAGAATTAACCTTTTCCAGGCACCATGACCAGAACCTAATGCAATCCACATGATCTGCCTCAAAACCCTACCTGGGCCACAGCACCATCTCCTGGAATCAGAAGTTTCATTGCAAGAAAATGCTGCAGTTGTTCACATACAGTGAAGAGAACCAAGCAAAACAAAACAATCCACCAACATCTCCAAAATACTGTAGGCAAGGGTCTGGAGTTAACGAATGCAAAAATTGGCCAGCACAACATTTCTCATGTTTCCAAGAAATTATTGAGGCTCTTAAGAAATCAAGGAAGATCAATGAAGAAGAGAGAAGAACTGTCCACAGCTCACGCCACACAACTGAGGCCCCTCTTCATGCTCTTCAGGCACATTCAGCTGTCAGTTGTCACTTCCCTGACAAGCCACGATGCAACTCTGGGAACCTGGTTTTGGTTTGCCCTTGAAAGAGACTACAAGTACTCATGCAGTCTTATATAGATGGCACAAAAGAGCTGAAAAGCAGCAAGAAGACCACCAATTCAATCGTTTCTATGCAGCCTCTTGGTGTGAATGCTCCTGGTCCCACTTATGGCAAGGTCACACAAAGTTGAAGCCCAGCTGTAAGTTATTAGCTTTTTTCCCCAAAGACAGCTGGAGAGTTTGCATGGACTGTTAAAATGGAGACCTACCATCTGAACTTACTAATTTGCAATCTTTAGTTCCAAAATATAACATTAGAAAGTAATTAACAACATACAGAGCAGATCCGCAAAGCCTGAATAATAATTATAGCATAAGCCTATCTTGGCTGTATCTACACTAAAGGAAATATGACAGAAAAAAAATGCAGGTGAATAAACAGCAAAAGTGAAAAATAAATCAGACTTGGCACGGGCAAAGCCTAGAAAGCCAACCTGATCGCAAACAGAAAGTCAGATTTGTTACTCTAACCTAACACTAAACTAAACTAAACTAAACACTAAACTAAAACTAAAACAAACGCATAACCATGACTATGAAAAACACCTATTCTTGAAGATAGTGTTCTTCTGATATTCGGCCTCTGCTCATGAAGAGTTTGCCTTCTCCAGGTGTCTTGACGTCTTCACTCTATCATTTTTCTACCTTCATCTCTAAATTTAAGTAGGCCTTCCCTTAAGGCTGCATGTCTCTTAGTGTTTTCTGAGGATTTTTTCCTCTTTCATTTGTTGTAACTATTACTTCATAGTGCTATCATGTATGACTCCTGCACCTCTGATCCATATTGTACTGGTTTTAACTTTCCTGTATTATATCTGGGTCCAACACAAACTGAAAAACGATGTAAGAATCAATCCATTGCCAGCTGCCCCTCAGCTATAATACAGTACTCAAGTAAAACACAGTGTGGATGGTTTTAATACAGCTTGACACCTGAAATACAACTGCTCATTCCACATGTTATCAGACATACTAGGAATGGGCTTAGGAGCACAAGCTCAACTGCCCAATGTGTGGGCACACCTTAAATGTCAACATTGTTAGCCATCACATTGTGACTGAAGCGATAAACACGCAAACCAACTGTATTGTAGCCCATCACACCCAGACAGCATCTCTCTTCTCCTCCTCCAGCATAAACCCACAACTGTTGCTCATTGAGTTGCCAAGCTTTCTACATTATCCTTAGTAACTTAAAAACAGGATTATGCTCAAAAAACACAGAAACTTTAAGGTCACAGGGTGAAAACACAAAGTGACTTCATTAATGAACAAGTGCTTCATTAGAGATTAGAGTCGCTTTTCTTGTGTATTAACAACACAATACCTTTCAAAAATAAATATATCTGCATTTTCATGTCACTTGCCTTTTGCACCTCTCCCCCCTTCCCATACAGAAGCACTGGACTCAGATACGTTCAGAGAGCATGGCAAGGTGGTGTCATCAATACAACTCATCCTCCTGTCAACATGGAGTGATCAGGTGAATGTGGACACTGTAACAGGAGACCAGGACCCTCCCTCACACATTTCATAGTAAGGGTAGACAAACATTGCTTTGCTGACCAGGAACAGGGAAGCAGCTTCATTTATTTCTTTATTCATTTGCAGAAGGAAGAAAATGGCTATGAAAAAACAGAAACAATGCAATGCATTCCTAGCAGATCCAGGAGATTCACACATATTTTCATTCTACCAGAAGTTAAAGGAAACCTGCAAAGCTTTTACATTTTTTGTTTCACTTCCTTTATAATCCTCTCACCTTTATGCTGCCCTACCTATTTAGCTTTTTCTTCAAGTGTGAGGAGGCATCCCAAATCAAGGGTCTTCCTCCTCTGTCAGCCAGGGTTCTCCATTTCCCAGGCAGCACCTGACCAGTCAGGGGAGCACCTGAGGCCAGCTGAGGACCAGATTCTCCCAAGACTAGTCCTAGACCTCTTTGGAAGGCCACTCAGGCTCATTGTGCAGTCAGGAGGATGTCTTCATTGAAGATGATTTTCAGAGCTGCTCTTTCCCCATTGCCTCTCTAGGTAGAGAGAGAGCAACCACCAGGGATGGACTCACCAACTGCACAACTTTACTGCATTTAACAGCAGTTGCTACGTTAACATTTCCTAGTACACTGGAGTAGCACCATCTGCAGGCTGGGGCCAGCCAGGATGGACTTCTTTCGCTCACAGACTGATGGAAATGAGGCTACAGCACCATCATAATAATAACTACTCCACAACTTTATGGAGCCCAAAGCAGAGTCTCAAACAGTTTTCACAAAGCTTCAAGATATGTTTGTCCTTGAAATGCTGGTTATTTAACCAAAGTACCATTTTTAATAGCTACTCAGGAGACTTCTTCGCTGCTCTTTTGCTGAAATTACGATTTCTGTCTCACTGGGTGTTTTTATAGCATTACCATTCATGCTACATGACCAGCATAGCTGAAATATCTAAGTACCCACAAATAATTAAAAAGTCATCTCCACTTTTTAAATGTTTGGATAAATTTATTTATAGGGCAAGTCGGCAATTTCCCCAAAGTCACACCTTCCAACCAAAGCAACTACGTCAGGTACTTAAAATATCACCCCTTCCCCTATGGCTCTACCTCTCTCATCAGCTGGGATAGCTTTTTCCCCTAGAATGCAGATAATGACCTCAAGACTGGCTAGCAGCAGCTAAAGACCAAGCTGTACTAGGCACTTATGCACTGCTGGGCAGAAAAGGCCCCCCCCTACATGGAAACACCGATTCAGCATAATGCTCAAGCATTAGCCTTTGTATTTTACTTCAAACAAGGCTCATAAACTTGTACTGAGGCACACACTAGCACACCTCTCTCAAACAAGTGGGAAAAGAAAAGCTCCTCAACAGTCTTTATGACACAGTGGACAGGAAGGCATGTCAGCAGCAACGCCTGAGGAAGGTATTTTTTCCAGAGGCCGCTTACAACACTGTTCCAACAACAGCATATATACTTGCACCTGATCTCTCTTCCCAAACATTTTGAATTCTCCTTAGCTTTACATTTTTCCACCACTCTGAGTTTGCAGCTTCACATAAATTGAAGTAAGTTGGTAAAACTGTTGTCTTTTTCAGCATATAAAATCTGATCTCTGAAAAAGTTAGACCCCATAGATCATTCACAGCATCTGGAAGGCAGATCCTTCTCAGAAGAAAGAGATTAAAAAAAAAAAAAATTAAACGCAGGAAATTATCAGTAACCATTGAGCTAATGAGCTTTAGGAAGCATGGTTTCTTTTCCATTAACAAAACCCCCAATAAACTGTTGATGCAATTCTTTTGCCTTTTGTTTTGGTTTTTTGTCCGGTGACACAAACTTCTTCCTGTGAAAGGAGTCGAAAGGATCACTTCTTTCTCTGTTACTACAGTATCGGCACAAAACCCAAGCTGTACAGTAATTCCCTTCCCTTTCCCATGCCCTCACAAACACATAAGCCTCTGTCGCTAAACACCTTAACTCTGATTAGCCAGATCTTCCAGAGTACGATCCAGAGACAGGGAGGGCTTGTTTGTTTCAGGGATCAGAAGCTACGTGGAAAGAAGAGAATGGTCAGGACACAGAGGATGGAGAAAAGTAAGTATGCAAGAAACTGAAGCCACAAATCACACACACAAGTGAGGAACTGGCGAGGGAAGAACTGCTTTGCTTTTCTACCTGTATCAGAGAAACATGAGTATCAGCTACAGTGTTCAGAGCTCTAAGGAATCACAATATTCACTTGCTTAATAAAACAACAAATGGAATAAATACTCTGATTGTATTGATGAAGAATGAGTATTTGGAAAACTGCAATTTAGAAGTTGGGTGCAATTCTGATTTTCATTATATCAGTGTAAGCCTTCAATAACAGGACAGAACTTGGTTTCCTGTGCCTGATGATCCCAAATTAGAATTTAATAATAATCAGAACTTAATACCAAGTGTCAAGACACATGTGAATGCTAAGCACTCACACAAATTTTTAAGTGTTAGTCAGAGACAATAGTTTAGTATAAACTGCTCCTCCTAGTAATTACTAGGGAAGTATCCCGTGCATAGAAGTGACCCTCAGGAGGGCTTTGATTAATAATAACTAAGACCATCAAAATCTTGAAAACATTTCCTTATGCACATGATTAACTTCTATGTAAATTGTCAGTATCACTGAAATCAAAAAAAGTAATCACGACTTAAAAGTTACTTGTGGGCAGACAGGAGTTCAGCTTTGTCTCTGGAAGAGTTTTGCAACAGTTCTCTCTTCAGAGACCAGTTTCGTAAAGCACAGAAAACTCTCAACTATAACTCGTATTTGTGACAGTGGAGACCATCTGAACAACTGGACCACAGGGGAAGTGGAAGAAATGCATTTATTTATATTCATACAAAGTGCAAATAGAGCAGTCAAATGAGAATTTATAGATTACTCCTTCCTTGAATTCATCATGCTCAAAAATCTCTGCAAGAAAATTACCAAAATGCTGTATTGCACTCTATCCAGAAACTGCTGGAAAATTGTGAGCAGCATTACTGTATAATTTAGGCACCAGATCATATTGCATTTGGTCCTGAGAATTGTCCATATTTTATTTGGTTTTTTTTAAACCAACGCCCTCCATTTTCACATCGTCTACAGTAGCTTTTAACACATTCATAGAAAACAGTGATTCACAGAAAGAGGACCTTTCTTCAGTTTTTTGTGCTACAATTTTGAGCAAAAGGGTTATTGCCAGAAGGGAAGCCCTTTGCTTCAAATCCAGCTGAAAAATATCTTTGTCATTTGACTTGCACTGAAGCCTGAAAGATCTGGTCAAAAGTCAGGAGTCATCTGCTGAAATACAGCTGTCTACATCCATGCTAGATGTTTGGACTACTTTTATATTCAATTGGCAGAAACAGCACTTCTCAGATCTGATTCTGCTGACTAAATGTAGACTTCCACTTCAGGAAGAGATGAATTGATCCCTAGAAATGTTCTGCTTCCTGACTATAAAGGGAGTGCAGAGAGCTGAGTTTCAGCAGACAGATCCCACCTTCTCCATGATGGGTACCACACTGAACAACCATATCTGGTTTCTCCGCTAAGACCTTATCAGCTTTGCTGGAATTTCTGCCACTTTAATTGGTACAAATAAACCAGTGTAGTTACCCTAAGCTTCATGCACAATCAACAGAAAGAAAGGGGCACCTCTGAGAGGCAATTCAGCTTGTGTAAAAACCTGCATTCTCCCCAAAAATGCCACTGTGTTCTCAGAGATTATGGGAATGAGACTTATGACCCAACCCTTAATAAGGTGAAGCAGTGAAGTGCCTTGGATTAGACAGACAGGTTCAGGCTGTTGCTGCTGAGAAGGTGGGAGATATGGAGCAATCTCATCCCTTATCTCCTCTCCACACCAGTGAGGCTTGAAACATACAGCATCGGACCCCACAATAAAAGGCAAGGTTACAGTATGGATTACAGAGTCCTTCATAAAACGCTTTGAAGGAGAATAAAAACAAAGCCACACCAAGGAAGTTTGAAAAATCTGTATTGTGGCCTACATAGTGTCTATCCACCCACAGCTTTGCCAAGTGAGGATAAACAAGAGCTGAATGAAACTCTGCAAGCGCACACTTCAGTTGGCCAAATATCCAACACAGTCTGGAGCAGCTAAGAATTAGTCCACCCTCTCTTAATACTGAAAAACAGAAGTGCAGATCCTCAAAAGGGTCTGAGACTCCTGTTTGCAACACCTGCTCTCAGCTGACCAGGTAACATAGAAGCATAAAATGGCAGACCTGGATCCAGGCTGTCACGCATTCACGCTTCTGTCACTGAAATAAGTCACCTCGTTAGCTGAGGACAGCTGGGCTTCCGCATTCAACTTCTGCAGGAATACAGGATTTGGCAGCCTCCAGAAATCTGAGCTCTCTGTTTTTCTTCCCTTGGTTTACTAATGCCCATTTCCCCTTCCCTGCCTCCCTGCTCCCAATGCACACACATTTTAATGCTAAATCCCAGGTGTTACATGGTTTCTCCGTACTTCTAGGCAAGCACTACACACTTGCCCTCCAAACTTAGCAAGTATGCCTTCTCCACAGAGGTAGTAAACCTGCTGTAAGAGCACAGTGCTTCATAGTAAGATGCTAAAGATTAATAAAAAAAAACCCTTCCCATCTCATGCCTTAAGAAAGTCTCACACCCACCATCTTAAACAAAAATACATTCCCTACAAGACTGTGATACATTGCACACTCTTAATGGTTTCTACAGTTACATGGTCACAGACAATGTAATTAACAAGCAACATTCCTTCTTGTAAAATAGGAGGAAGAAAATAAACAGAAGTTCACAAAAATATTTTTAAGCTCAGAAATAAAACTACATTTTTAACCTAATTTCATCATTTACTATGTCAGAAGCCTGGATTATCTAGGTGCAAAACACAAGTTTTCAGTCAGTCTGATTTACAAAATACATTGTGTCCCCTTACGAAGAACATGACATCTTATTTACTCCCTTTAGATACACATCAATACTTTAAGTATTTTTTCACTTTTATTTCATTTGTTTTGTGCATACTGAAATCAAGAAAAAACCAATCGCGTGTTAAAGTTATATTATGTTTTCTGTTTCTTGTTACATAACCAGAAGTGTTACAGAAAATATTATTGTGGAGTTAAAAAAAAAAAAGGCATTTAAAAAGAAATTCTAACCAGGCAAACATCACTGCATCACAGTAACGTGTAAGGTGCTTCTACACCCACAACTGGCATACATTTAAATTAAAATTACATGTAATCTATACCAAACTTTCTGAATGCTGAATCTCTGCTGAATACCCTTTCTGTATTTAACCTCCTCTATTGCTGACAAAGAGGTAAGATTTTCCAGGTTAGTAACAGCAAAATTCCACATTGCAAAAACATTGAATGCTGTCATGCATATAAAGTCATTGACAGGGTCTGAAAACGTCCCTTCCATGTCAAGATTAGTCTCAAGCAGAGAAATGGCAAGAAAATATGAACATGTTTTTTTCTTGTGAGAGAGCCAAGCAATTAAAAACCAGCAACCACATAAACCCTAAACCATATCTTTTGAGAGAAATGGTGAATTTCAGTGCTCCTTTCTAATGAAACCAGAAGAACACACCAATCACTGTGCTGGAAACATTTCCTTGCAAAAAGCAGAAACATCCATGGTGGTAAGGGAATTTCACGATGTGGGTGATCTGTGACATTAGGATCCTTCGCATCATTTACAGAAAGGGCCACAGACTCCATATTGGAGAACACACTCATTCCATCCCTCTCTGCTCTGTGTACACCTGCCTAGGCAAAAACACCATGTTTCTGAATTTGAGCATGCACAGAAACATACTCACATCATCATCTGAACCCACCACACACCCACAGTCTCCCACCAGAGCCACTCGCAAAAGCCTGAAACATTGCTCTGAATCCAACCGATATTTTCCTCTCCTCTCTCCATTAAAACCACGAGCCCAAAGCCCTGTAGCTCAGCTTGGTTCATCTGGGCCCACTTTGTTAAAATAAACACAAAGGAAGGGAACCCACTGGGCTGGCTGAACTACAAGAAATTCGGCTGCAGAACTCCCTCACACTTGTGTGCACAGCTGATTTTACACCACTCGGCTGCTATGTTCATATTATTTTGTCAAAAAGTACAGAACAGCTTTCACCACAAATACTTGGAGCTTGAAAATTACAGCAAAACCAACTTTAGCTGGGTGCAAAGTGCGCTACAAGAGCGGCGTTTGAAGCCCCAACATGACGCAACTGAAGTCGTACCAGGGATGGGGGCTTGCTGGAGGAAACTGGACCCACGCAAAGCCCCAACGTATATATTCGGTGCCTATAACTCATTCGCTGCCCAGGCTAGGAGCGCACTGCAAACAGATTTACACAAGCTACAAATCAATGAGGCAGTGTGGCTGTGCCCATGCCAGTGACAAACTGCAGTGGGGAAGGGAGCCTGGACTGCTTGGCAGACCTGCCATTCCCCTCGGCCAGCCTCCCACACCCCCTTCCCTCACCCCTTCCCTTTCCCCCCGGTAACCCTTCCCCTCTCACAAGTGGAGTGTGGCTGCGGTGGGAGCAGCCCTGCAGTTCTGCGCCTGGCGGTGGGAGCAGCCTGGCCTAAGCACCCAAGTCACCCCAGTGTGGGTGGGCTGCAGGAGGCCAGCCAGGCCGACACGTCCCTGCGGTGGGCTCCCAGCCGCCAGCCGCCCGGCCACCTGCAGGCCTCCGCCGCCCTACCTTGCTCCTCGCCGGACCCAAAGCAGGCTCTGGGGTCCTCGGGGGGGAGCGGGGCTCCGCCGCCCTCCAGGGCTTTGCGTTTCTTCGACATCTGGTCGGTGTTTGGGAGTTGAGTTTCTCCTCTCTCTCTCTCCGGGGAGATGAGTGTATATAGAGAGAGAGGGAGAGTGTGAGGGAGAGAGACACAGGGAGGGAGAGAGAGAGATTGAAAGAAATCGCTGCTTAAAGAGAGGGGAAGAGACTTTGGAGTGGCTGGAGAGCAAGTAGGAGGCAGGGACTAAGTGGAGAAATCCTACAAATCACAATCCCATCAATTCAGCCCCACGTCTAGAGGGGCTGTTGAGGTCTGCCCCTTCCTTGCTCATTCATCTGAGTGTGTGAGTGAAAATTAAAGATAGAGGTAATAGTCCTCTGTTGCTTTTCTAAATGTTAGCAGGTGGTGCTTTTTTTTTCTTTTTTATGGGGAGGGGGCTGGGGGGTGGAGGAAAGAGGGAGCTGATTGATATTATTTTCCTCTGCTGGGATTCCTTCTGGTTAAAAAAAAAAGG
>VZRV01003975.1:1220179-1266683 GCA_013398115.1 Falcunculus frontatus | reverse complement strand
CCACCCCGCCCGGCACCTGGGGGAGCGGCGCGGAGCGGGGCTGCGGGGCGCCGCAGCCGGCTGGCAGCAGGCACCGGTAACTCGCACCTTGCAAACTCCGCCGCGGAGTCAGTACCCCCGCAGTCGGTCTTTCTCGCTCCCTCTGTAACCCTTTCAGCTCTGGGAATGAGATGTGCCCCTCCCCTGGGGACTCCCGTCCCGTCCCCCGCTGCCCCCGACCTGCCCCCTTTACAAGCGGATTTCAAAGCTTTCTAGAGGGTATTTGTTAGCGGGGGTGGGGGGGGAGGAGGGGGCGAGGACACAACTTACCCTCCAAACTATGCACAATCTCGTCTCTGCTTTCCCCTTCAGATCAACTTTAAAGAGCAGATTCTCAGTCAGTCCGGGAGGCAAACAGGCAGGGGAGGAGAGGGGAAATGGTTTAGGAATAGCTGCTGCCAAGTGGGTGAAGTTCAGGGCACAATCCTGGCTCTTCCACGCTCCAGCAGCCCAGCATCTTCCCGGGGTCTGGAGAACAAGGTGTTCAACAAGTCTTCCTTGTTACCCGAAATTGATTGATGATGGCTTTCCCGCCGGGCTGTATTTAACAAAACGATGCAGAGAGCTACTCTGACGAGCAGGAAATTTTAGAGGAGCTTGCAATATAGCTGCGGCTTTAATTTATCTGTCTCTGTCTATACATACGTACTTACACACATACACACCTGTGTATGTGTATATGTATATATAAATAAAAAGATATAACTCTCTCAGTACAACGTTGGGTCCACAGGATCTTAGAAAAGCTTGCCTGTCGGCTGCGTGGAAGTTAAAGAGTTTTTCTTAAGCAAAAGGGGCTGATGCTTGGACACATCTCACGTCCAACAGGAGGCAATGACGTCTGTAGCTTCATTGCTATAACAGCACCAAGGCTGCAATTGCCATTCACTGAAATGATAAGGGGCGCTCAGACGTAAGCAGTCTGGACCTCTAGCAAGAGACTGAAGCGAAGATGATTTTTCCCCTCCCAAAACAAATAATAATGCTAAAAAACACCTAAGGAAAGAGACGGGGAAGCAGGGAAAGGAATCTAGGTCTTGCAGTCACACGCTTCTGCAACATGATCCTCTAGCACCAAAAACATTTATTTTTTGCAGCTGACTAGACTTTGGGAAATTTCAATATATTACGATTATTCGGGCGGGGGGAGGGGAGGGTTGTTGGTTTTTTTCCTAATTATTTCTGTCTCTCTTCAAGCAGGCATTGATGAAAGCCGGGTAAAAGTGCCCTCCCCCCATCTTTCCAAATATATTTCGGCTCGGGTACATGCTGAAGTGTTTATGGTGTATGGCTACATCTTCTTAAGTAGCAATTTCTTTCTGTAAAGGGTGCAAGGATTTTTTTTTTTTTTCCTTAGCACTGGAAGGCACTTAGAAAGAAATGAGAATTTAAAAAGCCGATGCGAAGCAGTGGGGTCACACTCTCGCACTGCCGCGGGTTGCACCGCGTGTGGGGACCGCCGCCGAGCGCTGCCGAGCCGCGGCGGAGGCAGCGCCGCGCCCGCCTGCGCCGGCCCACGCGTGTCAGCGCAGCCGGGCGGGGACAAAACCGGGCAGCCCCTTCCCTGCGCCTTGCTCCCGCCGGAAAAGGGGCCGAGGGGGACACGGGCGGCGGCGGGGAAGGTCCAGGGGGATCGCGGTCCAGCCGGGTGCCTTCGCTCCCGTACCGAGCCGTACGGGGGCTGCGGCGCCGGGGGGCTGAGGCGGTCATCCCCACCCAGCTGGTGAAGCCGGGTTCGTTTTGCGAGATGGCCCCTGAGTGCTGCTGTCTGCTCACTGCATCCCCAGCCCCACACTTGGTGTCCAGGTTTTTCCTTTTGCGTCCTGTCAGGCCCGGGGCAGGGCTTGTTTGGCCTCCAGATGATTCCAAGCAGTAAGTGGCTACTTGCCCAAACCACTGAGCCGTTCTTTGCTGGAACAATTGTAGATACCAGTGATGTAAGTGATATCGCTGCAAGCCCAAATCAGGTTCACGAGCTGCTGAAAGCACCCACAAGGTACCGGGTTCTTTCTCCTTTCAAAGTTTATTTTGATTAGAAGCAAAAGGCAGCAAACAGGAGTGCCAAGCAGAGAGAGGAGGCATAAAGACTTGCTAGCATGGATGTTAAATTTGGTATCTGTGGTGGCCTTTGAGATATCTGCTATGATAATCTCCCACACAAAGCTTTGGTAAGATTGGCTGCATAGTAAAGGAGGAGATCTTCAAATCATTAGCAGGAGATGCTTGCTTTGTTACGTAGTCTGATTTAGTAAGTTGTTTATTTTTGTGAGTGATTTGTGGAGGTTTTGGGGACCTAATAGCACGTCCCTTCAGAGAGATACTCTAAAAAAAATTACAGAGACCGGAATTGTATGTATTTGTCAAGCTTTAAGGGCAATCCTATGCTATCTTCTCTTTAATTTCATCTTAAGTACTACATTTCTGAAAATTTTTTCACCCATTCAGCACACAGAATTCACAATATGTCACAAAATAAGACATTACATTATTCTCCATCTGTGTTTTAGGAAGTTCCCATCAAGATCTGCCTTTACACAGGAATTTCCACTATTTTTTTACCCTGATGACAGATCATATTTTCATTACAGTATCATGGAAATCAAGGATGGAAATACAGAATAGATCATCTTCTGGGGGGAGGATATGGGGTGAACAAAATAAGTCCAGAAACAATAATCTCTGAGGTTGTATCCAGCCAAACTAAGTCTAACTAATCCCTTTGGGATTTTATTCCATCCTCCCTATTAGATGTTGCCAAAGGAAAGCTTTCCACTCAGTCACTTCTAGCACTATTTTTTTAAATTTCTTCACGCTACATACAAGATGAGGACCATATCTCAAGGAATTTCCCTTTTTCATAGTTAAAAACCTTTGATACAGAGAATCATTAAGTTTGGAAAAGATCTCCAAGGTCATCAAGTCCAGCCTTTGACCAAATACCGCCATGCTCACTAAAACCACGTCACAAAATGCCATATGTACACATGTACAACAGGAAAGAAGGAAGAAGAAATAAAGGGAAGGCAGTACTAGTTTCCATGTTCTATACCAAGGCTGGCTTTCTACACTCACAGTCTAGAAAAGATTGCGCACTTCAAATCATTTTGGGGTAGTCTTAGAGGGAAACAAAAGAAGGGGAGAAGATGGCATGTTGCTGGTTGACTGGCTAAACCCCAGAGCAGAAACCAAAGACTTCTGGGGTGGGGATAGTACCACTTTGAAATAATTTACCAGTGTTTGGGGTTTCTTGGTGTATCACCATTACTTATCCTTTTTTTTTTTTTTCGGTCATATATTTAAGAATTCTAGTAGGAGTCATTCCCACCTCCAGAGGAATGCTGCCTTCCTTCCCTTCCTGGCACTGTGATTAGCTATCACACGGGTAGGCCTCAAGGAAAAATGCCTAATAATGTACATGAGAGCTCTGCTATTAGTTCATTTTTAATGCCCTAAGAAACAACAATTTTCTATTCTATGATGCATTTAAATGCTACCCACTTTCAGTGACTGCAGTAACTTCATTTGGATAAAATTACATGAACTGTTTCTTGTAGTGGGCTTACATCACCAAACTTAAGTAAGTGGAATTCAGTATATAAACCCCAAAATCTTTTCAATAGAAGAGAAGGCGGTCCTGATCTAAAACCTTTGAAGGCAAATAGGAATCTTTACATCACATTCGGTCATCCGTCCCTTTGAGTTTTTAGCATTCAGCCATGGGACCTGGAGTTAAGTCACACAGTTGTACACAGAGATAGACCAGAAGTGTTTTCAGGTTTATCGATTTAGACTTGGGTGTTTGTCTCACATGAGACAATAATTGAAATCGTCAGACAAAAGGCCCTCAATAAATATAGGTCAGTTTGCAAACACTCTACTTTTTGCTTTAGTTTTTAAAGCATTACTAGCCTAGCCTGTCAGTCATGTTCACAAAGGACCATTCATGGTGGTTTTCGGTGACTAGTCAATCTGAATGCAGCATATTTTAAAGGTGTATCAAATTAAAAGTTCAGAGGAGATAGAAATAGTGTTTGTCAAGACAAACACACCTCTGTACAATACACACTGTACAGACTCAGCAAATAGCCAAACCCAATGGTCATAAAGACCAAGAGTGATCTCATACTGCAAGTTTGCTTTCTCTTATTTTTCTTCTCACATGGCTGACTCAGCTCAGAACTGTTTGGCCCAGCAATACTTAACGAGCAGCACAATGAGAGAATCAGGTCTCTTTCACACAGCCATGCTATCACTTCTCCCAAGCAGTTTGGAATTTTTTCCTTGTATGTATTTATGAGGTGAGTTATAGCACAGCATTTCAGATATTGAAGACATCTGTATCATCAAAGCCTATTTCTTGCAAAAGCCCTCTTCCCACTCAAAGCTGGGGTTTGGTATGTGTCCCTGAACTGTGAATACATTCCTGCACTTCCTGACAGAATCCTTAGCATTTGTAGAGCATTTGGTTCTGTCTTCAAAGTGATTTGCTAGCATGAGCTAATGTATCCTTACAACACCCAGAACAGTTGATGTATTTTATTAGCCCCATTTTATAAGCTGGGAAACATCAGCAGAGAGGTGAAGAGTCTGTTCTATCATCTTTATTCACATTCGATTAGTGCCTTAATCCCCGGATAGTTCCACTGCTTTCTGTGGGAATTCTTGCACAATAAGATGCTATTTGATAGGACTGAAAATCACAGTGTCTTTCACTAAGTGATTTGAACAAGGCCATGGAGAGAGTTTTAGTGCAGGTTTAGAACTGAAAACTCTTTCTCAAGCAAACACTCTTCTGTTTCATCCACTTTCCCAATTTAAAAACAAACCCCAGAACTTATCACCATATCTGTCATTTTTCTACCAGCCAAGCTACTTTGCAGTAGTAATAATGATCAAATAGCCCCACTGTACTGACATTACATACAGTAAAAGTTGACACATAACACAAAGAAAACTCATACGACTGGTGCAGTTCCCAACTTCTTATGCTATGAAAATGACCACCTTTTTGATCTCCTAATTTAACAATTCAAAGGAGGGGGCTGAAAGGCACATCTCATACGAAGAAGTTTCATATGCAATCCAGCACTAGGAGGAAGGTAGTACTAAGTCAGTTTCAAGATACAAAGCCAAGTCTCTGGGTTTTTTTAATGCTGTTCTTTCAGCATGAAATGTGTACTTTTATTTCACAACATTCATGTTTGTATTTTCACAGGGAGATAAAGATAGGTACATTAATTTACAGAGGTCTTGCTAAATTTGCTCTGTTAAGTTGACGGAACTGGATGTTTTCACCTTCCAGAATCAAGTTATTTTGTCCACTTTTCCTTCCAGCTTCTGCAAAGACCTCATATTTGTTCAACATATGTGAACACCAAGTCCTGACCTGTATCTCCTCATAAACCTTAGTTATCATTGTGTAGCTATCATTGTAAAAAGTAGCTTTTTTAATTGTAAAAGTATGGTGACCTCTTTGAGCTGTTACCAGTTTTTAGAGCTGTGAATTTGTTGACTGGGTTTTCACACACCTCTCTGTTGAGAAGAACGGAAGTGTTCAGGGCAGCAGCTACTTCAGACAGAGGAAAGCGTACAGAAACTTCCCCACCTTCTATTGGCAGCAGCTCTGATACTCCAGCACTTTTCCTCCCCTTTCCTGCATCTCCTTTATCTCTTTCTCCTCCTCCTCTATTTCTATAGCAAGAATTCCACAAATCCCTCCCTTCTGGGAGGTAATATCCAAGGTCCCCTACCCAGTAGAGGAAGCACGCACCTGCCTTGTCAGTGTCTATGGCTTCAATGTGATGAAACTGTAATTATGTTTCATTTTGTAAAAGACACACCGTGTCATTCCACTCAAATGTTTCTAGCTTCTCTAGACTCTAGCCCAGCATCAGAAGGTCGGTACTGAGAGTTTCTATGATGATGAGGGTGTGTGGAACACTCCACGCTTGAAAAGTAATTTGTGGTACCTTAGGTAACCAAAAGGGCTGGAATAGGAGGACACTGTCTACAAAGTTCTCTTGTCCTCAAACTCTGCCACACTGGGCTTTGTCCCTGCCATTTAATAGCACTCTTTCTTAAACAGATCCAGGACCTGTCTGTCTTTCCTCATTTATGTTATTTACTTCTATAGCCCTCTTCCTTTTAGCCTTCTTTGCAGATCAAAATCTCTATGGCAAGACACAGAGGCCCATGCCAGGCCCCTGGGGGCTGCTGGCAGAGTCTGTGATAGGAAAGGAGCTGCCAGCACAGGGCTCTGTTACCTGTTCCTGGCAGCACAGCATCAGGCTGGGAGGTGGACCATGGAAGTGTCCCTGGGCAGCAATGAACAGTCCAGACCTGCAGGGCTGCCCTGGGGGGTACCAGGAGGGTACATCAATGGGGTTTACCTGCTCTGCCTCCCCACTTCCTCTGGCCTGCATATTTTGCAGCACAGAGCCTGTCTTGATGTCTCTGGTACTTAAACGTTTCGAGCAGTGAGGTCTCAAATTCGTCCATGTAAAAATCCATGTTTGATTACATATAGATTCTATAGGAATAAGCAGAAGCAACTGAGAAGCAGATTATCCTTGGTTTTCAGTAAAATAAAAAGAAACCAAACTTCAAGACTGGGAGACAGACACAGACACTATTTTAGTCTAAATAAGTAGTTCCAGTATTGGAAAATCACACAATTTCCACTTACTGTTCATTCAGCTTTCATTCTGCTTTTAAGCTACATCATCTTAGCTATCCCAGAGGTTCGCAAGAGTTACACTTTTAAACCCCCACCACAGTGTCCAAGCTACAGATTTTTTGTTTCTTCACAATATTCTGTGAAAGATGGAGGAAAAAAAAATCAATTCTAACTGCATGTTTCTGCAAGATAAGCTCCACTCTATATTTTCAATTATTTTTAACCCTTTATTTAAGGAATTCAGAATAAAGCCAAGTTCTGTGAGAAATGTGCAACTCCTATTATGAATTCTATTCTATAGCAGGTCTTCTACACTTATGGTTTTGTCTCTCAAAAGAAAATTGACAGTATTTCCATCTGCATATATTTGGTAGCAGAAAGAAAAAACAAAAACCAAAATACTAAAAAATATCCACTAAATGTAGCATACTATCAAAATACACCGTACATTTAAAGGAGAAGGTACCACAAAATATTTATAAACTTTAAGAGGCAATTCAGTGACCATACACTAATAATTTTTTCCCTTTTGATTCAACAGCACTAGTTTTTCTACCCCTTTTTCTAATATAGAGCAGGATTAACTGCATCTACTCCCAGAAAGTACAAAACTAGTATAAGTGAGAAGAGGAAGGATCTGGCTCCTGAGATTCAAATCTGTCACTGGTGGCAGCTCTGCTAAACGTGCTCTAAAACTGCTGTGCTTGAGAGAAGAGGGCAAGTTAGGCTGAGCAACTTGGTCTGATCTCTCAGCTGACTTGGCCTTGAGCAGGAGTTTGGGCTGGACACCTTCTGAGGCCCATCCCCACCTGAACCTCTAATTCTGCTTTGTAAGTTCTTTTTGCTTTCATCTTCACTAGTGAATTTAATAGGAACTGAGTCAGACTTTTCTAAATACACTGGGTTTTTTGGGATGGTTTTTGTATTGGAGATTTTTTTTTTCAAATCAAAATGTTATGCCCTCAGTACTCTTCACGTGACCATTCAAGCACACTACATCTGTCTGAAAGAACTGTTACACTAGTTCATCCACTTCACTACTTGGAACTGTGTAAAAGTGAAAATGTAAGGCAGGAAGAGCAAAAGCCACCACTGCTCATAGTCACAAGTCTAAACAGTGTTCCAGATAAAATTTCTGAATTAAAAACCCCATAAAAACCTTCAGCAATCCTCATTTCTTCAAGAATAGAATTTTTCTTCCACAAGTTTTGCTTTCACAAGTTTGGTAGAACACAGGACAGAGAGTTTTCTGGGGAGAACACAGAGGAGGAAAGAAAGGATTCTCCTCTTTCACCAGTGTTAATCTACACATTTGACCAAAAGAGCCTCCAAATTGCTCTGATGGTTGTGGGAGTACAGTCAGATGACATGGGCTCATGCATGCTCCGATGCATGCCCTGCCTGCCTGAGGGAAAAGTAACACACTTCATGGTTTGACACAGACACCAGCAGCCACATTCTCAGTTTCCTGTCAGATTCTGACACTGTATTGGCCTCTGATTTTTCCAGTCAGGGCCCGTGCATCACTTTTCTATTTTTTTGCTTCCCTTCAGAAATCATCCTGCTTGACAGAGGGGAAAAAGCTCTTTACTTGTATGGTCCTTTTCATGAAAAGGTTGTAGTGAATAGAGAGCGGAAAGTTACCAGACTGATGACCCAATATGTGAGGTCCTTTCAAAGTGATGTTTGGGAACAGCACAGCATCAGTCATTAAGACAAGGAGGTATTTTCAGGGTTGCTTAATAGTCATTGGAACACTAAAGGCAGGGAACCACAGCAAAAAGTTTAGTGTTACCACCTTTCACCATTTCATGAAAACTCTTCTGATCCTGAAGACAAATCACGGAATCATAGAATGTCCTGGACTGGAAGGGACCTTATAGATCATCCAGTTCCAACCCCCCTGCTGTGGTCAGGGACACCTCTCACTAGACCAGGTTGTTCAGAGCTCTGCCCAACTTCACCTCAAACAATTCCAGGAGCAGGGCATCTACAACTTCTCTGTTGGTGGTGTTCCAGCCTGTTCCGTTGCCACACCACCCTCGCAGTAAAGATTGTTTTCCTAACATCTAATCTAAACCTACTCTAAGTTTGAAGTAATTTCCCCTTGTCCTGTCAATACATGCCCTTGTAAAAAGTCCTTCTCTCTCTTTCATTTGGGTTCCTTTCAGGTACTAGAAGGCCACAATTCAGTCACCCCAAAGCTTTCTCCTTTCCAGGCTGAACAAATGCAGTTCTCTCAACCTTTCCTCATAGCAGATACGGTCCATCCCTGTGATCAGCTTGGTGACCTGCCTCTGGACTCAGTCTAACAGGTCCATATCCTTCCTGTGCTGGGGACCCCAGAGCTGGATGCAGCCCTTCAGCTGGGGTCTCTCCAAAGTACAGCAGAGGAGCAGAATCCCCTCCCTCACCCTGCTGCCCACTCTGCTTTGGATGCAGCCCAGGATACAGTTGGCTTTCTGGGCTGCAAGTGCACATTGCTGGGTCATGTCCAGCCTCTCATCCACCAGCATCCCCAAGTTCTTGGCAGGGCAGCTCTCAATCTGTTCATTCCTCAACCCAGGAGCCACACTTTGCCCTTGGTCTTGTTAAATTGTGTGAGATTCCCATGGGCCCACTGTCCAGGTCTCTCTGGATAGCATTCTCTCTTTCAGGTGTGTCAATAGCACCAGTTGGCTTGGTGTCATCTGCAAACTTGCTGAGGGGAAAATACCAGTGACTACATTGTAGTTGCAGAGAAATGCCTGGGAATGGGATTTGAATTGTCCTTTCTTAACTGAGAAAAAAGTCGGCAGCAAAGACAAGCAAACCTTAAGTTTTGGTATTATCAGCAATACAATCATTGTTTTTCTTTGCATCTTAGAGAGACTGTACAAGAAAAACCTTGAGAAACTCACAGGAAAGATGAATTTCTCATCCCTGAAGCCCACAATCCCCAAATTTCCTATAAACTGCAAGAAACAAACATGCAGAGAAGGGATGAGCAGGCGGTTCTCATTAGCGTGCTCAAACCTTTGCTTTCCAAGTTGTAAAGCAGTAACTCCCAGAAAATCCACACTTCCTACCCACAGCCATCAGCCTTCACCGTTCAGATCCATGAAGGCTGATGGTGTGAGCCCACAGAGCCACACAGGCACACACCGGGGCTGGGCGGGAGGGACACAGCCCCTACTCTTGACGCAGGGATAGGGAAGGGGGTGCAAAAAACAACAAAAAAAAAAGCCCCCAAAACACCCCTCACCAAAGTGGCGATGCCCTCACCCCACCGCAGCGCTAGGCAGGGCAGGCAGACAGCGCCTCGCCGTCGGCTGCGGAAAGCTGAGGATGGGGATGGGGGGACAGGAGCGCTGCGCTCCCTCCCTCCCTCCCCCGGCCCGCGGCGGCTGCTGCCGTCAGAGCTGCCTGCGTCAATGCTGCCTCAGCGACACGCACCGGGGCCCTGCGCTCCCGCTCCCCCACCCCCCTGCCGCCCCTGTGGAGGGCTTTTTTTCTTTTTTAATTCTCTTTTTTCTTTTTTTCTCAATGAGACGCCTTACCGGAATTTATTTATTTATTTTTATGATCCCGCTCATGAAGCCGCTGCCCTTGGCGCGTTTACGGTTCCTTTGTGCGAGGGGATTTCCATCCTCTCTCCCTCCCCCTCTTTTTTATTTTAAAAATTAATAATTTGAGGAATAATTAATATTTTATTTATCTCACGCACGTCCCGTGTCCCTCCAGACACAGGTCTCCTCCGGTGCCGACCCCCACGCACACCTTCCCCACCCCCCGATCTTCTTCCCCTTCTCTCCCTGTCACTGCAGCACAGGAGACTGGAACCAGGAGGCTGCACCAGCACACACTCAGCTTACTATATTATAACGGATTTCCCTCTCTTCCCAGAAAAGCAACCTTTTTTTTTTCCCTCCTGTTTAATAACCCACTCATTCAGCGTTTGTGCATTATCCACACACCCACCGCTATTTCTTCTCTTGCCACTGCCTTCACCACCCCCTCCATTAATCATCAAGTCCTGGGCTCTAAAGAATAATGGTTTATAAAATGGTTGCTCTGTGCATGTCCTCAGCTGCACGCTTAACCCCAGCCTCCTGTCTGCGTGCTTCTTCTGCCCATCAAGGTCAGAGGGAAAGCTTGAGGGCACAGTTAAACCTAAAACTTATTTATTTGCATTTTCTTCCCAACTGTCTCCTTCCACCCCGTTTCTTTTCCTCTGGAGAATTTAATGGCAAAGCTCCCCGGATTTCTGTGGGGTCAGGCCTTGCCCTACTTCAGAATGTATCTGTGCTTAGCTCTGCGGAGAGGACAATATCCCGGTCCTATTAAAGTCAATGGCAACCAGTGAATTCAAGCGTCACCGGATTTGGCTGGCAAAGCATGCACAGCCACGCTCTGGCCAAACCCTGCCCCGTTTCAATTCAGCTTAACTGCAGCAGTGCCAAGCTGCTGCGAAGCTGGCTTGTGATGCTGGCGCAGCGCTGCCCTCTCATACAGGAATCCTTGGTGACGTTAAACAGCTGGAACAGATCCTGCACCTCCCTGCTGCCGCCATGCAAGGAGCCAGAAACTAGCTTCCACCTCCTGGCACCTCCCCAGCAGATAAAGGTCCTTCGAGGTCGAGATTGGCTGGATAAATTAGAGCAGCCTAAAGACTATATTAATTTGTACTGCAAACGAGCCTGATGCTGTCCAAGTCCCAGTGGTGTGAGGCACAGCCGTTTCTGCATCCTCCCAGCTGCACTTAACCCCGCTCCCCTCCAGCTCAGGGCTGGGTATATTAACAATTGTATGATAGCAAATCCTTTTTTTCTGTCATATCAAGCCGCAAAAGTTTTAGACAGTTTGGTTCTGTAGCTCCAACTGCTTTGAATAACTATTGTGCTTCTAAATACAAGAAAAACAAATTTTAAAATGTAAGCAATTAGACCACAAACTAAATTTCTGAAGAGAGAAAGGAATCTACCAGCTGAATAACTTGTGCACAGCAAGAGCGTCGCTGTGCATTTAAAACTTATTATTTGCATTTATTACACATCCAAAAAAATAAAAAACAACTAAATCCAGTGTCATAAAAACAGTTCTGGATGGCAATAGGGATCCCCACAGCAACAGGAATGCACTTATGCCTTTTAATACCTGGCTTATACATAAAACTGCGTTTACATCACTTCTTTTTTCAACTGTATTTAACTTGTGTCAGTGAGGATGTTCAATAACTATCCATTCAACAGATAGGCCACAAAACTATGCAGGACAGAGGTTTTCAGGGTCTCAACCAAGCCCTGGCTTTCCAAACTAGATATGATGCAAGCAGCTCAGCAATCTGCCCCAGACGCAGGATGTTTGAGGAAAGGCAGGCATTCGGAAGGGCTCCCACAGAGTCCCAGGGGTGGCAAGCAGCCTAACTTTACCCACCGTCATTTACATTCTACCACTGTGACTGCCCTTTCTTATAAGTTGGGTTTGTTTGGGTTTTTTTACTGTTTTATTTCAGTGCAGCAAAACCAACCTTGGGATGCATTTGTGCGTATTTTTCACATGATGAGTAGTGCAACTCTCAATATCCAAGAATGTAAATGGGAGATGGGACAGATAGCATGCACTAGTCACATTAAAGGGTGACTTTACTGTTCATTTCCCCACATTTAAAGGTGACCTTGTGAGAGCGAGGGTAGCCACTGCCAGTGCATGCTGTACGATACTGACGGTGGAATGATGTCCCAGTGCAGGAAGGGGCCTGCTGTCTATGCAGGAGCAGTCCCTCTTTCATGTCAGCGTGGCCAGGGGAAGTCGTGCCTGCCTGATGGACAGTGTAGCTCCCTGCCTTTTTCACAGAACGAGGCACTGCACTCAATAGATCTGCCTTCGGAGAAGCAGGTTTGAAACCAGTCAGCCTTTGCTCTGCCTTGGGAGTTGCTCCAAGTTTTTGCCTGCAGATTGCAATGCTAAATTGAGACCATTATCTTGCATTCATCCTGAAGTGCTTTAAAGGCTAAGCAGATATACAGGCTATGGTGCTATATGCATAGGAATCTCTCCAGCTACTAATAAAATGCAGCCACATATTAACCAGAGTCATGTGGTGCCTGGTCCCTGGGTGTGATGACTGCCAGATTTTGCTTTACCCACCTAAGTTGAGTCTGGTTTTTGGTTAGTGAAATACTTCATGCCATTTGAAAAGGACAACTGTCATGATCTTTACGTATAGATAAGTAGGTACAGGCAGTTACACTCAGCCCTGGAATTTGGAACACCACCACTGAGACAAGATCTGCTCTGGAGTCCTGTTTTGTTCCATCACCCATATTCAACACTAATTATCAAAACAGTCCTTCTTCCACTCAGTGGTACAGGGAGCTGAGCCTGAACATCTAGAGCCTTTCACCCATGGGGTAGTTATTCAAAGGCCTCCCCAGGGCCAGATGTGAATAAAACACCACGCATGGTGTTTTGGTGATCTATAGAAAATGAATTAATATTTTCACTGCAATTTTTTGTGGACTGTATGGGTAAAGCAATAAAGCCACCTCCACAGCCAGCTTTAACTCACACATGTCTGTTCTTACCTCTTCTAGACAGAAAAGTGAATTACTGCATATTTACCATTATGGATAATTAATTTTAAAATGCAAAAAGCACAATGAAATATAAACTGTGTGCCTAAAATGAACACTTAGAGCATCCACTTAGTACTGTACACACACCTTTGTATAGATGGCACACAGTGCATTAAATAAGCATGCTTCCCTGTCTCTAGCTAGGGTAGAGAGGGAACTGTGTGGTGAAAGACGTAATTTGTACATTAGGAAGTCTCTGTTGCCAGATCAGCAGCAGCAGCACTGACGTCTGTACTCTCTCGCTTTGTTCCTGCTGCTATAAATCAAAATGACTGCAGTCCAAATGCCTCACTTGTTTAACTATAAATGCACTGTTAGTCAGAAAAAAATCAACACCAGGAGGGATCTAGATATACTGCATGTATTTTAAAATTATTAAATAGAGATTGTTCAAAAAAGAAAAAGAACAAAAATTATAAATTTATGGTTTCTACAACAACAAAAACTTCTAAAGGGTGGAATCCAACAGAGCTATAAATATTTTTTTATACAGGCACTGATGTCTTTACAAAATGAACTATCAAATTTGCCTTTCTTAATGTGCATAGGGATTTTAATTTTTTTCTCCCAAATTAATGCAACCTCTTTAGAAGCCTATTTTCCCCCGTGTCCTCATATATTTTCCTACTTGTGCAAACTACTGGAAGGAAATTAAAAAAGGATAGATGAAATGGGTCATGTTTTACTTCCCTCTTTTTATATGCCTGTGCATTTAGAATAAATATAAACATATCTATCTCAGGCTGACTCCCATTTTGGGGGGAATTTTAGAAAGCTAAATATCTCTTTTGCTGATAAAATGCTCTTCCAAAGCCTAAAATACAACTTAGATTCCTTCCAAGTTCTAAAAGAGGACTCAATAGCTACATAAAAATGGTGGTGCCAGCATCTGCTGCTGACCTGTTGCTGTGGTAGAGCAGGGGATCTCTCTTCCTAATGCCTGGAATCATTATAGAAAAATACAGCACAATTTCTTGACTAAATGGGAAGGGAAGAGAAGAAATTAAGAAGGTAACCTTCCAACACCAGCATCAGCTCAGCTGAGCTGTAAATCCTATGTATCAGGCGACCCAGCCAGAAATATGCTAAGCTGTAGTTCCGAAGAGGAAATAACAGAATCAGGGAACAGCAGGTGAACGCATTGTCAGCACCACACTGACGTTGCTGTCGGAGCTGCTGCATTACAGTTCCTGAGGCCACTAAATTTCCACAGTAGGATGTTCAGAGAGTATCAAAGCAAGAAGTCTGAAGGTATTTGTTTCACAGAGGCTGTCTTGTTCGGACTTGGCTAATGAATTTGCAACCAGATGTTCATTTTAACATCTGATCCAAAATGCACTGAAGTCAATGGAAAGTCAATTGGAAGTTCCAGATTATTGGAAAAAGTTACTGTAGAGACAATTTAAAAAAAAAATTATACAGAATGTAGCTATTGGTCATTCAGCTTGTTGTTGACTGTAGGAAGGCCAAAGGAACAGACAGAGTCACCAATTGTGTGTCACTATAGTTGTCACGTGAATGGGTAGGGACTACAACAACAACTTAAAAATAACTGTATTTACCTCTTTTTCATTACAGACCAACTTAGCCAGCATGCCTTCTCCTTTGCCATGGATTAAGAGCACGTACAAATGGTTACTATCTCTCAGCTGGAACTACTGTAATATTTTAGGATGTGGTAACTATGTAAAATAGAGGATAATAATGTGATCAATGCTAGTTAGCATCACTTTTTAGAAACAGCCTAACAGGCCTCACGAAAAATAGATGAATTTTCTGTTTTGTTTCATTTCAATTTATAAATGTTATCAATGTTGAAAGAGAACCATCTATAGGTAACAGGCTTCTGTAAGTCTTTTGGATTCAGTTCCATTAACACTGATTTTATAAGCTGTAAACAATTAGCTGTATAAGACATATTCAAGAGTCAGACCGGGATGCAGTGTCTGAAAAAGCAAAGCTAAACAAAGTCTTCTGAGTTTTAGAAAAACTAATTAGCCTTTGCAATCACTTGCCTGGACACAGTTCGCTCCATCTGGAGTCTTCAGCCCAAGACTGATTGGATATCTTTCTAGGTATTGTAATCTTGCTGCAGAACTTTGCAGCAGGGATTCTCTCAGCTCCACCATTCAGAAAGACAGACTTATCCTAATGGTCCTTCTAACTCTGCACACATGGCACCTCAGTAGCTGGGGAACAGTGAGCACAGATGAGCCTACTCTTTTACCTCTAAACTAAGGTATCCTTTGAGAAAAGTTCAGTTTCTCCTCTTGAGTACATTTGCATCTATATGATTTGCACACAGACCTTAAAAATAACTAACAAATTATGCATTGTCTTTGTAACACAAGGAGGCTGTAAGTTGGTGGACAAGAGTTCAACTCACAGGAGAAGAGACAGAAAAAAACAAATTTCAGATGGCACTTTTGTTTGGTGCACTTCTCCCTCACACCTAATTAATTAGGGAGTGATGGAATTAAACTAAGCAAATGTCCATACAAAAATGTGGTGAGAACTGCAGTGGAGTGGAGACATCTAGCTGCCTGCTGTCTCCCAGCAGCATGTGTGAATCAGGAAATCCTGAATCTGGAGAGAGGTTATAGATACTAACTTCTTTAGGAGACAGCAAACACGCCCAGCCTTGCCAAGGGAGAGCATAAAACTGGGATGGAGAGGAGATCATACATACTTTTTACATTTCTTCTTGTTCTCTCTGGACCCTTCCCTAACAAGATCTTATTTCCTTTAATTCCTTAAGTCTGGTTTCTTAGGAATTTTATTTTTGCACTTTGGGTTACACGGTCTTCAAAAGCAGCTTTGAATGTGCAAATTACCACAAGAAACAGTGCTGAAAACACCTTGATAGAGCGCTGTAGAGGCTGTACTGTTTAGGCTGCACCCCATGCCTGACTTGGAAGCCTAAAAGCAGGGCAGTGTGTAATACTGTGGTGAAATCTCCCTTACACTGTAAACAGGGGCAGTTTCAATCTATTTCCAGAGGCCCAGCAAACTCACAGGCTCCTCAGCAAGGTGGGACTCTGCACAGCACATCACACCTGCATCCCCAGAGGGAGAGACTGAACAAGATGCATGGTGTCCTGCTCTGTGGAGATACCATTGGAGCTCTGCCCACCAACCACAGCCTGCTGAATCCACATATGGAAGCATAGATTTAGACACACCATGAGGTGAGGGACAGAAAATTAAGACTTGATGCGTACCTACCTGAGGGCTTTGAAACATCATGTGTGCCCTGATTTCATATGGCCTCAAGCTGCTGCACCCAGATGTCACAGGCTCTGAGACTGCAGCATCAGGAGCAGGATATGGCAGTGAGGCTACAGCCTTGCTCCTTCAACTGCTCAGCACCTCTCCCTCCAGCTTCAGCTCATGCCTGCTCAAGGTGCACATAAACACAGGCACGTGCTAGCTCCAACAGCAACTAAACTTTCTACATTCACAAATTCTGACTCTGCAGCTTGGGAACTATTCAAAATTGCAGTTGGAGCCCAGCTGTTCCCTACCATCACCCGATAAACAAAGGCCAGGCAACTCTGCATTTCTGTTTCTGCAAGAGAGATGAGAACTGGGAGGCACTGAATTGGTTTTGCATGAAAAAGTACAGGGATTATCCTAGTTACAACTATCTAATCACAACAAAATAATCCCTGTGACCATGGAGGTGAGGCCAGTATTCACATAATGACGTGCATCTGGAATGAAATAGGAGATTTCGGACATCAGGACAAAGGAAGGATAATAAGAATACTGGCCCAAGCTCAAACACTAATGCACACCAAACATTAATGCACCGCAAACAGCTGCTGCAGAGGATTGGTTTTGATTTTCTTAGGGAACAGATATCACCAGCAGAAGGAAATCTGCAGTGTTATTTTTCAGTAGATGAGGAGGCAGCTTGTGTTCTGAAGCCCACACCTATGTCACGAGCAACATCAAGTCCACAGTTCAGACTAAGGCAGGCACCTCTAGCCCAAAACTGGCTGAGTTTGCAGGCAACTCTGACAATGTAAGCAGCAAGGTCACAGGTGCAGAAGCAAGTACTTTTTCCCCCTCGAGAAATCCCTTGAGAATGAGTTTGAAGGTGTCCTTATCAAGCAAGGAATTTTGCACTGTAGCATCAACTGCTTTTCCTATCAAAGGAAGATTCCAGCTTCCAGGGATGTTGATTTCATTGCTGTTGTCCCCTTCTCCTTTCTTCCTTTTGTCAGCCCAAGAGTAACAAGACAGCCAAATGAAATCTGCCAGCTCATTTGGTCTTTCCAAACCAATGCTTTGCCAGGATTTTCTGTGCCTTTTGTCACTAGGATTTTCAAATGTCTCCCCAAGTCTCAGAGTGATCTGAAACCTCTTAGCTTCTAAGATCAAGTGTATTTACTGTAATATAAATGAATCGTAACACTTTTAACTGGAGCTAAATTTATTAAAGGAAATCACATCATGAGCTAATCATGAAGGCCATTATTCTAGAAGGGAAATGTGAACATAAGAGCTAAACTTTACTCAAAAAATTTAAGCTGAACACTTCCCCCAATGATTAGGGCAGCGAGAAATTGAGGGATATATTTTCAAGGTAGCTGTGGAGAGAAACACTGTGTGAAGGATTCTCACCATTCTGTTTACAGGTGCCAGTGTAAGCAATTGTGTGGTTTCCCAGTGAAAGACAGATAGATAAATGAATTTGAGTTCAAGCCTTATTTGTAAGAAGCTCTCATGTTGCCATGGTTAATTTTGGCAGCCCACCAAACCCAAGAGAAACTCAATGGACCAACATAATCCCTGATCACTGAAGTTAATTGAGGTTGAGTCACATCCAGAACAATCTTTCCTGTTCATTCATTAAGAGAGGAGACTAAGACACTATATAGACAGCTTCTGCTATCAGGGGCAAGGTGTGCTAAAAAAAGATATTTTTGACTTAAAAGCACAAGCTTTCCTCCCATTCTCCCTAGAAGAGAAAAACGCAGTCTTGTAGTAAATTCAGATTTACTGACTTTTTAAACTGCCAAATTTGTCTAAAGTGTCAAAGTTGCCCCCCTACCTTGCCACATGCAAGTCCATCACAATCTATTGTGCCATGAATGGATCTTCGCCACCTGACTGAATTCACAGAACCTTTTTCCTGTACCTGCTGGTCTGCACTGTGACAATCAAGGATTTTTAAGCTTAATCTATCTTACATATTTCTGTAATCGGGACAACGCCCATGGTAGCAGCAGGAGGATATTGGAATAATGTTCTACCACTGCCTTGACTTTGACTCAGCACTTGTGCCTGCAGGATACTTTTCTTATTGCCTTAAAAATGCCATTACTAGGGGATTCCACATAAAAGACCCAAGAAATGAAATTTAGGATTCTTTTTCATGCTGTGTATGAAAACAGCATTCAGACTCACACATGAAATTCCTTCGAGTACCTTAAGTATCAAAAGAACAAATTTATTGTTTTGATAGCGGTAAACCCCAAAGACGGAGTTACAAACTTACCTCAGATTTTCCCATTTGTAATTATTAGGCAGGTGTTCTTCCTGATCTGGGATATTATGGTAGTTATTCAGTAATTTTGACTAAGAAATCGCTTTACAAAACCAGTTCAGAGCTAGCTCCAATTTTGGGAAGTCTGTAATCAATGGTATCTTCTGAGGAGATATTTACCTTGAGTTCTTGACTTTCCTGGAAAAGAGTCACTGGGCTGGGACTTCACATCAGCAGTGTAACTTCTCTGTGTTCTTATCAGTAATGGAGAATGCCAATGTCTTTGAAATAACTTATTTTGATCTTTCACTAAAGCTTGAAGAACAAAAATAGGAGCATTTGTCCCTGTTTTTTACCACTGTTTATTTTTAATAAAATAATAATAATGATAAAATATCTGATCCAGAAAGGCTTTTAGAACAACCAAAGCAAAGACTAAGCCTGAATGATCCATCCCAGGTTTTACCTCATACTTGACTGCTTCTGAAAAACGAAATTTTGGGTGGTTTATCAGTTCCCTGTAGATATCCAGCTAGGATGTATGTATTGAATTTAAAAAAACCCTTCAACTTATTTGCTGCAGCAAAGTATTTTGGTTAGCTCTTTACCTGAAGTAATAAATTCAAAGCAACCCATTATCTGGGTTGCAGTGCAACTCATTTCAAAAGCCTGACATTTACCGTAGAGGAACTCTTAAATATATAAACATTTCCCACTTTTACTAATACTAATCTCTCAATTCACTTTAACCACAAATGATTTTAAATAGCTAATAGATCTTTAGAATCACTTGTATTTGCACTTCTGGAATAGTCATCAAATGTCCTAATACATCTACAGTAAGGTAATACATCCTGAATATAGTTCTAAGAACAATTAATTAAAATGGGAAAATATTTGGAACAGTTCTAGTAAGATTTATTTATAAAAGCTGTTTCTGTGGGCAGTAGTATCTGTTGCATTCAAGTCTTTAAAGCCCCCTTGAAAGTATTTACACCTAAATGGAACGAAGATTTTTGAGAAGAAAGATAATGATGATTGAGTCATCAAAGTTACGCTCTACCTGTTTGTTTAAATGTTTTTCTTCCATAGCAGGGTCAGATGGAAACCCCATCATGGTGTTAGGGAACACTGTGCTTTGCTGAAGCTCTAATTCCCGTAGATGTAGACAGAGGAAAAACAGTGACTATCACATGCTTTCACAGTTTCACAGAAATATCCATGCATATTGGAAGAGCAGCACAGTCACTGATAAACATCTCTGTAGTGAGAGCCCACACTTCACATGTCAAGAATATGCTGCACAGAAAAGGCAGAAGAGTTGCTCTTACAACTACTCAGGAACTAGAATTCCAGTCTTCTGGAAAATCCTCATGTATTTTTGTTGCATATTACAACAGACAACTGCAACTTCAGATGTTCTCGCAAACCAGCTGTGAAACCAGTCTGTTAAGAGAGCAACCTAGCACATTATGTTCCATTTCATTCTAATGCCCTCGATCAGTCGCTGTGTTTCATGGAAACATTAGTTCAGCTGGCTTTAACCGTCTTTTCTTCCAGAGCCTACGCCCCAGCTGCACCCTCCCTCACATGCCACAGCAACTGTGCCTGCACCAGCACCCTTCCTCACCTGTGTCTGCAGCAGGAGAACCAGCAGGCCCTGTGCAGGGGGAAGAAGGAGGACGACCAATTGCAATAGAAATCAATTAGCACCTACGAGATTAATGACAAGCCCAAAAGCCTTCCAACAATTGTCAGGTAGACTGCCTGCACAGTCTGTCCACATGCTGGTGTCTAACTTTTATTGCCAAATTATCTTGAACAACTGGGTACTAGAACTGGGTTATGATAACAGCAAAATGGAGGGACTGTCAAAAAGTGAAAAAGGTCGCTTACTTTATTCTTGTTTCAAAACCTTATGGCTTACCACCCTGAAAGGAGACAAGGGCGTTTGCAGCACAAAATCTTCCATTGTGAAAGGACTGACAGATCTAATCATCATTTCTGCCTCAGAAATTTTTAAAATGCAGTATGTGAAAACATGCTGACCCTTGGGAAATAAGTGGGGCTGTTAAAAATAAATAGGTTCCAGCTTTTCAGGAAGAGCAGATTCACTACAGTGACGTAAAAACACCCAGCAGCTTGTCCCAGCCATTTCCCATGAGACGCTGCTGATGTAGGAAGAAACAGCAGCTCACACAGCTGCCTGGAAATTTAAATGCCAGGATGTTACTTCTTGAATATCTTATTTTTTTCCAGACCTTGCCTTTGACACAGCAGCAGTACTGGCACAGTCCTCCCATACCCTCAGAAAGACCCTTTGACCTACTGAAGACTTAAAAAAAACAAAAAAACTGCAAACAAACAAAACAAAAAAAAAAAAAACCAAAAACAAACAACTAAAAAAACTACCAAAAAAACCCCCAACAACAACAACAACAAAAAAACCAACCAAAAAAGCATTACAAAATATCACATTATGTCTCCAAATACATTACAAGATACTAGCAATCTTACTAATATACGCTTGAGAAAAATTTTAACTTTAGAAATTAAAGATTTCATATTTTTTATTTTAGCCTCTTTAATTTTCTGTTGAAAAGGATAATGCAAACCAAGTATGTTTTGGGGGTCATGTCCATGTACTAGCCAAAAAAAAGGACCAATGCTGTGGTATGACACCTCGGTGCAGAGGTGCAGTGTGTGGTGAGCCTGATCCAAGGCACAGAAGATGAAAAAGCAATTGCTGAAACAGAGGGTTTCCTCCTGAATGGAGTTACTGATTTACAGCAGACTGCTTCTGTGGTACTACAGCTGCAGGCTTGGTAGTGACAAAGGAAAATACCTTTATTTCAAAGCATATGTCTGCATTTTCCATTCAAATTGGTTTGTTTCAGACCCATGTAGAGACTGCCTGGGTGAAGTATTTAGTCATTTTAGTTAGGAGGACAGTTCTTTCAGCAAACATTTCATGATACTTCTGTTTTCTCTCATGTTAATTCATCAGGATCTAGCTCCTTTACTGTTTCATTCTTAGACTTCCACTCCTTTTTTCCACAAAAATTCTGTTAAATCTTAACCAATGTTTTCCATAAGACAGAATGCATGAATTAGTGTTTGTTTAGAAAAGGAGTGCAGGGATTACAAGCTGGAAAAGATTCTTCATACATAATCACTTCAACACGTGTCTTTCCACTCCACTTATAATAAGACTGCAAGTCATGTTAACATCTCAACAAGGAAAAGAATATTGGTTGGCTTGTTGCACTGCTCCAAGATTGTTTGTATACATTAAAAATATATAGAAAATATAAACCCATTAAAAGATGTGTCCAGAAACTGAAGGAAAGCAGAATCATCTCAGTAGGTTCTCCTCGATAGATAAGGAGTCAGGTAAGTAACACCAAGGCAAGATCCATTGTCTTTTCATCCTCTCATTTGCCCTGAATAGAACAGCAGAACAGCAGAAGCCCATTTCACAGATCAGGACCTTCAACAGAAAATAGTCTCTCTTCAGAGAATTTCTGGTGGCAACACCTGGTAGGAAAAAGCCACAATCAAAAACTCAGAGATATAGTGAAGTTGCACATCTTTGAAGAGAAACCCTAC
The DNA here is from genome assembly GCA_013398115.1 of Falcunculus frontatus. Lineage (NCBI taxonomy): Eukaryota > Metazoa > Chordata > Aves > Passeriformes > Falcunculus > Falcunculus frontatus. The sequence continues at coordinate 1,244,248 of VZRV01003975.1, read as the reverse complement.
AGCCTGTAACTTTTACAGGACAGAAGTTGACACTTTTAAGCAGGTTGTTATACATGTAAAGAATAGGAAGGGGCCAAACCAAACAAGATCCTGTGATTTCTACCCCAAAGAGCTTCCCTTGACCAATTCATCATCCCTCCAAACCTTCCTTTCTCAGACCTCTTCATCAGAAAAGGGAGCCCCTTAAAGACAAATCCGGTCACAGGAAGGTCAATATCTGTAATGATTTCAAAGGCTCATGGTCCTAAAGGAATAAGACAGCAGGCCTCTGGTGAAACCAAACACAATAGGAAGGGCAGAGTTTTGCTATTGGCTTCAGTGTTACCAAGATTGGTTTTGCTGTTGTTTCACAGCATTAGAATTACTCGAACAGCAAAGTAAGTTCAGCCCCGCTTTGCCAGAAGCAGCAAAGCAAGCCCAGCACATGACTGAGCAGTCCATCTCCACGCCTGGGCTCACTGGAAGTTGTTCTGCAAGCAGCACAGTTTGCAAAGCCTGGTTTCCTGCAGGCACACTGAAGCTTTACTTCTCCACCACCTTTCCTGGCAACAGCCCAGCTTCCTCCAGCATCCACCCAGCACCCTACGGGGTGAGAGGCAGCCCACACTGTGTCCAGTCACCATCTAGGTGACCACCAAGCCCACTGGCCTACTGCTGCACAGGGTCCTGGGCTGTCCCCATTCTCCTTGCAGAGCGACATTAGCAGCAGCTCCTTCCTCAACTCAGTTCCTGGTGTTCCTCAAATCATTGAGAGTTTAATGATCATTGAAACCTTCTTTCAAAGTTGGTGAAAATTGAGCAGTGGGGCTAAAAAGCTATGAGAGGGAAATGAATGGAGATGGACAGACAGTGGGCTTACATGTGTTGTTTTCAGAGCTCAGGCTAAAAAGGAACTTTTTCTATATACATGTATGAAGGGCTGGTAACTGGCAGGATTCTCAGTATCAAAAGAAGCTTGGCCCTGTTTCAAAAAACCATCAGCCTATTTGAAGTTAGCTGGTGTTTTTCCTCTGGTAATGACTATAACAGTGTTCTTACTTTTACTGGCCATACTGGGCATTATTCCATTTAACTGAGGCTACTCAGCTCTCCAAGTAGCTCTGCAAGCCCAGTAAGATCACTCAGTGTAAGTCAGCCAGAGATGTTGCATTTCTTCCTGAAATAACTCTGTTGCAGGTGGAGGGGACAACACTTGTATGATCAGAACAATCTTCTCCGCAAAGACAGAAAACATATTCCCCATTTTGCCCTGCTTCAGGTGGAGGTGTTCCAAATGCACCAGGATGGATATTAATTGGAGCAATTCTACTGCAAGGGGCTCCAATGGTGCTAGATGCCAAAGAAAAAATATTTTCCAGGCCTTCAGCCCAGCTGGAACTTTGAGAAGTCTGGCTTTGATTCACAAGAGGGTGTAAGTGTCACAACATTCACTAATGGGGCCTTTAGCTTCTTTGATAAATTGTGGATCAAATCTCTACATTAGAGATAGCTGGGAAATAAGTGGGTCTGGGATTTACTGCTAAATTGAAATGTAAAGAAATTAGTTTGAGGATGAATATATAATTTTTCTTTTATTAATGTAGAGAAGTTTATTTTTCCTGTTTGCTTTAGAGTAAATATATTCCTGAAGAAAAACAAAATCCCAAAATTGAAATTGAAAATTCAGTCTTTCCCAGAATTATTTATCACATTTTTTTGAGAGAAGAGAAGCTATGCATCACATTCAGTGTGACTTCATGGCTAATTCTGATAGACCCAATCCTCTACAGTATGAAGAATTCCCTCTGCCATAACAAAAAGATGTGAACAGTGCTGGATATCCTAAGCAAATGAGTACTTGCCCTTCCCCAACAGTTACTTCTTTTGAAGTAATCCTTATTAGGAATAACTGGATATAAAACCTCTGTAGTTCATTATCTGCTTTATCACATACACAAGAAACCAGTTGCAACATCTGTTACAACAATTTAGCCTCTTCACACTCCAAATTAAATGAAGATTCAGAGTTGTAACTGTCAAATTGTCCTGCTTTGGTCCAGAAATTGTGATGCAAGTTTCACTCCTTGACCCATCAGTGTTGGCATATGACCTTCATGTAACTTTTATGCCCAGCTTCCATCTCTGCAAAAGTTGATGTCACTCGTTTTTATAAAGTACCCTGCTCAACAACGCCAGAAACAGTGTTAGATAAAAGACTATCAAAATTCTTCTATCCATGTCTTGTCATCCAGCTTTAAACTTGCCACTGAGCATAAATGGTCCTCAGAAATTTGTCATTTTCTGTTTGTTTCATAGATATACACTGAACCATTTATTTAACAAAACATATTTTAACAGATTCTGTTAAAAAAAATTGCATAAGCGGTAGTTACATAAAACTTTGTAGTCTCATTTTAGCTTCTCCATCTTTGGGTGAATTTGAAACTTCCGAGTTGTCTGAAGTATTTTACACTAAGGGCATTCAGGAGAGCGCAGGGTCTGCTCTACTGTGTTACAATTCCAGCTTAGTTTTCATTCTGTATTATATTGTCAATGCATCTGCCTCATAGAACCTTACAGCAGTCACCCAGTACCTAAAAAAGTTGTACAAGAAAGCTGGAGAGGAACTTCTTGCAAGGTCAAGGTATTGACAGGACAAGGGGGAACAGCTTCAAGCTGACAGAGGGCAGAGTTAGATTAGGTACAAGGAAGAAATTCTTCACAATGAGGATAATGAAACATTAGAGCTCACTGCCCAGAGAAGCTGTGGATGATCCATCCCTGTAAGTGTTCACAGCCACATCGGACAGGCTTTGAGCAACCTTGTCTAGTGAAAGATGTCCCTGCCCATGGAGGAGGGTTTGAATGGATGATCTTTAAAAGTCCCTTCCAACCCAAAACATTCTATGATTCTATGAAATATGACTGCTTTCCCTTCTGAATAAGTATTACACAGACAGGGACGTCCATTTAGAATGGAAAATGAAGAGTTGATTTACAATTAAGGAACTCATACACAAAAATTACCACCTTACATCAGACCCACGTGCTTCTGAAGAAAAGCAAGAAAATCTTCAATAAGCAGTTTTGAAGTGGCTTTTAAACTGGATTGTTTTTACATGAGTTAGCATTTAGCTCATGTTCCATCCAAATCACTCTTGCAGCTTTCAAATGCTCAGCTTTGTAAACCTCAACAGGAGAAAAAAAAAATGCTAATTTTCTTTTAATATCAGGTCAGGAATGAAAAATTTGCTTATGGCACAGGAAACAAGCCTGTTAAATTTTACTTCAAGACTAAAAAAAAAGTAAATGTATTTGGCTCTGTAGTTCTGCTATTCAGTCCTCATGGGTAACAGAGGTCATGGTCATCAGATGAACACAAATGTAAAGTGAATTCCACCAGGATACCACAAACCAATTGACCTAATTCTATAGCCAGTGTAAGCCAGCAATAACTGTAAAAAAAAAAAAATTATGCAGGAAAATAAACGCCAAAGTGTACTGTTTTTTAAAAGTTATATTCTCACATAAGTAAGCACAAAACTTTTCTGATATTATTGAATGACCCACAGATCAGACTTGATATGAAATGGTATCAGACCAAACCTGCCTTGTAAGAGATACAGTCTCCTTTTGTAGTCATGGTCTCCTTTTAAATCGCTGGCACTTTCTTGCCTTCAAAGAGATAGCTGCTCTCCTTCTCTTACCTAAAATCCCAGCCAGATCTGATACCTAGACACACACATTGCTACAGTACTGTACTTACAAGTCAGCCCTGAAAAGTAGCAAGAATGGATACTACGGACCACCTTGAATTAGGCAGTTTTTACAGATGTAAATGGAGAAGGCTTAAGCTATGCCTAGACACAACATTATCAATCTTCCTTCAAGAATGTCAGCAATTACAAAAGCATCTAAGATTATTTCTTAGGTGTTTGCCTGTTGGTTAGGTTTTTTTATTTTCAATTAATAAGAGACATAAGAGGTAGAGAAATACTGAATTCAGCCTACTACCTGCTGAAGGGATTACCATTGTACTGTCATTAACTGATTTATCATTAATCATTGGACTGTGGGAAAGCAGTGAAGGATAACCCCCTTCTACATCCTCATCCCGTATTCTGCTCAAAAACAGAACTTCTGACCCAATTGCAGCCCTGCTGGAAACCTCAGTTCTGGATCCGGCACCCCTCAGCTAAGTGTCTGTCAAACAGTGCAGAAGGCTGAGAACAGTTTACTAAGTCTAATATACAAAATCCATACTCTGATGTTAATAAGCTATACAAAGAATAAGCAGCTCCTATTGCTGTGACAGATAAACCACCAAAAACCAGCTGAAAATCAATGTCAGACCAAAACTATAGCCAAGCAGAATAGTTCAGTATAGTGAGACCTGCCTCCCTGTGCTTTCACAAGGCTATGGGGTTGCTGGTCGTTGCTATTGTGACAGTCTTAATTATTTCATCGCCCATGTGTGCAGCAGAAACATCAGGCTGATATCTGTTTGCTCTAACAAAGCGATAAACAGGTGACTGCTGTAACTAGATGGCTTATGACCATGACTGCTGTGACAGTGAGTGGAAATTGCAGAGCTTGATGCCATATGGGTTGCATTTGTCACCAGACAAGAGAATGGAGGAGAAAGATTAGTTTCTCTCACTGCTATCAAAGCTTCTTCTGCCTCAAGGCACCAAAATCATAACCTATGACTTCCTGGGCAAAACCTGAAATGCTTTCCTACTGTTCTCAAAACTTGTACAATCTTTGATTATGCTGCCTTTACTTGGCCATAATTTGATCTCATCACTTCCTTGCAGCAAAACTAGGCCAGAGTCCAGGTCCAGCCTGGACAGTTTCCCAGTTTGTGAATTAGGGATGTGGCTGGAAAGAGATAGACTGCAGAAATAGCTGAACCAGAACCATCACTTCCTAGGGTGGGGTTGCAAGTAGCTGCCAAGTCCCCATGCAAGAGGTGAACATCGCTTCCCTCTCTGCTATTTTGAATGAGCATAGCACGGGCAGCTGCGTGTTTTGTGTTCGTGTGTGCTCTGAGCACAGCGAGAGGAGCCAACAGCTCAGGAGTTTTCAGTCACAAACACTAACTCCAGTGTGGATCACAAAGGCCCCCAGGTTGTCACAAGGGACCCAGTTCCCTGCACTTGGCTACACGGGTGTGTATTTGCACATCCAACTTTACAAGCACAACTTCTGGACCAAACAGGGTCTTCTCAGTTTTATACATCTCTAGCAAGGCAGCTAACGAGTGGATTGTCTAGCTTGCAGTCTTCAGTCTAGATGATTAAATAGCTGAAAGCCTGCTTTAGATGTCAAAGTACCTACTCCAAGAATCTTGAATTAAAGGCACTTCTAAATTTCCTATAAACTGACTTGGCAGAATCTGTCACTGGAGAGGGAGACTTTAAAGCACAGATATGTGTCTGTTAACTTCAACATGTAGTCACTTGAAAATCGGCCAATAGCTATTCCTATTTATTTCCACTTACTGACACGCTGAAATATCACTAGGAGTGGCTATTCAATAGATAATTAGGATGCTAAGTTCTTAGGCCATATCCTACCTTCCCAAAAAAACTCAGAATTGCTGCGTTGGGAATTAACTTCTGGAAATCATCTAGTCCAACACCCCTCCTTCAAAGCAAGATCAGCTATAGCAGATTGGTCAGGTCTGGTTTTGAATAATCCTAAAGATACTCTACAGCCTGTCTGGGCAACCTGTTCCACTGCTTGACCATCTTCACCTAAAAAGTGCTTGCATTATGTTTAAATGGAATACTTTGGATTTTAGTTTGTGCCCACTGCCTCCTGACTTCTGATTTTTCTTTTAGATAAGTTAATTCAACAAGTCAAAGTTTGCGTCTAATAAAAGAAATCCTGTCTATTCCTCCTTTGGGCCACAGCACTGAGGAGGTGAGTATTAGAAGGGCATTGGAAGCTGGGCACAAGAACACTGCAGAAAACATAGTATCCCTCGAGAAATATGCAAATTCCCTCCCAGGACACTGCTGCAGGGCTGTCAGGACCTGCACATCACAGCTCACTGCAGCCCCAGCTCTGAAGGGCTGTTCACATTTCCAGGTGACAGTCAGTCATATGTGCACAGATAAGCCACGCTTTCCATAGCCCTTCCCTTTGCTCAGCAGATGTGTAGAAGTGTCTTCTTCTGCAAAGGGCAAAGCCCTTGACTCCATGTCAGTATGGCAGGACTTGAACTTTGCAGATTCCCACGATCTGGAGATTCTTCCCATAAATGGATACCAAAATTGTACACCAGAAAATGCAAACATTAGTGTTACTTACAGTTTTCTTTCATGCTAGAAACTCACCTAAATTCCAGTAAGAACTTCCCTAGGTAAGGATCCAGCAGTAGGGAGATCTTGAACATTATTTTATAATTAAAAGTGCATCAGCAGAACAGTTTTTCATCAACAAAATCCCCAGCTTACTTATGGAACTTCTACCAGATTTTCTTTAGCGATGCTGCTATAGTCCCTGAAACATATTCCAACATTTTTGTCGTCTGATCAGCCCTGAATCATTTTCTTGCTAGCAGCTGTGTGTGCTTTCTTCATACTTTTCCCCCTAGAGCATTAATACTTTTTTTTTTTTAATCTTTCCAGGAATTGTGAAAAATGTCTTTTGTTTCTTCCTTTTCTTACACTCCCTCCCACACTAACACCAGCTTATGCTTTTGCCTAATGGAAAAAATCCAAGATGCACCTTTTAATTCTAAGAAGCAATTCTGAAACTTTTTTTTTTTTTTTTTTAAATCTAGGAAAAAAAAAATAGTTCATCTGTTATGAGAGACCTGAGCTCAGTTTATTCTCTGACACAAGTCTCCACTTAAGCCTCAGCTGGACTCACCTAGCCTATTCTTGTCCAGTTATTCTGGAGAGGTATTGGGAGAGTAAAATACCTGAAAAAAAGATATATTGGGTGAATTCATGTCATATCACAAGCGGTTTCCTATTATAGCTTTTTACAAATAGATACTAGATGAGTGCGATAAAATAGATTTCTTTGCATTTATGTTGTTGAGACTTAAAATGGAAGCAAACATTGTGTAGATATCTATTTTAGTGATGTTCATAGTGGGAAAATTCAGGGAATAACAGCAGTGGAAATGAGCACATCACCTGTAGAGTTATGTTCAGTAATAGTCTCTCTCATAGAGGTTACACAGCTGGTGACTGAGATAAAGCAGGAAGAATATCGCAAACAGGGTGTTTTGCATGAAAGAGTCACCAGATTGCAATATGGGCTATTTCTGCAGTTCTTGTACATGATGAGTTCTCCAAATCATGCTACAGTTTATTAACCAGAGAGGAAGGAGAACAGTGAAAAAAAAAAGTTAATTTGTGACCCAAATTCCTTATACTTTTTAAACCTCTTTCCTCTTGAACAGAGTATCTGAAAGCAATATCCTGGCATGAGTTTAATCAAATATAAAGTAACTCGGGATAATCTTCTGGGGCCTGTTATGTCTGTGAAAAGTTATTTCTTTCCTTAAGCCCTGCTTCCCTTCTGGAAGTCTGTTAGTCATGAAATAAGCAAGCAGTAGTGTCTGAGGCAGTAAATACAGCATTCACCCCCCATTCTACCCTCCATCCAATCTCTCCTTACTAATTCCCAAAAGAATACATCAAATTTCACTAACAAAATGGCTACTTTTTTTTCCTCTCTGAGATAAAGGGGAATGAACAAGAGAATGTACGAGAGCAGTGGCAGCCATCCTAATGAACACACGTTAAAAGGTTTTGGCAGTCAGATTCAAATGCTGGAAACAGAGGTTGAGCATTTAATATGATTTGAGGAGACCAATTTGAACCACCATTTTCCCTCTTGTTCTTTAAAAAATATTTTCTCTAGCACATGAATCCAGTGCTATTATACATCTGGATTTCTGGTTGTTGACTGAAATTCCTGGAAAACCCTTAAAAACCTTCTTGTGCTTCTCTGTTTGGTTTTTTGGTTTGATTCTTTGGGGGTTTTTTAAATCTCTTTACCCACAGCAAAGTATCTAGTTTCTTCCTTTATGCTCTTTTCTGTCTTAAAGCAGTCAGTATCACCAGCAGTACTTGGTTTTTTTTGCTCTTCTTTCCAGGAAAGAAGGCTGGGTTCCATTAAACCTCTTCAGCACTGAAGTGACTGAGTGTCCCATTGGGCACCAACTACATTCATGTTAAGTCTCTCCATGCTCCAAATCTCAGTAAGATATTGAGAAACATACATTGAGACAACTACCAAATTCAGTTGCTTCTCAGTTTTCAAATTTAAGTAGCAATTTGTATCTTGAGTCTAAGGCTGCATTTTTGCAGAACTATCAAATTTCACCTTTGATTTTAGTGTGATTACTGAAGGATGTACCTCAAAACCCAAAAGCAGCATAATTAAGAGGCATGAAAGAGAACCTGACTGTCTTCTACCATGTTAGCTCAGAGGACTCTTCATGCTGTACATTAATCCAAGCATAAGAAAAAGACAAAGCAGGCATGGATCTGCGACAACCCTGAGGACAACATAAAACTCAAAAATCAAACAAACCCTTCTTGTTTTTGACTTGGACTAGTCATAGCTCCAGGCTCAGAGCCATTTTTTTCATGCAGAGAACTCCTCACTGCTTTCCATGAGAGATCCCCACACAAGATATAAAACTCAGTGTGTTGGAGAATGGAGAAGGTTGTTTCCAATTCCTTCTCTCAAGCTGCTCTCAGTGCAGTGGAACTTTCTGCACACATAGCTTTTCCTCCTCTGAAGTTTCCTTTATTCTTTCAGCTCAGATTTCCGAGATTTCTACCCTGTTATTTTCCCCTAGGCAAGACATTATTACAGCTTCTCCTTCCCTTTTCTATCCTCTTGCATGCTGTCAAGAACATTGCAGAAAGAGTTATTGCCAATTCATCTGCCTGCCTGCCAATTAGCAGTATACTATGTCAGAGTCAAGTGAGTAAATACCAATGAAACATATGACAACTATCCAGCCCATCTGACCCTCTGACAGTTTTCAGTGCTTTCTACTTTATTAGAATGAGGTATTAATAGAACAGAGATGTTTCACAAGACACAGCACTGTAATACTTTGAATCACAGAACTAATTTTATAGCCAGAAATGCAGATCCTCTAGCATGGTTCTTTATGCCAAACACTGTTAAATCATGGAGTTTTGGGGGATATCCTCCTAACTTGCTCTTTCTAATATTTTATTACAAATACTTGGTACAGGGACCAGCTCACATTGTTTGCACAACATCACAAGGTCCCAGGTCTAGATCAGAATAACCAGGTCCTCCTGTAAAATACAGTAGTTTAGCAGACACTTTATGTTAACAGATGCCTTGGATATAAATAGAAGGAACAGGTCTCTCCTCCAAAAAGCTGGCAATAGAAGACCTCAACTCCATATTGTGCATGGTGCCAGGGAAATTTTGCTTGCCCAGAAACACTGTTATTTGAAGGCAACACAACATGGGCAAAGAGGGCAACTGCACACTTCTCAGTGAGGTGCTGGAGCATAAACAGACTACAACTTGGAAGCAGGAAGCAATCAGACATATGGTCTCATGAAAATATATCTATCTCATGCCATGTATATTTTTAATACAAGGAAACAATCTGACATAGTTCATACTCAACCAAGTTAAAACTATTCATATTAATATGTAATAGAGGTTGGTGGTTTTGAATCTGTCTATTTGAATGCTGCAATTTGTTTGCAAGCAAATAACCTTATGCTGCATCCATTTCTTTTTCACTGAAAAAAGATTACAACAATTATTTCCAGCTTGCACATGTTTGAATGTCCACTCTTAAAATATGGATAGCTGAATTACTGGAGAAAGTCCAACCACAGCTCTTAACTGCAACTGAGAGTGAAGCAAGACAGATATCAACACCCCAGACACTCACACTTGAGCCAGGGCTATATAACAGAAGAGTCTCTTTGCAGCAGTAAACCCAGGCAAGTTTTAATATGTGCTGGCATGAGGAAATAAAGACAAAGCCTAATGTGAACAAGGCACAGTGCTAAAGGATGCTTTGTGAGTTTACAGCAAGTGACAGACCACTGTTTTCTGACAAAATTAAACTGCAGCAAGTAGAAAAGCCAGGATGCCTTGCTCTTACGTAGCCAGAGATTTTAGATGAAAGAAAATTGAGAAGTTCCTTCTATCCCCGTTCTTCTGAGAGGCACATGCAACTTCTCCTGCTAATATTTCTATTCAAGTAGGATGCTAATATTGACTCGCTACCAAAAGATCAAAGTTAACCTCCAGAAATACTGTGCCTGTCCCCTCTAAGCTTCTCCACTAAAGATCCTTACATCTTTTTCCTAAAAACTTGTCCTGTGCTATGGAATACTGAAAACCACACGTGACTTCCATGACAGCTGTTCTTCAGCAATTGTGCCAAGAGTTTTCTCCTTTACCTTTAAAGACCTACTTTGAAGCAACACATTCTGTACCATATACCACCAGAAAGCAGAGCTCTGCAATGCCCAGTACCTGAGTAAAGCATTTCTTTATGCTCCCACTCAGCCATTTTTTCAAATGGAAGCCTACTGTAAGTAGTAATTCACTAACAAAGTACACAATCAGTATTTCCCAAAAAAAATAGGGGAAAAAACATGCAGTTAACAGACTTCCCTAATAAAATGGACAGAAACCTACACTCAATACTACTAAACAGATGTAAGTTACACTTGTGAAAAGGTTTCAAAACAATTCTCCCCAGAAGAGTGATGTATGTTGCAAAATTTCCATTTCATCCCTGTATACATCTTAAAAGGATTAAAACAAGACACACTTGGTAAACCATGAGTGCCTCACTGTGGAGCAAAACAATGCTTGCTTCCAGTTGCTTGCTATTACTACCAAAATATTAGCTTTTTCTTCACCCCTAAAAAAAAAAATTTAAAAAATGTTAAAAATAAATTTTTAAAAAAAGAAGGCATTTTGTTCAGGTGAATAATCCAAAGCATTTCTGAAGATACTATCACAGCATTTGGTTGGCTGACAAATAGCTTGCAATAGGTGAAGCTGAATAATGGCTTGATCATGGTTGAAATCACAGCCATGCATATCGCTATGCATATCATAGCAGAAATGCAAGCTGCATGTGAATTTATTCTCAAATTTTTTCAAAACTCTCAATAGCCTTGCAAAATCTTCTGTTTCAGCACTGAATACTGGGTGTTAAATAACATTTACTTTAAGATGTGTTCAAAAACCTACCAAGCAACTGTATTGCTAGACCCAAATTCCCATTTCTGTTCTCTGAATATTCTCATGAATCTATCTTCCTTGGAAGCACAGGCTGGCTGAGCTCCAGCTTTGAACTCACTGGAGGATGTGCTTAAACAAGTACAAACTCACATCTGATCAAATTGACAGCAAGAAACCAGATTTTATTTTCACAAGAGAATGACATTCTTGCTCTCAGAGCATGACCCTTGCACATCTTGAGATCCATTACTTACCACACATAGGTCCTTTGAACATGGTTCAACTAAAAGCAGTTAAACTGAAGTTGCTATTCCACATATTCTTATTTCCAATTATTTTACTGCAGCCTCTCTGGCTGCTTACAGGAAAATTAGTGCTTATGCAAAAGCATGGACATAATCTCATACAGAAGACTGTAGTACCTTGTGACATACTGAACACTTTGAATTTTATGTTGAACCTCTCATTGTAGCTGGGTATTGTTTCGTTACTTTAGTGACTTCTCACTGGAATCCAGAAGAATCAGTTACAGAGTAGTCTGAATTATGCAGGCTATTGTACTGTTAAACACATATCCTTGGCAATTCATGTGTATGGCTTCTGCATGGAGACAATCTGGCTACTGGATGCAATATTTACTCAGCTAGATCAACAGCTATAGCTACTGGCTGTCAGAGTAATGTATCTGGTAACTGAGAGATTACCCCTGCTGATATACCGGCCTCGTTGCCCAATCAAAGGAGTTTTCATTAACTTTTAGATGATATCTGTATTAATAAAATTAAAATGACTTATTTCTTCTACTATAATCACATACTATTTTCCAGCATTTTCTTCAGACAGAGGCCCCATTGCATTAAATAGCCAGGATATTTGCTCTTTTGTTTGGTGAACTGTTTTTGTGAACCTATATTTTTGTCCTGTTTTGGAATATAAGAGTTCCCTACGGAAGGAAGAATCCAAACCAAGTAAAACTGCTGCAAAAACTACCCATGAAATATTTTCTTTTGAGCTTTCCATCCATAATTTAGCAACTGTGTCTAAACTAGGAGGCTTGGAAAGGGGCTTGGCTGTGCTGTGGTCAGGAGCTGTGGCACTCCCAGCACAGGAGCATCCCCCCAGGCAGCTGTCCCCATGGACACTCCGGCACCACCCCACTCCCAGGGCATTACGTGCCATTCAGCCACATCTCCGGTTTGACAAAACAGCATTCCCAAGCAAGCAAACAAAAGCTAGTTTATCGGTTAATTCCTGCCCCATCCCATTATTGACTCCAGCTTCCATCCTCTCAGTCTGGCCCTCATGAACAACTATTTACCTGAAGTTTGAAAGCATCAGTAACATTTAAGTTAAATTACTGTACAACTTCAAAACGCTCATCAAGAAGAAAGTACTATATAAACAATGAAAAAGTATTATAGATCCATCCCCATGCCCTTAACAAGGCACTGAAGGGCCTAGGAAAGGTCACAGGCAGAAGCTTCAGAGTGATGCAGGAAGCAGGGCAGAGAGACATTGTGAATCTTTCATGAGTGCTTAAACTGAAGAGATTTGTCCAGAAGAAATTTCTCTCCCTGAGACTCTTTCCTAGTGTCTGTTGATTACTATTAATGTCATGGAAAGACTCAAAGAGTAACTTACATTGTCCTCATCTGGGACAGCTCTGAATTTTAACAGTCCCAACAAATTGATGGGATAAATATTCTCAGGATCTGCAGTAGCCCCTGAAACTCATGGGCAAGTGGGTGATTGGCATTTTCTTCAAGTTGTACAGGACAATTACGGTTTTCTTAGGAAAGATTAAATATCAAGGTGAAATCTTTGTGAAGAAGAAAGAAGAAGGTAACCTTGCCTTAGTAACATGCTTGCTAAAAAAAAAAAAATCCAAGTCTTAGCTCTCTGATATTTGATTTTCCTATTTACTTGGACTTTGGTGAAGTCTATGCCCTTTTTCTAACAGTTAGAACCGCACATTCCCTGTGCTTGCCACCTCCTTGACTTCTTGTGGAGGTATTTCACACAGCACAGTTACCTTGTCCTCTGCCCAGCAGAACTACGCCAGCCCAATTTCACACAGACCCCCAAGCCCACGCCCCTACACCCTGCCATCACACCAGATGCCTTCACATGCTCCAACACACCCCAAGATGCCTGGTCTGCACACACAGAGTCAGACAGAGGAGTGGCTGATGCAGACAGGCAGCAGCCTCTTGCCAAGAAGACCTGCTCCAGATCTTCTTTCAAGCAAGAAAGTTCCTCAAAGCTCAGTTTCTTCCACACCTTTGGGATGTCTCTGACTTCCTGCTCACATGCAACAAACTGAGCAACAGGTTAAAAAGCTTCTGGGGTAATACTGACTAATACGGGCACACAGCCAGTAAAGCCCCACTGGTGCAGTTTTCTTAGCAAGCAAGAACATTTGGGAAAGGTTGTGCTGGATGGCTGGAATGTCAGGGGTCGGTGGAGAAGAGAAAGGAGCAGTGTGCTTGAGGGATGTTTTTGTTCTTTGATCTTGCTGTTAAATATGTATGTTTCTTATAGTAACTGATTTAATGATTTTGAAAACTCATCTTTTTCTAAAGTTTTGTACCCTCTCTGTCATATGAGAAACAATAAATTCATAAGCAGCACTGACAATAGAAAGCAAATAAATTTTTTGAAAGCTAAGGTGCTCCATTCCTAGCACATGCTTTTCCTGCATATGTAAAGCATCTGTGGCTGAAACAGCTCCTTGAGGAAACTCAGGGGAGGAAACTCAAACATTGTGAGTCAAAGCTGAAGAAGGAGAGGCTATTATTCACAAAAATATCTTTCTGTCTCTAAAAGAAAACGTGCAGGACAAGAACAATACATGATCACTCACTGTGAACACAAGTCTCACTTCAGAAATATTTTACCTTGATGTGCGCCTTGCTCTGGCCTGTGTCACTCCTCCCTCAGCTCTGAAGGCAGAGCCTGGCCAGGGAATTATGACAAAAGGATTGCTGAATAAATTGGTTTTGTTTCAAAACCCCAGCCTGGTTTTCCAGGAAAAAGGATTTAGTTGTCTATTTCCATGAACAACTCTCCTCCCTGGAATAGAGTTTAAGAGATCCCCGTCAGCAGTACATGGAACCTGCACTAAGAGGAGTCATTAGAAGGACATAGGGGACAAAGCAGGGAAAAGAAAAAGCCATAGTACTCACTGCATGGAGAAGAGGAAGTTGCTTTGTTAATTAAAAAACCACATATCCTTAACAGCTTGTGCAGGGGAGCAAGAGCACACAAAGTTGTCTATGACAGTCTTGATTTTGCCTGGCTCCCTGCAGAGGCTGGAGACAGCAGCTCTTTGGGCAGGTTGCCACTCCCACCCCCCCGAGTGCAAGATCAGCCAACCTGACCAGGTGGCATCAGCATGGAGTGTATCCCACACCAGGAAGTATCATCACGTATTTGCTTTGGTGAGGTGCTTATGCTGAACTTAAGCCCAGGGGAGCACTGAATACCCCTAACAGGCAGATGCCAGTGTATCTAGGCAGCCTGGCTCCCTAGACAGACATCAGGAGTTTATCCCCCATGTCCTTTTCTCCTACCAGAAGATCAGTGTGACAGTAAAGGACTCTATCCTAAGCCAGAGCCCACTGTGGGTCTCACAGAGCACCAATGCATGTTCCAATCTCTTCCCATTTAAAAACCAGTGCTAAGGGCTGAGGGTTTGTTCCCAAGAAGCTTTGAGAGCAGGCAGCAGCTAATGCCCAGAAAGCTGGAGAAACACCCCAGGCATAAGAGCAGATCATGCTGCAGTGAAGGTATGAATCAGAAAGCACTGCTGGGTATGACAGTGCCTGTCTTGGTTTTAAAGGAAATGTCACAAAAGGAGGAAACAATATCAATACAGGTTTTGCTAGTGCATTCATTGCCTGACCACCAAATGCTGTTAGCACCTTTTAGCTCAAATAATCTCTCGCTTATCCTAGGTCACAAATTTCTACCTACGGCAGGTTTTTACAGTAAAGCAGCTATCCCTTCTGTGAATAGGAAATAAAAGCAACAACAAAGATAACATTAGATTTTATAATCACATTCCAGACTCCCCAAAAGATTTACTCCTCTGTCTAGGTGCTCCTTCGGAAAACCTGAGCCAGTTCCAAGAGCAGTAGCTTTTAAACTAACTGTGTACTGATCCAACACAAGGCTCTAAGTTATTAGACAAGCATTTTAATGATTGTGCCTGATCTTAGCTGGTTAGCTGTCTGTACTTTTTAAAACAGTGAGCTTAGTTTCAGAATACTTTTATACAGTGTTGGCACCAAGTGTAAACTGGTGTATTTCCCTCTACCAAAACAGAGATAAAACATGCATAAATATGCAGTGAACAATGAACACACTCATAAGGGCCTTCAAGGGTCGAATTCCGTATGGAGTATTTGCTAACAGCAGAGCATAAGTCCCCTTTCTCCTGCATCACTCACAAACATCGTTGTCAGGGCCAGCAAGGAGCCTCATACACTCTCAGAGACAGATAAGATAGAAAACTGTACTATACCATGGACATTGTAACTGCAATGACTCATGTCTTCCTCTTGGCTTCATGTCTCAATATAATGTCACTCCATTAGAGTGTATTTGCCTTTTGCAAGAGAAGGGTTCTTAGCTCTAAGGAAAAAAAAACCAGCCAGAGTAGTGCAGAGACCTGAGTTCACCAAGGACTGCTCTCTTCTCATCCATCACACTGCCCTCCCCATGCCTATAGGCTTGTTTATTATTTTGATTTTTAATTATGATTTTTCTTATATAAAATTTCTAGGACACTTCTTTCCAAACTAGAAAAGCCTCTTGGTAGCACTGAAGAGCCTCAGAGGGAAAGCCCTTGCCACCGTCAATGTCAGACCAGAGAGTCCCAGTCCAAAAGAGTGGTTCAGTCTCCTCTCTCATGGCTTTTTGCATTCCAGGCAGGCCAAGAGACACAAAAGAGAAAGGACACATTTTAAGTGCATTTGATTTAAAGTAAATTGCCTAAAGCAGAAAAGTTTGTGCTCATTAACAGACTAATTCAGAGATATGAGAACAAATCTCAATAGTTAACCAGTGCAAGATTTGCCCATCCTTGGCTGCATTTATGAAACCCTACCCAGCCAAATGCCATCACCTGTCCTTGGCTCAGCTCTTCTCTTCAAAACGCCAATCAAAAGAGATTTTAAATGGTCAAGAACACCAGATACCATTAAAGCAAAGGTAGAAAGGACAAGAGTTTCAGCAAGGCAATCCTGGCAGTGCTGCCTCAGAGGCAGAGCAGGTGTACAAGTAAGGGATGGATTTTTTGGAACTGATCATATGTAAGACAGCACAAAAAATAGTGACTACAACACAGGCAAATCTGAAGTTACTGTTTTTGCAGCTTTCAGATGTGCACTTTTGAACTAAGTTTAGTTTTCCTCCTTGTTAAATTACCCAAAACTTACACAGCACTCTAAGAATCAGTAGTATTTCAGTTGATAAAATGCAATTTATTAACAATAGAGAAAGGGAGCAAGTGACAGCCAAAATGTGATAGGCAGGTCTAAAAAATTTTAGTTCTGTTTTGCCAAATGTAAATGTAACGATGGTTTCTTTGCAGCAGCATTTATTCACAGGGCCGATTTGAGGTTGGTTCACACTCCAAAGTTACACCCTCAGAGAAGAGAAACCCAGTGTGCTTTAGTAATTAGTACACAACATGCTTGCCTAGCAATTAATTTACAGTTGAGAGCTGTGCCAAACCGCACATCCTGCTGCAACCTCACCCGCTCGTGGGAAGGAGAGACAGGTCTGTCCACAAGAGGGAGATAACAGACCGGCAGTGAAGCCTTTTCCTCTGTACACGCCCACACTAAGAGGCTGGTATAGTCCCAGGGGAGGTGTTCCTTGCTCCCTCCCTCACCGAGAGCCTAGAAAGCATCCTATGGGATGGGGAAGGGCAAGAGCAGAACGGGGTTAAGGAGGAGAGAAAGAAGCACTTTAGAGAGTAATAAAGTACTTGCTTGGTTTGAAATTCTGAAAATGGATCTAAGCAGGCAAATAAAAGGTTAGTGCTTTTTTGGATTTCTTTTTTCTTTTTTTAGTATTTGGTCTAACAAAACAATTTCAATTAGGCAGGCAAAAAGGAGATGTTCAAGCTCACAGTAGCCCAAAGAGGAAGCATGGCACTTCAGCAGGGTTATCAGTCAAGAATGTTTTATACTATCCAAAATATACCAAAGCATTTTTTTTTTCCTTATTGAAGTACCCCTGATGTGCTGTAACAGAGGCCTGAGAACAGAAACTCCCCGTTCTTCATAGGCAAGACCTGCCTGATCTTGTTCTAGAAATAAGAGTGATGTTTTGGTGGTCACTTCAGGACCCTGACACTCCCTGGCAGCCAGCAGAACTCTGGCTCCCATGCCCCAGTGAGTACATGTGCCACATCTGCAGCATAGAGCCGAGGAGAAACAGTGCTGGGGCTGCATCCTGACCACCCACTTGGGTGTGGCAGCCCAAGGATGGGCTTCCTGCAGTGCTCTTTTCTGAGGCCTAATCACAGAGCTGTCTTAATTTTTCTAACTCTAAATACTTGCTAAGTGCCAACAGTGGCACCCTGAACCCCACAGAAATTCACCAAAAGAGGGGGGAAAGCAAAGTGTTTCCAAACATTTCAAGGTGATAGAGGCTACAGAAGGAAGCCCCTCCAACAAGGTCCATTCTCCAAATCCCGATTTTGGTCCAGATCACTTCCCTGTAGCAAAGCACCAGGAAGCAGCACGGAGGAGGTTGCAAGTAGAGCCAACAGGGTGGGCCTGGCAGCACACACATATAAGCTTATGGGAACCATCTCATTGGCAGCAGCACACCAGAACCCATTCCAGGGACAGAACAAAAGCTAAAGCAGAGAGGAATGTGTCTGTCAGGGCCTTTGAATTTTTCTTAAAAGACAAATGAGCAAACAAAAAAAAGTGCATAAAAAAAGACTGCATACAACTAAGACATTCAAGTCTCGGGATGACAATGGACATTTCAGTGATAAATGAAATGGACTTGATGGGGACCACCACAATCACATGACACAGAGGTGGAATAAAACTGAGGATAAGTAACAACCATTTGATATCAAGTCTGTCAAAGCAAAATAGATCTTACTGGCAGCCTTTCTGAACACGGACTTCGTGCATGTCATCAGCCAAGCTTCACTGGTGCAAATTTATACAAGGAAAAAGAGAAAGCCAAGTTATGGGGTGAACCTATCTGCTGAAACTCAGCTTCTGGAGCTCTCTGAGAGCTGCAGATTAAGTTTGTCTTATTTAATTACCTAACAGCAGAAATTCAACAAAGAAAGGCATTCCTTAAACTGACAAATTAGCAGGCTGAGGGAATACCATCATTTCTTCACTAACCAAGGCAAGTCAAAATTAAAAGTTAGCTTTGTTTGCTCTCACTGGTCAGCTTAAAAACACAAATACAGTCTTCTGACAGGCAATTTTTCAAGGGCTGTTTAATTGCTACCATTTTTCAGCAGTCAGCGTATTTGCAGAATTCCCTGGCATGCCCCAACAACAGCTCTGTGGTTTGCAGAAGCAAGTGCTTTCAAGATGAGTACCATTCCTCACCTACATAGAAAAATGTGCTTGTAAGTTAAAAAAAAAAAAAAACACCAGAAGAGAAATTGCTCATGTCCAGTTGCTAAAGTTCATCTCTTTTTATTCATCCTGGAATGGAAGGCATCACCAACCTTATATTCAAGTTAGCATACAGTTGTTTGTTATTTTTAGCGTGCTAAAAAAGTAACTCCAGCTTAGGGTAATCACACTTACTCGCATTTATTTCATGTTACCATCTACATGAAAACCCCAGTGACAGCATGGCAATCCTCTATGATCTCTCTGTAGAATAGATCAGTACACTCATTACAAATAATCCAGTCAGAGAGAAAAGAAAATTTCCACAAACACGAGACAGGACTCATTTTCTCAAGTTTCCTGACTCAGTGCTCCCCTTCCACCTACATGTCTAAGCCTGGATTTCCCCCTTCCTCTGCACAAATCCCCAGCTCCTGCCCTGCAAGCATCCTGCCAGCAGCTGCGCAGCAGCTGAAGCACCACCAAAAGTTGACAGATTCTCTAGCTGCTGAGCGCATAAGAAAAGTGTACAACCAGCCTGCAGGTACTTTTTGGGGCGTTTTTGAGAGTTTGCATGTGTCCAAACTAAAAGAACAGGAAGAAGGCAGAAGTTTCCACAGGCACCAATAGCAAGAATGAATTTCATTTTGCAGAGATGTAAATTAACTATGGCAACTGCATAAACCTGCTGCTGGGGCGAGTGGAAATTTCTCTTTCCCTCCCACCCACCACAGTCAACCTACAACTGAGCAAAGAACAGATGATGGAAACTTATATGAGCCATCCCGCAAGAGTGGGACAACCAGAACATGTAACTGTCCTATAAATGCCTCTCACACAGACCATACACCTTTGGACAGTAATTCAGGCGCAGGATACAGCATGGGACACCACTGCTAATGCATTGAAACAAGAGCTTTCATGTAAGAAGTTCTCAGAATTATTAAAGTTTCACAATTACCATTACAAATGGTGTATTAAGGTGAAGGATAGATCAAGAATTAAGTATCATACATTTAGTGCAGTGCCCAGAACCCAACTCAACAAGCCAAAATCTTTTCTAGAACAGTGCCAATGATTGTGCAGGGTAACTAGCAGAAGTCTCCTTGAATTCAAAATAACATGAAATTCATGAATTCAACATAAAGCCAAGACCAGTAACCAGCCAATTTCAGCTCCTCTTAGAAGAACATCCTTTTCTAGGAGGCAGCAGGGTTTTCTGACACTAAGACAAGTTTGTATTTTTGAAGGCTGGCAGAGTCTCCAGGGTCCAGCTAACAGCCAGCTCCCCCTCATTGGGGATGCCCTTTCCCCTTCAGCACTGGCAGGTCAAGCAGCAGCCAGCATCCCCACTGCCTCCTTGTCACCCTGGAAGCAAGAGAGGCCTGCAGCAGCTAAAGGCAGACCTCTTGGCAGAAGAAATCACTAGTTAAGCACATTAGTGATCACCAAGACCACACTGGGCCAAGCTGCTGCTGTGGAGGCCATGCCACAGGGCAGTGCCCGGAACTACACTTCCAGCTCTCTGGGCCATCTCACCACAGCAGTATGGTCAAGAGGCTGCTCTGGCCCAGCATGATGTACTGAAGAAGACCTCACCAGCCCACAGCAGCTCATTTCTCTCAGTGCCATCAGCCCCACAGCATAACCCCAGCTCAGGAAACATTCCACACCTTACCTGCAAGCTCCAGGTTGGCTGTTTCCGAGGAAAAGAGAGGCTCGCCACTATCCTGCACATCCCAAATACATCTGCAATTCCCTTTCTTCTCCACCGGTGGATCAGCCTCCCACACAGCTGGCTCCACCTGCTCCAAAATCCCCACCTGTGCCCACCCAAATGAGCATCACCTGCCTGCTCCCCCTCAGAGCCCAGAGAGGCCAGCCAGCAGTGAGGTGGGTCTGTGCCACCTGCGTTCCAGCTCCGTGGGCTAAGGCAGTTCAGTTTCTGCAGGGCCACAAGGCCTTTTGTAAAGGACCACAAGCTCTCCAGCCTGCACACCCGCCCCCTGCATAACTGGTATTGGATCCAGGATCACAAATATGAACAAACAGGCAGATGTCGTTCATGAGCTGCTGAATGTTCTGGTTTCCTTTCCATGTGTCCTGTCAGGCTTCTCTGGTTTTTTCCCCATTCAGCAAGTGAGATTTTTCCAGGTTGCCTGTGTAGTTTTTCCTGTACTGACCAACATAACGTACACCTTGGATGACACTGCAAAGAGAAGCCACTGAACAATGTTCAGAGAACCCAAGTGCTGCAAACCAGACCTCAGGTACTGCCAAGAGTAAGGACCAGAATGCCCACAGTCCATGTGCACAAAGAGAGGAGAGAGAGAAGTGGGGTCACTGTACCATTAGAGAATGATGGAAATTAAGGCTAATACAGGGTTTTTTCTACAAGCATTCATTAGCCTGCTTCTGTTCTCACTGAGAAAGATGAGATATGAGGAAGCAAAGACAGAAAAGCTAATGGGAGCTTTAGCACTTTCATTAATGTCTTAGTCCAAAAGTCAAGAGATCATCGAGAAAATCTCCTGGAGAGGTGAGGTTAAGAGATGCCAGTAATGCAGAGAAAAAGGGAGATATCTCACAGGACAAACTAGAAAACTGGGGAGCAATGGAAGCTGTATAAAGCTGACTGGGACAAGGGCAAAGTCACAGTCAAGAGACTAATAATATTTTCTGACAGAAGATGGGAGGTCATCAGCAAAAAATAGCTAAAGAAGGTTGTGGATCACCATGACCAGTCAATCACTGATGTAACTCTATGAACTGGTAATGCAAATGTGTTTTTCAAAGTTATCAAAACGGTTCATTCCAGTGGAAATAGGGAAGCAGTATGCCATTGCATAGACTCTTCTGCAAGCCCATGCTTTGTACCATGGACACTCCATCTCTCCCTTTCATCAAGCCAGACACAGACAGAGAGCCAACAGGACAGGGAAAGCTACCAGAGAAGAAGAGAGAATTTTTATAACCTATCAAAAGAGAGGCTGAGAAATTACTTTCTAACAATACATATCAGCTTAAAGACTACCAAGGGAGAAGAATCATTTAAGCTGGGAATAGGTTTTGGCTCAAGATCAGATAGTCGTAAGACTATTACAGATAAATTTCAGCTGGCAATTAAAAGATAGCTCCTAAACAATGAGAAGCAAAGGGGCTGCAAAAGTCTGCCAGTCAAAAAAAGCAACACCACTTGCCACAGGTACTCAAGCACACACAGAAAACTCCCCAGGATCTCACCCGTTGTTTTTAAGCTGAACCCTGGTGCTTTCCCAAAAGGTCTTGGTGAAGGGATTTTCTACAATTAGGGAACTAGATTCAGGAAACCCCTTCCAGCTCTCTGGTACAAGTCTGGTAATTGCCTGTCACAGAGGAATTATTGGCATTGATGGAGTTACTGAAGCAATAAATTAGTTTACTAGCATCGAGAAACAGTAACCTACTTTTGTAGTGCTGCAAGACCAGGAGAGGGAAAAGCAAGAAAAAGCTTCAAGCTGCTTGCCCAGCAGGTATAGACTGTCATCCCTACAAGTCCTAGGGTCATATACCCGTGGCACAATCTCAGGTGGTGCCTCAGAGCCATGTCAGGAGTGCAGCACCAGAAGTATATTATGATAACTGCACCATTCCAAAAAAAAAAAAAAAAAAAAAAAAGGGGCATGGGGGAGGAGGGAAGCCTTGATTGGCTTGAAATTTGAATTGCAGTGAGCTGTGTGATCATACAGGAAGCATGCAATATAGGGCAGCCCCAGTGGACTGCTGTTTGCTCCACACTGACTAGCCAACATATACCTCTGGGAGGTTATCACTGGCAATGGGCTTCAGCACCTCCCCTGTTCCTACTGGCAGTGTAGATAGACTTGAGAAATGATAAACACGATAAACACAAGCCAGCACTTCAGCTAACAAAGACAGGAATAAAACAAGCAATGTCCACTTAGGAGAGCAGAGGGTGCAATTGAACACAAAGGACAGAAGGACAAATTCTATGAATGGTAGAGCACTGGTAGCTCCACGAGGAGATTCCCAAGAAGCCCTGTGCTTTCTGTTTACAAAAGCAACTGCTGCAGCCAACCATATAATCTTGGGCTTTAAACCCCACAGTGTCCAGATCCTCAATATCACATTGGTGGGTACAGTGGGAGAACTTGGGTTTAGATTGTTATCTTCTCAAAGAATTTTTGATATTGTCAAAAGTAATTGTGTCTGTAAGGTGCTACTAGACATTATGAGAAATACTGAAACTGCACCACGCACCACTCAGACTGACTCCCTCATTTTCTTTACCTCAGTTCCCAAAGGCACAGACATCCAGAAGCAGCTAAAACCAGAACCTCTGAAGAAGATATTATTTTCTGCACAGATATAAACCTCTGGAATGAGTCTCTGTGTGGTTTAAAAAAAAAAAATTACAAGTTTCTGCTTCTGGCTTCTTTATACCTGTTTTCAAATCTATTTGGGGGGGTTAATTTTTTTTATTTTTATTATTTTTTATTTTATTTATATTTACATGAGTGATGCAGTACCTTAATATATATTATCTCTACTCATAAATTTAATTGACATCTATGGGGGAGAGAGAGGCTGGAGACAAGCATGGGAATACCAAATCTCACATTTTACTCCTGCTCGGAACTGAGTATTAGCACGGCTTTGGAGGCAGAGCCAGACATTTCTGCACAATTGGGATGAGGGTTTTACAAAGATTTTTTACAGCCAACAATTATTTGTTGTCCAAAGGAAAATAAAGGCAAAAGCATTTACCCACTGAGATGGCAAACAGTATAGGTTTCCTAAGAGTTCTGAGCATTTGGATGTGTCCCAGCCTCACAGTAGTCTGTAGCCCCAGTCTTAGTCTGGTGTGCAGCACAGTCAGGAGCAGTGAGGAGTCATGATGGAGCTGGTACAGGGAAAGAGCAGAGACACACTCACAGGTGGGGCTGTTTGAGATGTCTCATGCCAGCCTTCCTCGGCATTTGGAAATGTTGCCTACATTGGTGCCTTCCTCTGACCTCCACCAGCAGCACCAGGGCTGCACCAGCCAGCAGCTGAGGAAGGAGCACAGCACAGCACTGCTGCCCAGAGCCCATGGTTGAGAAAAGCTTCTCCAGACAGGTCACACAAAGTTCATTTTCAGGTGGGAGTAGATATTGAAATGCTCCAGCTGCTTTAAAGTGGTTTGTAAATTGCATTCAAGTGAAGATTTTGGTTTATTTGATTTGAAAGTATGGGGGGGGGGGGG
>VZRV01003975.1:1081570-1210265 GCA_013398115.1 Falcunculus frontatus | reverse complement strand
AAAAAACGGGCAGTCCTATTCTCCAGGCGGCCGCAAACTGACAGCACCACCCCGCCCCGCACGCCCCTTCCCCCTGCGCCTGCCCCTGCCCCCTTGTCAGAAACTTCTGCTGCAGGGAAGCGACAAACCTTGCGGGAAAAATCAGCCAAAGAGCTGAATCCGCGTTGTACAGCGCTGACCACAAACCTGGCACAGCACGGGCACTCCCCGCCACGGGCTCCCCGGCTTTTAGCGAGCCCAAGCGCCCACCCGTGAGAAAAGTGTCAGAGTTTGCCACATAGCACCAGCACGGGCAGTGCCGTCACAGCTGAAATGTTCGACGGCGATGGTTTCGAGCCATCCCACCTAAACAATTTTTTTAAAATCTAAAAATCATATCCGTACCTACCCGCCATCCCATCTAAATAAAAACAGAATTCTGAAAACAAGATCGATAGTTAAAGGCTTTGTTTCTTGCAGGAAGGAGAACCCCCCGCGAGTTCCTGCGGGCAAGAGGGGAGGCTCAACCTCATGGGTGAAAGTTTGCAAAGGGATGAATTTATTTTGAAGTTATTGGACACAAAAACAAGGGCCGGGACGAGGGAAAAGAGGGCTGCTCTGAAGCACTCCCGCCGGCCGGTGTTGTAATAGTTTGCATTCTCCGGGGCTGCGGCGGTCTGTGGTGTGAGGGAAGTTTATTACCTTTCCGTGAGAATCCCTGGATAGAGGGCGAGGGGGAGAGAGGTGACAATGAGCAGGAAATAGTTCAATGGGGTCTCTTTAAACAATAACAAGTTCTTTAAACGGGAGCAAAGGAGAGGAAAAAAGAAGCGGAGCGGTGTAAAAATCAGAGTCGTTTTTAAAATAGGCATCTCCTCTTCTCCAAACAGTGCGCATCATCGCTGCCGGAATTTTTCAAATTTTAGGAGAAAGTGGCCGGAGTGCACTGTCAAGCTGCCTGGCAGCAGAAAGAGCTGGAAGTCAGGGCTGCCAGGGGAATGCAACCTGGAGGTCCCTTTTGCGGGATGCAGACGGTGATTCAGTCCTTTTTGGTTTAGTAGCTGCGGCTTAGGGCTGTATTTTCATTACACAGCACCATCGGGCTCATGCATCATTAACTTACTCAACTCCGCAGAATTTTTTTCCCCTTCAACCTGACAAGCCGAATTCCTCGAGCCACCTTTCTTCAACCACTGTGCAGAAATAGGCGAAAAAAATGTTATCCCTTCAGATTAAGTCTTCTTTTAAAGTTTCTTCTATCTCTTTCTGCCTGAGCACCTACTGCCTGATTTTTCTCCTCTTTGGAAGAGGAAAGCATCATTTGCAAATAAATTACGGGCAAAGTTTACTAAGTTGATACGTGGTCACTGCTAGCCATAGCTGGAGATGATCTTTTCGCTATCAGGTGTTTATTTCACTGAAGGCGCTCCGTTTAAAACGAGCAAACACGACCTAACAAAACCCAGGAACACTCAAACCCCGCATGAGCACGGCACGCTGGCCCTCGGGTAGGCTGGCAGCCTCAGCTTTGGGTTTGTGCTTTGAAGGCGACATTTCAAACATCTCAGCCTTGAAAAAGCCGAGTATCAGGAGAGGCTAACCCCGAGGAAGGACTCGCACAGACAGTTCCCTGCTCCGTGCAGGTGACAGGGAGAGAAGGGACTTTTCACCCCTTGCAGAAGTCCCGTCACTTTTAGGGTACGGTCCGCAGGGAAGAGCAGGGGGAAGGGGACAAGAGCAGTGGCGATGGTGGGGGTGGTGATGGCGGGACTTGTCTTGCCTCAGCTTTTCCGCAGCTCGACGCCACCTGACAGTGAACGTGTTTAAGAGCCGAAAGCAGCAGGAACAGCCGGAATTGAAAGCGACGGAGCGGTTTCGGTGGAATATGAAACGTTCTGAAAATGTACAAATCAAATAATTAGAGACTATCTAAATCTGAGTTTAGGTGATCTGAGCTTTTAAAACACCATTTAATTCTTCCAGATGGATGCTTCAAGGAAGGACCAATCACTTTTATACATATGCACTCAAGGAATAGAAAGCCCTTCGGCAGCAGACACTTACCTATATGGTTAATATTTTTTGCACTGATCACTCTCTTTAGGCAAAGAGATGAGAGTTGAAGTTCAGCTTGATTTGATATATCTCACGTTTTAGTTAATACTTAGCAAATGAGTGAGCTGCTCATCCCAGACAAATAATGCATGCTCTAAAACTTAGCTGGTCTTTAAAAAAAAAAATTCTTTCCAGCTTTAAATTTTGAAATTACTGTTAAAAAAAAATTTCCAGGAGTTATACATAGTCTTTGGAAAGCCAAAAAAACCCCCATAAAAATAAAAACAAGCTAATAACTGCTCCAAAAGAACCAACAAACCCAAACAGTAAAGTTTTTCCTCGGCTTGGATTCCTGTCGTCTTTATTTTATTTCCTTCCCCCTCTTTCTGATCTTAATTGCACTTTGGTTCTCAGGAGAGAGGACTCCCCACTTCCACAGTCTTTTCACCGGGAGCTGCAGTGCATGACAGTTTACAGCCAAAAAACTTCCTCCAGCCGAACAGCTATAAAGATTCCCGATTTATAGCAATACTTTCCCTCTTGCATGGGAAGATTAGTAGCCTCCAGCTGTTACTTCGTGCTCAGAAGGCCTGTCCGTCATTCCCACCCTTATTCCCCGGGACATCGCAAATCCCCAGACACCTTCCCAGCGGGAACCAGCCCGTCCCTGCGGTCCCAGGGTACCAGCTGCACCTCTGCAGCCTTAACCGCCCGAGGATGCCGTGCGAAAATGTCAGAGCGTGTTTAAGTATTGGAGGTATTTGTTTAAATATCTTTCGACTTGCGGTTCTAGGGGGGAAAACACGCGATTAACACCACTCTTGGTGCCGGATCCGAGTCCCTGCTGACCGCCCCCCGCCCCGCCGCGTCCCATCGCCACCCTGGACAGCAGCGCCGGGCTGGGCCAGCACCCGCTGAACCCGGGGATGAAACCCACGTTCCAAAGGTTAAAACTTCCCACTTCTAATTCCCTAAAGAGTAAACACCTGCTTTCTCACCACCTAGACTTTTTCCCCTTAAGAAAAATGAACGCATTTATCATTACATATATGTAACTGAGATGTGCATCTCTGCTTGTCAGCTGCTTTTCCTGGACCCTGGGGAGGAATGTCCTACTGATACTCCTATTGAGGCATTGATATGGATGTAAAAGACATTTTCCTGGGAAGGTTCTGGATCTTATTTAACCTGGCACATAATTTTCCTTGTATATAAGACTTAAACAAAGCCTAAAGATTGTGCTGGAAGAGCTCTTCGTAAGAACTCACCACTTTGTAGTCCCAGCATGCTAACATACACTTACATAGGACACGATAACCTGTGAAAACATGTAGTAGTTTTGTCCATATTAATGTGGGTATTAAGCCTCTGGAATAAGTATGTTTCCAGATGTCCACTTTTAGTATTTAATAGGACTGATTTGCTCCACAGGTTTTGATGCAAACACATTTTTGAGAAACATTTTCTTTTCAAGTAGTCTGAGCAGAGCACAGCATGTTGATTTTGGTTTGTTTTGCTTTCCCCCTTTGGCATTTGGGAGGGCAAGGCAAAGGCAGAGTGCCATCCTGCATTTTTGGAAGGTGGCAAAACTCCCGTTGACTTAGTCAGATCTTTGCTTGAGTACTGCTAAGTGCCCTCTCCAGCTCAAATGCTCAGATCCTGAGGTTTGCCTCATGAAAGTCAATGATCAAACTTCCAGTGACTTCAGCGCCTGCTACACTAGATAGCACCAATTGGGGAAAAACAACAAAATAAACTGAAACTCCCATGAAAGTCCTTTAGAGAGAGTCTGGCTCAAAGGTAGATGAAATCAGCAAATGTGAAAGTAGAATATCTTGAACTAGAATACCTTTTTCAATATCTTATCAATATTGCTCAGATTACAAGAGCTATTTAAACCAAGTTTTCCTGAGTGAACTAGTGGGAACAAGGAGATGACACAAACAAGAGCCACTCACCACTCTTAACAGGCCATTTCATTTAAAGCTGTGAAGAGGACAGGCACGACAGGGACTACAGGGGATGCAAAGAGAAGTAGTAGAATAATAGATACTGTTTACTGCCTTATCCTGACCTAAAGGATAAATTTAAAAAACTCCAGCCAAGCAAAAACTAAAACAACAAAACAAACAAAAAAACCCCACCCAGCCCCACACTGAGGACGTGTTCTGCTTTCAAACAGGGACCGTAGAAATCTGATGACAGAAAGTACTAGTGTTGTCATAAATGTCCTAGCAGGAGTCCTGTTGGGAGACCCTGCCATAAAAACACCTTTTCTTATACTTCAATCCATATAGTTCCCAAAGGCACTAATGTAAACTCAACTTTCCTTGCTGAGATATGTTGGGGGAGGTTAAAAAGCTAGTGTTCAGATCTTAACTACAAAAGTCCTCAGATTTGCTGACATCGATGACCAAAACAGACTTTTACTGGAAATATTCATCTTTGCCCTAAGCATATTCCTCCCTTTATAAAAGTATGCAGTGCTAAGAATCAAAATTTCTTTCACAATTCTTTTAACACCAATAAAAGACTTAAGGAATTTGGAAATCTATCATTTTTCCTTTACTTTGAACATTTCAGGAAGATTGCTATAAGGCTTAAGACAAACTGGGTGCTTCACAGCTAGACAATGTTAACACCTCTACATAAAGATATATAAATCCTAATCTGTAACTGCAGAATTTTAAAGCCAAATCAATCTCTTTTCCATTGTTTTGTGAGAGTTTTTTCCCCTCCTTTACTGTTAAGTGCTTTTCTTCTTCTCCTCACTAGTCCACAGGAATGGCCAATACACAGTGTTAATGAGCACTGTTTTATATTTTATAAATAAGGATAACATTTTTAGTATCCATCTGTCAGTTTGTGTCTAAATCTAGATTATCTCATGCTTTGGAATTATTAGTTGCCTTGAATGTGGCCTCAAAGCTTACAGCCCTTCCTGAACTCTTTACTGCCAAGATTATTTCCTGATTTCTTGCTCTAGG
Source organism: Falcunculus frontatus (assembly GCA_013398115.1). Taxonomy (NCBI): domain Eukaryota; kingdom Metazoa; phylum Chordata; class Aves; order Passeriformes; genus Falcunculus; species Falcunculus frontatus. Next base: position 1,205,244 of record VZRV01003975.1, on the reverse strand, counting down.
TAACTCCCTCATCCATGTGAAATAAAAGGATTTGGATAGCTTCAGCCATGAGGGGTTACTGAAAACAAATTCTCTGCCTCTCATCAGCAAAGAAGCTCTCAGATAGAGAACTGTTTTCTTTATCTCGTTTGGGACAACCTCCACTGACTGACACCAACAGTTTTGTGCAACTGATGCTGTTTGCATCATGTTGGTGCAGCAGATTCAGAGGAAAGGACAGAAACTTGACTCAGTCTAGGGATTATTTGAACTCACATGTAGCATGCTCTTACATCAACTGAGCCACTTTCTAGGTCCCTCCATTGCCCCCTTTCTTACATTGCTCTGAACACAATCATTTATTTCTTTGAAGCTGTATATGACATACCTCTGTTCTCCATACCTAACTCTTCATCTTACCCACACTCACTTCACCAACAAGGTCTTCTCCACATCTAACTATTTCCATATTATTACTTCTAAGAAAGTGAAATATTCACAAACTGATCAAGTCGCCACCATATTTTCCTGTAAATCTTTTTCCCATTATATACACAGCATTTATGTTGTGCACCATGCTGGATAGGTCTGTTCAGAGAAAAATACATGGGAAAAGGACCACACAGAGCAGAAGAATGGGACTGTCACACCAACGACTTTAAATCTGGACAAGGAATAAATAAGCTAGGCAATGCTCATTGAAAAGTGGTAATTGCAGAGAAATGAGAAACTGCTGACACCACAGCTCCTTAAGGAAGCTCCTGTTGGTCTTCTCAGAGAGAGAATGGGCAAAACTAGTGCCAGCTTTTGACTGTCACACAGGGCTCAGACCTGGAGAGCACCTTCTGGGACATACAGACATGCTTGTGGTTCTCTGCTTGTGGCTTCATGAGGAATGTAGAATGTTTTGCTAACTTCAGCCTTTTTGCATTGAATGTACCCATCAAGCCCTGAAAAACACAAATGTTTCTTACGGTTTCCAGGTTTGAATTCAGCTAAGGTTGATTGGGTCTTGGCCACTTCTTTTGGCCTTACGCCACCTAACAGATTTAGATATGGTGATGCCTGAGATGGCTACCTGAAAACAGAGACTAGACAAGAATAAGGGAATAAAGGTAGTTATTTATTTGAAGGGCCTTCAAAGGTACACCCTGGGCAGGCCAAAGGCTACATCCAAGATGGACCCCAAGATGGACCCTAGGGCACGAGTTCTTCACACTTTTGTAAGTTTGGTCCACTTGCATATCAGGATTAATTATCCAGTTACAACCCCAGTTAATGTTGTAACTACCCCAGGTTTGCCCTCTTCTTCAGAGGCCTTAGTTTACATATTTTGGGGCCTGGGACAATCTAGGTGTCCTTGGAGAGCAAACCTAGAATGGCTTGCTATGTCTAACCAGCTAGAGAGAACAGCAGCTAGCAGGCCACAAGAAACTTCAGAGTTACACACTAGGACTTGGAAAATATAAAGTTAAAACCTAAGCCATTAACGGGAAGATGGTTGATGTAATGTACAGCACAAGAGTTTGAATGCCAGGAGAGCTGATTCTGGGCTCTACTGACTCACTGTCTCACTTTGGGGCAAGTCTTCAGTATCTCATTTTAACAGCCTTCAGAGTGAAAATATTACACAGAAATTTTCATTGCTAATATCCCAGCTCTATTTTCTCTAGAACCATTTGTAACGCAAGTAAGCATCTAATAGGCTAATAATGCATAATGAAAAGTAATTACATGTCAAAACAAAAATTCACAACCTTTGATGTCTGGTAATGCAATTTCAGTTTGATTTTCTAACAAGGTTGCATTTTTCCTGCTGGATGTTTTTGGAGCTCTGGTGTTTTTATCAAACTGCTCATTTTACTACACTTACTTCCAGCTTTCTGCAGACATTGGTTCATTTTGCACATTAAATTTGTTAAAAAGACCCAAAACAAACAACACAACAACAACACAAAAAAAACCCCCAAACAACAAACAAACAAAAAACCCCCAACCAACAAACAACAAAAAAATCCAAACAAAACCCAAAACAAACCCCAACAGCAACAACAAAAATACCCAATTCAGTCCACAGAGTAAAAAGGAACCATGTAAGCCCTACCTTTTTATCTAGCAATCTGTGCTGTCAGTACCACACGCAGATATAACAGAGATGATGAATGAGAAGCAAATGACAAATGTGTGGGGACCACATCATGTGATAACCACCACTGCCTGTGCCTTAGGAGGTAGTGCCAGGAATGTCTAGGGGACACTGCATAAACATGAGCTTCTCTTTTCAATCATAAACTTTCCACTTACATCCTTGCTAATGTAGTACGTTAATAAACTTGCAGACACTTCGCAAAAATTTATTTGCTCTCTTCAGTTTTTTTTTTACCAAGCTGAATTAAAACAATTAAATTAAAACCAATCTCAATCATGTTGTATGCATTGTTTTGTACTAGCAGAAAACACCAGTAATTGAAGCCTTCTCTAATTCTATCCTTAGACAGCTTGTTATTTGCATTTAACACTGGCTTTGCAAAAATTTTTTTAAAGGAACCAGAAGGAAGATTTCAATATCATCCAAGTCAGTAATTTCAGGTGCATTTCACTTCAAGAATCTTGTGACAGATGCCATGTATCCCCGAGAATTAATTTCCTGTTTCTGTCTATCCAGATGTCAAGGACACGGTCAATCTAAGAAGTAGAAAAATAACTTCAAGGCACCTTTCTTTAGGAAGAAAACATTTCACTTCAAGTCTTAACACATTGACAGCTTTGATAAAAATAGGATTTAATTCAAGACTTTATCCTTGGCAGATGTCTTGTCTCACACATTAAGTTGTGTACACTTGTAGTAAATATATTTCCATTCAAAAAGCAACTGCTGTGATGCACTGAAGTCTTCACCCCATTTTACATCTAGAAATACAAGATTACAGTGTGCAACACTGGCACAATATTAAGTTAATAAGTCAAGTATACACTTCTGATAGAGAAATTGCAAAACCCACAAACTCATTTTATTAATGAACTCTTAATGCTAAAAAAGTTCTTAAATGTCAGCTAGTTTCTACAGATTTTACCTCAGAAGTTTTTTCTGTTGAAAGCATAGAAAATTTTTCCATGAGTAATCCACACAAGAGTAAAACTGAATGAAGCAGGAATATGTCCCCAGTTCTTAAACTTTTTGTTCTTAAATCAACAACTGAAAGCTGAAGACTCTTGTATTTATAAGGCTGGGTAATGACTTGTGACCCTATTCTATTATTGATTATATGTTTAATTCTTTTTGGATTTGCACCCTGAGTAACAGTGAAAAAGAAGTGCAACTTGATAGAGTGTACACATTACAAATCTTCCTTTCAGAAAAGAAAGGATTGGAATCAACCAAGTCTCCAAAATTCTTGCTTTGTTCCTGGCTTTTCTTCTAAAACCCTTGCTCTGCCACAAGGAGGTTTTGGCAAAACATTTCTTTTGGGAAGGGGGGAGGAGATGGAAAAGTAGGGGGAGGAACCTAAAAATCTCCACCTTTTGGCCATCTCAAGTCTGCCTGGAAGCTCAATATGATGCAATTAATGAACGGCAATCCTCCACCTTCAGTGCTTCCTTCCCTTTCTCGAGACAGATGTGCTGACAGCATGGCACCTTCTTTAAAGGAGCTCAGTTTTATGGAAGCTGATCTCTCAGCAAGGCACAAGTGGCTACAAGCTTTTGGCTGCCCCACGTATTTTCAAGCAAAATCACTGTGTTTCACACCAAATATTGAGAGACCATATCAGAGATGAAAACCATTTCTATCCAGGGTCCAGCAAATGCCTCTTTTTTTTTTCCAGATTACTTTTGAATGTCCATGCATGTCAACATTTTCTTTGGTTGTCTTGGAAAACACTCTTATAGACAAATGTATCTTGTTTGCAAGCTTTTTTTTCATATGGGGCACACATTTTACTCTGTTTAGTTTGAATCTTATTCCTTCTACACATATCCTGATATGCAGCCTCAAACCAGCCCTCTCCCTCCATGCTTTGACATCTTACAAGATAGACAATGCCACCCTCTCCTCACTTATATCCAAACTCAAGAAAGAAAAACAGCTCAAAATTCAGCCTATCTGGGTGCCTACAATTAACCATCTAAATAAGTTACCTGTTAGTTGGGAGTGCTAAACACCTACAATTCCTACCAAAGTCAAGAACTGTAGAAAACTAGGATATATCAGCCCCCACAACCTCCATTTCCCACCTGCCCTAAGACACAGAATTCATATTCTCAGCTTTACTTACCAAACTGATTATGTTATACTCAACGACACTGGATAAAGCAATTTTAAGCAGAAATTAAGCTATTGAATTGGATTCTCATGCCTAAATTTCACCACAGAAGTCTGATACATATTTTAGCTTAAGCATTCCAGTAAAAAAAAAAAACCAAGAAGATAGACGAAAACAACTAGATAGACAGAATCCCAGATTTCCTTCCAAGAGGAAGCACAGCGCCAGGAAGCTTTATGGATATCAACCAGCTGTCATGAAGGACAGGGAAGGAAACTGCTCTCTACATGCTTCATGCCTAACAGAGCCATGCAAAAGCAATCTGAAGGGTGCATACAGAATAAAATCTTACCCTTGAGTCTTTCCCCAAAAAATTAGTTTTCCTAACATTGCCAGCGTTCTGACTCAAAGAAACATCAGAGGAAAATAGTGATCCCTAACATATTTAGATTGTTTGTGGAGATAAGTTTTGTCTCTCTCTGTAAAAAAACTTTGGTTAAGCTTCAAGCATCATTCAAAACAAGAGCCACAGTTTTAAAATCTTTTTCAAAAAAGACAAAATTTTCTATAAATTATTTCACAGTTAACAAAGCCATAAGAACTTCTACAGAAAAAAATTCTTTGTAAAGGATGCTATGAACTATCAGTAGTGAAGTTTCAACAACTTCAGACCAACTAATACATCATTTGAACAGAAATACTGAACAGTAATTGAACAGTAACAGTAAGGGATAGGAGGATATTTTCAATGGATATATTTGAGATGCCTTGGATGAGAAACTTTGACATAAAATCCCAAATACTCCTAATTATTTTTACTTCAGTGTTTTGTTACTAGGCTTCCAAGTAGAAATCCTGAAGTGGCTGCAAGAGCTTTGTGAGCAGCACCAGAGAAACTCCTGTCGCTGGAAGTCCTCAGCTGAAAGGGGAGACTCTCCTTCAAGAGGACACACCCACGGCAACTTCAAGAAGGGAAAAGCAATTGCCCATTTCATATCTGGTTTGAAATTGCTTTCTTCATTCTACATAAAATAACAACCCTAGAAGACTTCATCCGAAAAGGAAATTATTCTGACAGGATGCTGCAAACTTTTCATGGACAAGTGGCTGGAGATCTTGTGTAAAAAGGCTGTCAGCAGAAATACGCTATTCTGGAAAGGGATGCTGGCTTAACAGTATGCTTTAAAATAAACTAATCACACTTAACATTTCTTCTGCCTTTTCCCATCAACTGGTCATAAAGAGAGAAGCAAAAGAAACAGGTAAACCTATTTGAGAATGTTTTTACCCTAAAGGAATATGGGAATAGACGGCTTAAGAGTCTTGCCTGAAGAAGTGCTGTGGTAATTTAATAGTATTTCTCTTGACAAAAGTTTCCAAATAAAGGCTAAAACCCAGTATTTTAATTTTTTTAGCAATTTTAAATTATTTAAGCATCTCACAGGAAGAATGCTAAGATTCAAATATTCATGGCCTGAAAACAGCAGTGGTAATGACAAAGTAGAGATTCATTTGAGAGTCAATGCAACCTATGAGAGTCACAAGAATTACAATAATTCAAAAATCACCCACAAGTATGTGGAGTCTGTTTTACTTATGGTGCTTAACAGAGGTTGGCAATTTCTATGTGTTTTGCTTTGGAGCATAATTTGAAACCATGATTTGGGTTTGGCACTTACTGATATACAAGCAATTAACAAGTTGTTAAAAAACATCACAATCTTTTGAAGACCATATTGACCCTTGGGGTATTTTCCTGGCTTCTACACTACCTGCTTCTTCTTACATTTTAAATTATGTTCAGTTATATTCAGATCATAAAAATATGACTTTATTTGACTCTATTTAACCTGCCATTGTCGGTCCAACAAATCTCTTTTTTTACATTTGAGCAATTGTTCAGCAGGAAATCAGCCCAGCAGTGACATAAAAGAAAAAAAACTAACTTTTTCTTTAGGTCTTCTTTGATTTGGGATGTTATTTTCAAAGTCCTCAGATCTTTCTCAAATTCTTAATTCGGTATTTCTTTTCTTATACCCTCAAACAGCTGCTAGATATGGGGCAACCTAGGGTTCCAGGACCTTGCAGGGAAAACCTTCCAAACAATTTAATTTCTGTCTTATACGCAGGAAGGGAGTCCCTTTTGAGGAGCAACAGAAACCAGAGTTCAGCCAGAGCAGTTTTAGGTTGCCCCTATAGTAAAAACTCTTAAGCTGCTATTGCAGCCTAATGGGGCTGCCGGTGTGCATTCACACAGTGCTACTGAAATGCCCTCCTCATTAAATGGGTTATTCAGAAGCCAACGTCTGCACCGATTTAGGTTTCTAAAAAACTTTAGATTCAATGTCAGGGTCAAAATACAGCTCCTGAATAGCTTCAGGATGGCAGAGTACCTGGTGATCCCCAGGATTTGTGAATTAGTGCAAAGAAAAGGGAATCAGTAGATGAAGATCTGGTTATTTGGTCAGGTTTCTTTGCAATGCAAGGTCTCCTCCTTTTACACTAGTGTACTGTAAATTGCCAGGGATTGCCGGCAAGGATAACAGCGTTTTGTCACAGTTGTGATTAAGAGACTGAATCTTTAGTGCCCCTTTAAATTGCCTCTCCTGTTGTCCTAATTCAAATAGAATTTCATTGTTTTCAATGCATGGGAGGAGGATTCAGGGGGAAACACCAGCAAATTTCACTTCTGTCCCAGAGAGGTATGCAAACAAACAGCAGAAGTGAACTTCTAGAGAAATTCTTTTACTGCCTATTAGTGTCTGCCAGTTCTCATAGATCCATCAGGACGCATGAGAATTCCCATATAAAGTAATTTATGTGCTGTGCTACAGAGCAGCACTTTACTCTTTTGATCTTTGATATTAGGGATAACAAATTTGTAGGCACCTTCAGCGTCCTCAGCACTGCCATGCAATCTAAGCTGGACTGGTCAAACTGCTGCTTGTTCCATTGACTCAGCTTTGGGTAACATATGATGATCTCAAGCACAGCCTGGAAGCAGGCAAGACTTTTAAAACTGTTTGAAGAAGCTGGTTAGAAGTAAAAGGGGCTTCATTTCCAACCCTACCTTTCTTTATGTCCTGGATTCAGCTAGGACAGGGTTAATTTTTAAATAGGTAAGGACAGACACATCACTTTGTAAATATTTTTTCTTGGTTGCTTGAACTTATTTTTGGAGTTATGCTCCTAATCAAAATGTGGTGGTGGTGAAAGATGGTTTTTTACGGTTTTGATGAAAATCATGGCATATGCCCTTCCAAAGCTGGGAAAATGATGACAGCAGTGCTTTCTCAACCTTTTTAAAGAGACTATAACTCTCTTATCATGGTAGTAGGTTAATACTGTTTATCCGAGGCCTTGCTGTACTCCAGTACAGAAAGCTATAGTTCCTTGCTAAACATTCGTATACAGATTTGAAAATATACCTATTATTTCTATGTGTAAAAGCTCTCTGAAAACCTTATGAGGCAACTTCACACCACCCTCTTCACTTTCCTTTATAGGTATAAAGGTGCTTCTTAAAATGTTGTTAAACTTGTTGTGAAGGAAATTTCTTAATTTTGTACAGATCACTTAAACAGCAATCTGTCATAGTTGCTTGCAAGTTGCATACATTCTATTTTGGGACCTGTGTATCTTCTTCTAAAGGAAAACATGGCTGTGTTTTATGATAGCATTTTCTTAAGGCATGTGATGGTCGCTTCTCGTCTGCTGTCAGTGGGGCTTCAAATGTTCCATGCTTCCTCCCTGAAAAAAAAAGAAAACATAATTAAAAAGAAAGATCTGAGCCCCTGCTGCACATCTCCAGAGCCCTGTGGGAAGAAAGAGCCAGGAGTTATGGGAGGGAGGATGGAAAACCAGTGGGAACAGGCAGGAGACAGGCAAGGCAGTGGGGGAAGGGGCCATGGGGCAGTGGGGGAATGGGAGCAGAAAGGAGCCAGATCTGCTAAGCTGAGGAGAAGCCCGGTAGGAGAAACTTCTTTGTTTGCAGGAGAGAACGAAGGGGAAGGGGAAATGATGGGAGAAGCAGAGCTGTCAGGTTAGAAGTTGTTGTTTCTATCCACTCTCTGCCTGCACCCACGAAGGGGAAAACGAAAACACACAGGGGGAACTGATCAGCATGTGCAAACAAACATGCTTCTTTTGCTCTGCTTGTGACAATTACCTATCTCTTTTTCCTTTTTTCTCTCTTTGTTTGGCACTTCGGACAAAAACAATCAGATACGAAAATGTGAGGCTGAAAATGTAATATGGCAAGGCTATAGAAGATACTGACTTCATTGATCTTGACACATTGATCTAAATATACTTTTTCACAAGCTCAGAAGTACTGGTTTCTCTTAGGGCTGACTGCTGCAAAGAAAACTAACCTGACCAACCAATACGATTTTTCTCTAAATCTAAAACTTAATTTTTTTCTGTATCCTGAGAGATTTAGGAGGGAGAAGTTGGCATTGATGTCACTACTTTTGTACAGTTTGTGTACAAAATTGCTTTGTTTTAGGTTAAAAACTCCCAGTGGAAATTGTGGAAAGAAATGTCAAATCCTTGTGAGAAATTAATATATATCTTCACCTATCAAGCAGACCATCTAAAATATCAAAACCAGAGCAATACTTACCTTTTCTAAGTTAACTAATATCAGTTCTTTGCTGTAGAACTGGGTGTTTTCCTCCCAGCAATATTACAGCAGAGTAGTCAGCATTTCAATGTAATCTGCACTACAATGCCCTATGTTAATGCAGACAGATACTTCAAAAACAGAACAACATGTTAATTGTCCCTCTCATATAACTCTTGGGCCTAACAATTAGTACCCACTTTTATTAGCAGTTAAGTGCAGAAATATACCATTTTAAAATCTTACAACCTTTGTTCTGGATTTTAGGTGACTTCCACAAAATGTGTCTTTACTAATTTCTTTTGTAAGCTTGCATGTCTGTCGTAAACAGCATTTTCATTCCCTGACTTGTTGCCTGGATAGTAAGGCAAAGAAACAGGACACCTTATTTTGCTAAAACTTTGTTTTGTTTTAAATTTTATTTTAAGAGATTAGTAAAAGCTGGAAAACTTTCTTTGCTTGTCCTGGATATTTTTTTTTTTCCAGCTCTTTATCTGCTGTATATGGAACTCTGAATTTGATAGCGGGAAATGAAGCTATCTTGGGGCTTAAACTCTTCAGTTACAAAATTGGATAAAACTTCAATTTCTTGATCAAATCTGAAAAAAAATCATGGCTCAAAAGAGAGCACTATCAAACTCAGCAAGATTCTTCCTGTGAACGTGAATTATCAGAATAGCCATGTTCTTGCAAAACAGGCTGACAAATCCCATTTTTGTTCTTTTCTGAATATTCATTGCTGGTTTCACTTTTCATCCATTTATTATTTCAATTGCACTGTTTTAAGTCAGGCTTTGTTCCGTTCAAGATAAACAAAACAAGCAGCGATTTCTGGAAGTAAAAAATGAACTCGTCCTCTAGATTCCTTTTCCTGCAATGAAGTTACACTGCCCTCACACACTCATTCCTGTCCTGCTGGTAACCAGGGTGTTCAAGCCTTAAACCCAATCTCTTTTGCATGGTTGTAGTGTGATAAATTCCCTCCAAAGGCTTCCTTACTTAGCAGTGGCCACTAAACACAGTCTAGTAATACATGCTGTGGGGCTTTTCTTGCAGCAGTTGTGGGGGAATTGCTGGCACTTTGACTTCATCCATGCCTAAGCGAACCAAGAGTTGGCCAGGCAGTCCTCAGGCACCAGGAAGGTGCTTTATGTACCTGGCTAAATTTGCTTTGCAATTTACAGCTGTGACAGGAAAAAACATTTTGCCTGTCCCTTTCATGTTCTAAAGAGTGAGGGAAGCAATTTTGCATATATAAAAGTTGGGTGTTTTATCTCACACAACTTTCTGGTGCTTACATATTTTCTTCTCCATCACGAATGATTAACTTTTTAATTTTTTTGAAACTCCTAGCTCTCAGTGGATATTTCTAGTTGAAAATAGTGACTCATCTATGAGCGGGTTTTTTTCCTTCTCCACTGACCATCTTTGATTCTTTAAAGTGTTCTCAGCTCTCCCATTGCAAGAGTTGTGTTCTTTCATAGAGCTGAGGGTCTTGTCTCTGCTACCATGATCTGTTTAGTTCTATGAGCAGCTACTGAGGGAGTGTAAAACAGCCCACTCATATGTGAGATAGGAAGACTTCCACAAAATGAAACTGGAAACCATGTTTTGCAACACAGAATATGAACATACTTCTAAATATGCTTATTTTTACTGTTTCCTGGAAAGGTGAATTTATTGATTCATGCTCAGTTTTGTTGCTGGCATGTTCTGGTACCTGGAAGGTCTTACACTGGAAAACACTTCCTTCCAATTTGGTCGTGGTGCAAAATAAAGAAAAAAATCCCTGGTGTTGTCATTTTCAGTACTTGGAAGTGTATTAGCTCAAATGGAGAAACTCAAGTTTCATTACAGAAGTTTAAGCTTTGAGTTGCAGCAATACCAACCATTCCGAAAAATCACTTTAGAGATTTGCGGCAGAAGAAGAAGATGAAAGAGTGGCAAAAATTCTTGTCTTCATGTAAGGACAGAATATTTGCTTATATTTGCAAAAATTTCAAGTATTTATAGATAGTCTGTACCTGATGTAGTCTTTGGGGAAGTTATAAAACAGTAATTTCTTGCTTCTATATTTTGGTAATCCCTTTCCAGTTTAGGATATTTCTTCTTTATCTGCATAATTAGCCCAATCAGTAAGCCTTGATTAAGCTACTTACAGTTAAAAAACCGAACAAAATTTCACCATTACACTGAAGAATTAAGCCATGTAAATTAATAGAATCAGTCAGTCCTGAACAAGAGATGTATCATCATTGTAGTTACATCAGCTTATTTAAAAATACTTTAGTACTTTGCTACTTACTTAAGAAGGTTGGAAAACGCAGTATTTGCAGAAGTAAGCATTTTCACAGAATACGTGTAATTTGAATTGGAAAAGTCAGTACAAAAAATAATCCGGTTTTAAGTCAAATCTCAGTCCCAATACTACTGTTTGTTAAACCAGTCTAAATGTTTGGAGCCAAGCACAACACCTGGCTGCCTTCGAGCTGGATTCCACAGAAGGATGGTGGCTTATTTCTGATGGCTGGACTGCACATCCTATTTTATGTATGATGCAAGGAGGTGCCCGCTCTGGTAAGTGAAGGATTCATGAGTGAGGGTAGCACAGGAGCATGGGGTGATGTGGGAGCCTGACAGAGGCAAGCTGTGCTTTTCTTTCTTTTCTTTTTTGAGTTACAGCCCTTGTGAGTCAGAAGAATACAGGTTAACTGAGCTGACCCAGAGCATCTGGTGTCATTACAACAAATGAAAACACCATCAGAGCCAAGAATATCAGTGATTTAATGAGAGACTTTCTGAGTTTTCTAGTCAAAATTCAGTTTTCCTATTGCCAGACTGAATCTTGAGATTTCTTTTGTGAACGAGACCAAAACATTTTACTTTCTTTTTTTGGTTGTTCAGGAAGGAGAATATGTTTCAGAATTCATGAATTCTCATTTTTCATCAGATCTACTCCTAACCAGATCCCCAAAACCCGTACTTTTAAAGTTCCTAGTACTACATTTTAGGGCAGAAGTGTCAATAACAGTATGTGCGTGCCTATATACAGCAGTAGAGTTGAAGTCTTTGTGTGTTGCTGCATTCAGACTTGAATAAAAAGTCAAACCCGAATCTTCCTTTAAATTAGACAAAGCTTCCAAACTTGGTTCAAGAGACTTATGGAACCAAACAAAAGTGTGTGGAACTAATGAGGAGCAACATACCAGCACTGGATGCTTCAGAGCCATGTCCTGAAGAGTCAGAGGTTTATTTCTTGTGGGGCTAAAGCACTGGCACTGGATTTCTGCAAGACACGTAAAATACACCTCTGAAATGGCTTATTACAAAAAATTAATTTCATAGACCTAATTAAAATATTTACAGCATAGTGCTATGTTTGCAATACAATTATATTAGATATACTTTTTCTATTGTAATAAATTAATTTCTGTCTCTTCTGTTTTTTAGAGCATCTCTTCTCTGGTAGGACAACATCAAACCTTCCTGACCTCAACCAAAGAGAAACTATAAGTAAAATGTTTCTCAGAACACCTAAAAAATTTATTTAAAAATGAACTGTGAAAATTTTATTTGCATGTACTTTTGCATTAAAGGAAAGTCAAAATCAGCTTCTTTCAAGGGTACCAAAGTTGGCACAAATGGCGCAAATCCTTGGAAGGTAAATATGTGCCTTGCTCTGTTTGAAGAAATCTGGCTTCAAAATGGCAAAGTTATAGACTTTTGAAAACATGCATCCTGGTTTGCACAGCAGGTTTTTAACATCAGAAGCAAACACCAGGATGTGATGTTCTGAATATTCACTTTCAGTATATTTGAAAGCTCACACCTACTTGTATTTGAATGTGTGATTACTTTCAGTACTGCATTGTTCTGAATCAGTTACAAAAAGAAAAGGGCATTGGAGATCTTACTGTTCATAATAAATCATGTTTCTGCTTTCAGCCAGGGAATGAAAGAATATAGGCATTTTACTCACAGGAACTACTATTACTCTTGTAGAAATAAACTTTAGATGGAGCTTCCTGCAAAAAAGGCTGTGATCTAGGAAATATGCTGATTTGAATTATTATGTGGAGAAAATATACTCACATTTCTGTGACCCCATTATCTTCATTTCTCAATTCATAGAAAACTTTGCATGCTTTGGAAGATCTCTTGCAGTGCTATCCCCAATGCGTCTTTCTGGCCAAAACTGGAAATGTGTTTTCATCCTCACTTTCTCAGTGACACTTGGTGATTTATGTTCTCTTGGAAATAAATAATCCGCCTTGGGATAAGAGAAAAACAAAACTGAGTAACAAAAACCAATTCGACACCCTCATAGCAGAATACTGAACGCAGCTAAAGGGCATCAAATGTGGTCACAATCAATAACATGCTCAGAACTGAATGCACCTTTCAAGCTTTGGCCTGAAATGCCTGTTAGTTACTGGAACTGTTCATCACCTTTGAGCCTAGACTGAAGTTTTAGACTAAATTTTGGAATGAATAAGAAAGTACATTTCTGCCAGCTGGCATGGGGAATGAGGTTCATGGCTAACTCGGTTCTGAGTTCACCAGCCTCGACTCATCATAAGTGACAGAGGATAGCTGAGATAGGGAGAAGGTGAGATGCTTAAAGTAGGTGCTTAAGAATAGGTAAGAAAAAGGCTGTCAAAATTAACTGCTATTTTATGTGTGCTTCCTGTACCAGAGTAACACTCACAGTTAATACCTCCATGCACACTGCTTGTTAAGTACCCAGTATGAAGAAGCAACTGGAGGAATAATGCAAATGAAGTTAGTGAAAGAACAGTATTTAAAGGTTTTGTTTCTTCAGAAGAGTCATACATCCCTGAATTCAGTAAGAATGTCCCGCAGTCTGAGACTATCATAAGCCATTAATGGGTTTTACTGGTTCTGATATTCAGTAAAGTATTAGTTAAATAAGGGAAATATTTATTAATTTATTACTTGATTCTATTTCATTTCTTGAAATAATTGTTCTTTAGTCAAGTATCTGTCATTGATATATCAAAAAAGTCAGAAATTAATTTAAGCAAAATGGGCCTTTACTCTCAGATTTCCCCTTTGACTTTCATTTATCTTTTTAGTAGTAAATATTCAGCATTTTTTTTTATGGCAAACTATAATAATAAAAGCTTAGTCCTGGTTTGACTACAGTTCTGAACTCATACCTGCAAACTGGTATTCTGTAAATGTCCTGATACCTTTTGCTTGAAAGGCTTATCTGTAGATATCAGACATCATGAGATACTAAACCCCATTTTTTAAAGCCTAAAAGATCTAGAAAAAATAAACTTTTTCAATTGTTCATACTTGAGAATACAGCATTTCTAACCTGTAGGGTAACAAAAACATGTACATCCAAAAACTATTTTAAATTTATTACTTTATGCTTGCTGCCAATTTCTTTGAATTCATTTTTTTTCAATAAAAGTCATGCAGAACAGGGAGAGGTTGAAAAGAGATGTGAACTCCTGCCCCTCCAGTGTTCTGGGCAGATTTCCCACTGATCTACTAGAAGCTCACTTTTTCAAAAAAAAATTTAAAATAAGAATTTTGGTTAGAGTTAGCTCCATCCTGACAAAGTGCACCTCTGCATATCAGGGCTGTTCTGGTTCTCTCCTAGCATTACAAACGAACTCCTGTTTTTCTGGAGGACTGAGAGCCTTTTGTCATAAAAGCAAGTGCTTCATCCGAGCTCAAGTACGGAAACAGGTTTTGTTTCACAGGGAAGAACTCATGGGCCAGGGTAAATTTTAAATACCTTAGTTTTCTATCTAAAATGAAGCCTCACTGTGACTTTGTCCTTGAGATCATCGAAACATGTGAGAGACCATCAAAACACTGAGGCTGCTCTCTCTTAACGAGCCAGTTGTATTCCTAAGTGTTTCAGTGAAGCTGAAGCAAGAAGTTTGCAAGGAGGTCCATCAGCTTCCTAAACAAGATCGGGGTTCTGCAAGGAGAGGACTTTCTTTAACCACAACAAATACAAGTCACTACTCTGATCCTCCAGTTCACATTACTAGAACAAGATTAATTACATTTCTATTTTATTGCTCTGGTTGTTGGAAAAGGACTTTGAAACGGGAAAACAGTGATTTGGTCTTAATGCAACCGGGATTTTCTTTTTATTGATCTGGTTCTCTGTCCCTAAGGCCTTTTGGTCCAACAGAAATGTATTCATTAATGTAACACAAAGCATGAAACGAAGATTTATAGCCTTGCTTTGCAAAATTTGGTATTATACATGGAGAAATAAATCTGAAGTTGAATCAGCTTTTTAGATACCTACTATCTGATCTTTGTCTTTTTTTGAGGACATGGTTAACATGGGAGTGCTAGTATCAGTTATTTTAATGATTTTTAATACATGGGATATTTTTTTCCCATTGTTTTGGTAGTCATAATAACACCCTGCCATCATTTTTGCAAATGGAGAAACAAAAAGAAATACTTGTAAATCAAAAGTTAGTATAATAACATCTTTTAAAGTTTTACATAAATCGGTTAAATAGTGGAGCTACTTGCCCTTTTAAATAAAACTCAGAAGACCTGAATGTATATTAATACAATATTAAATATTTTCATACATAATGACAGTAACTGACCTCCTGGACAATGCCATAGTAAGAATGCAAATAAAAAAGGTGCCTTTCATGTTGAAAACATTTCTTACTCCTTTTACATGTTTTGTACTGTAAATAAAAAAAAAATAAATTAGACTCTGCAACTATTATAAACTGAGCTTACTCAAAGGAGTTTTCATATTTAAATCAACTAGGAGATAAACATTGTCTGCATAATACTATGTAGCACTGGACATTTGATGACCTCCTGAAATTCCTATTCACTCAATTCATTTGATGAAGCATTGCATTGAACTCAGAAATGCTCTAACAAAAAAAAGATGGAATATAAAAAGTCTTTGGCTTAATTACAGTTTTTTACCATATTGTAATAGCTGTAGAGAGATGTAATATTCTTTATAAAATATAATTTTTCTATTACATATTTGAAAATAGATAATTTTTAACTTCCCCTATTCTGCTGACTGGTCCAGCAAGCAAACATGACTTGTCACTAACACTCTCTGTTTTTCATTATTTTAATATGTAACTGTATCCCTCATATATGAAACGTATATTTACATGTAATTTACAATGAATAAATAAATTGTCATTAATGACTTTGAGTAGCAGTTTTTGATCTCAAAAATCTTTAATTTTTGTATGTGTATGATAGCAAATTCATTGAGGTCTTTATTTTGTTGTTCTGTATGAATTCAGCAGCTGAATTATTTGCCTGCCTCTTGAAGGAAGCAAATCTAGCAAAAAAGCAAAAAAGTTATTTTATTTCTAAAGAGAGTTATTTGATCTCTAAAATTCCTGAGCAACTTCAGGACCAACTGTAAGCTAAGGCTCTGGCACAGAGCTTCAGAAGATTTCAGGAATCTTTCTTAATGCAGGGTCCACTTTCAAATTATGAAATACTGATGTGGGTGATGCGTTATAAAACACTTTCAGCATTCTGTGTTCCACTGGAGCGAGACTAAAGCAATGGGTGGGACTGTACAGAAACAGGAGCAGGGCCATATGCTTGGTGGGCTGCTCGGCTGCACACGGAAAGCAACTGATACAGCACTGTGGGGGATGCTTTTTACTGTTCCATATGTAACACTAGTTACAAATTACAGTGGATTAAACTCCTGAAACAGCAAATTAAATCAGACAGAACAGTGTAGCCTAATGACATCTTTGGAAACAATCTGCAGAACAATCTGGTACGTGTAAAATAATGTTTAAGAACATACGTGACATTCTTTGGCACTGACCCCTCAATACACCTGTGCCTATGCGGAGTCTTTGGGACTTCAGTGACTTGTTTATGCAGGGATCCTTGCAGACACTGGTAGAAATAATTCCCTGCTATGAAGAACAACAGAAAGGGAAAGTGCAGCTTAACTTTCATCCGGAACTTCTGTCCTCAGGACTTTTGAAGTTGTATTTGCTAAGTGGCACGTCACATCCTCTTGTAGTGCCTACAGATTTAAACACATACATACAGTTCTCTGGGTATATGTGAATCTGCTCATGTGCACTGTGTCTTTGGTTGACTGAGATTTAAACAGCAAGTGCTCCCATACCTGCTTAACTGGAATATTTGTCCCTTTGAATCCAAATTAATAATTTTTTTAAAGGATCACCAAAATCCTCCCACACTTAGCAAATTATTTTGGTTTCTGCAGTAACAGAGCATGCCCACAGTTACTAAAAACTCCTCTGGCATTTCATAATTTAGTCCTTTACGCATCTGAAAAAAAAAAAAAAAACAAGAGGGAAAAAAAAAACAAACCACCACCAAAAAACACCTGAGGTGGAGAAGACCAGGACTCCTGGGAAATAGGGAGTTAACATAACGCGGTTTGGTTGCCAGGAGTAGGAAATAGCTCACTCTTGCAGTCAATTTGCCTAATTGATTAGAAGCCTGATTGCACCGGCGAAGGAGTGGATGCCCCGGGGGGGAAATGCATGCACAGAGGCGGGGAGCCTGTGCGGCTGCTTCACAGAAATGGGGGCTCCTGCGCTGAGAAATCATTTTCCGCGATCCATTTTCCCATGTCCAGCATGCCCCTGAGCACAAAGCCGCGTTGTAGACTTGGAGAGAAGGGCCCAGCCGGGGAGCCCTGGGTGTTACCTCCTCGGGGCAGCTGAGGGCCCAGCGGGCGCAGGGGCCATCCCGGCTGGGAGGACACTCAGCCCCCTGCGGCGAGCCTCTCCAGAGGCAGAAATCGTGTTTTGCCCACCCAAACGCTCCCCACCCGCAAATAGTAAGGGGTTTGCTTCTGTAGTGTTTCCTGCTCCATCGCTCCTCCGAGTGGGAACCAGAAACGCCCGAGTGACAGCAGAGCCGAGGCTCGGCCCCCGCAGCGGCTCCGTGGTTCCCTAATC
Organism: Falcunculus frontatus; assembly: GCA_013398115.1. Classification (NCBI taxonomy): domain Eukaryota; kingdom Metazoa; phylum Chordata; class Aves; order Passeriformes; genus Falcunculus; species Falcunculus frontatus. The sequence continues at coordinate 1,187,422 of VZRV01003975.1, read as the reverse complement.
CGCTCGCTCGGGATGCTGCCCTGGCACTTCACAGTGCAGTAACCCAGCCCCTCGTCTGGGCTTTCGGAGCTGGCTTTCATTACTATTACCATGATAAAGACCAGCTTTTTTTTTCGACTTCCCTTTTCAAGTCTCTACTCGCTCTTGACTTTTCTGAATTTCTCTTTGAAACCTTGACACTTTGGTTGTTCTCTCAGACAGATCTAATTACAAGAGTTCAAAAAACCTCGGGTTTTTTGTTGGGCTGGGAGGTGAGGGAGTGAGGAGAAAGCATGGATAACAGAGAGATGCTGTGAAGATTTGCTGGGATAACTCACCTCTTCCCAAGGCTCTTCAGGTCTTCTCTGCAATTCTGAGGGCCCAGAAAGCTGCAGCTGTGGGACATAATCCAACATCCAGGTTTAGCATAAAACAGAAACACCAAAATGTGAGCCTAACAGGATAAATAGGAATTGGAGGCTGCCAACTGTTTCAGTGTGCAATACTCTGACTTCTTCCAATGAGACCTCACCATTCTTACCTTGAAAAAAAAAAAAAACCAACTTGAAAACTGTTTAAATTTTAAAAAGAAGAAAAACCCATGTGAAGCCTCATTCAAAGCATCACACTGTGAAACATCATGGTGGTTTACAGTCTGCTACAGCCCTCATTCAGTGCTGATGTGAAAGAAAATGCCTTTTAATTCCCCCCCCCCCCCATATCTCCAGGATTCACTGGAATTCCTGGACAGTTCCCAAACCAACCTACTCCCCTTAACTTGTAGGATTTTCTGATGCCCACGTTTCTAGAGCTGCAAGGTACCAAAATAATAATAAATGTATTTCTGGGGCCCTTTATGAAAAGCTATCTCTCCTATCCAGACATGACAGAACTCAGGTCTACTTTCTGGAGAGCAGCATGATTTCAGTCATGGTTCACCTGGGGGTGGTTTACAGAGATTCCCCTTTATGTCAGTACAAAAAAAGACAGTCAGCTAATGAGGGCAACACAGCTATCATCAAAACTCAGTGTGAAAAGGAGAACTATGGGCTAGACTTCTACCCTGCTGGCATTCATAAATCACCTGGAACAAAGACACATGGGAAAACTGAGCCTAGCCTCAAGAGAATAATTATTTCTCTTATCTCCAATTCAATATTTAGTTCTGTCACTAGAGGTGCTAATACATTATTAGGAAGTCAGGCTGTATTTCTGTCTGGAGGACGGACCTTGTTTCTTTTTCTCCTATTACTTGCCAAATCCTTTTCTTTTCCAGGCCACAAGTCCTTGCCCAACCATACACTTCATCAGTGAGGCTCCTGATTTAGTATTCTGAGGACTGCTATTAGAACCACTAGACACAGCTTTAATCCTTTTGACAAACTATTTATATTCCTCCTGTATTAATCTTAGAGTCCATAATACATCATGCAGTGACAGAGTAGTGGATAATTTTATTAAACCTGTGGATGACACCAGGTGGGAAGAGACTGCCAGGAAGCTGGGTTTAGAATACAAAATGATTTGGATGAACTGAAAGCATGGTCTGAAGCAGCAGCAGCAGGCTATCCAGCGCAGACAAATGCAAGGCAGTGCACACTGGCAAGAGTAATGCACTACATGAAGCCAGGCTGCCAAGCAGCTGCTTAGAGCGTGAGATGAAAGCTGAATAACTACCGAGGATTGCAAGCTTAGCAAACCCAAACACTGCAAGAGGAACTAGAAGCATAAGTCCAAGCTGGAAATCACAGAACACAGTAATTCGGTCATTATGCTGTGTTACATCTTCGAGGCAGTGCCACACCCAGATGTGTGTGAGCTGCTTCAAGAGGGACACAGAACAATGGAAGAGAACAATGAAGGTCAACAGAAGTTTAGAAAATGCAAGTAATTAAAGTGGTGATAGCTTAAAAAAAAGACTGAAGAAATTATGATCTGCAAACCTGTGTAAAGGAATTCATAGAGGTTTTTCCTATTTATTTATTTACTGGGGAAAAATAATCTCAAAATAATTTTTAAAAAGAGGAATGGCTTTAGTTGCAGGGTTCCAGGTTCTCCAAATGTGTTGAGAAATACACATTTTAAAAGTAAGGGGAAGGGGACTCTGGACCAAGTTTGACAGGGAGAGCAGGTCCCTGAGAAAAAGTTATATAAATCTCTATTAAAGAGGAGTGGGTATTATTTGAGGCTGCAATGGGAAGATGAGTAGCTCAGGTTATCTTTTCTTTAAAAAAAAGAATCTTCCAGTTCTACAGTTCCAGTAACCTAACAAGCCTAAAACTTTTGCAATTAACAGAATTTTCCAAGATCCAATCCCTTAAAAAAATGCACAAGTTTTGACAAGAGTCTCATAAAAATAAACAAAAAATTTATGAGCTATGCTATTGGTTCACCTGTATTTTACCATCCTCTACAAAAAGCTGTTATCTGTTCGTATTTTATTGTAATATGATATTGGGAAAAAATTTTTGTCTTATGCTTAACTAAGTAAAGAGCGCAACAAGCCATAAACACTAGACAGACTTTTTAAAGGCCATTAGTGTACAGAAATTACTCCGAAACCACCATGAAGTCTATCTACAGTACCTGATCTTAAAAAATTAAATCAACACTCCTAAACTGGGAGCGATTTCAGCTAAAGAGAACCATCTGTCTGCATGCTCCTTACTATGCTTTTCTGTTAATTCTTATGTCCAAAGACAGAAAAAAAATCCATCAAGGAATGACAGACATTTATTATACTAGAATATATACTAGATTACTAAAAATAAAATATGTAAAAAAATTAAATAATATCTTAAACTGATTGACATAAATGTTTTTCTTTACCTATGATACATCAAGTTATGTATTTCGACTACAGTTTATCAACATAAATCTAAGCATTCTTTTTAATTTTCTGCTTAAAAACATTGTATGAAAACCATCACATGAGAATAATTACTCCACGCCCCAACAATTTTTATTTAAATTATGCAAATCACCTATGTATAGCACAATTCCATTTGGTGTCCCCTTTTTCCCTTTTTTGAAGCTTTTAAAACACACTGGCGCACTGGACCACACTCAACTCCTGCATAAAGATAAATTTCTACCTGAATTTGGTGGATTTAGAGTAATATCCAACGTTACTTTTTTTTTTTTTCTTTCAAGCAGGGAACAGACTCAAGGCTACTGCAGTTACAAAGCACAACGAAGTTTTATGTCATTGATATTACATCTTTGGACTTTACTGTAAGAGCACTCTGCACTTTACAGCAGGACAGTAGATCATTCTGTTGATTTTTTTTCCCCCGTTCAGTCTGAAGGATTTTTTGTATCCCCAGTAAATTTCCAAATTAATTTTCTGAGGCTTGAGCATCCTTGTTCAGGATTTGACTGTATCATCCCTTCATCACCCCACAGAAATTCTCTGCCTGGTAGATAGCTCATTCAGTTCTGAATTATTAGAGGTTTATCTTTGGATCTGACCCTAACATAGATTATAAATATCAAAATATTTATTCTTAACTTACAATCTTGTAAATTAAATGCATATAGTTCCTTCATGGATGGCAACAGCAGTTTCCATTTTCTCCCTGAACGCACTTTAACATGCATAGACAGGAGTAGGGACATACTAGCTCAAAGTGAACTTTTGGCCTCTTGGGGGCACAGGAAAGTTTGGTTCCTGCAGCAACTGCAATTCCTCGACAGGATCCCTCCAATTTGGCTTTCAGCTGCAGTAGTACAAATCAGAAGCAGCCTCCTGGTGCTAGCATGGATATTGACCAAAAGTTAACACTGTATACCATATATTAAAAAAATTCAACCTGTATGTCCTGGAGGGGTATCGTTGTTGCTATGGGAGTGGTAATCATCAATTTCCTGGCTGGTATGGGATCCAAGTACCCTTCAACATAGCTTTAACGTTATTTCACACTTGCAAAAAGATACAGATTTTTAGCTGTAGTTCAGGTGTTCCCAAATGGAGTAAGCTCTTTTCCCTGACATTGTGCTAGGATGTTTAACTTAACAAAACGGAACAAAAGAAAACAGCAAAAAAACCAACAAATCAACCCCAAACAAGAACCAAAAAAAAGCTAAAAATGGTTAAAAAAATAATAGTTACATTGTGATGGGTCCCTTACAGTATTACCACCAATATTTCCAACAACCCCCTGCCAGTATCCATTCAAACTGGTGGCTCAATGTACCTGAGACAGCTAATTAAAAAAGGAAGTGGTCAAAGTCATGCTTTTTTTTTGGTAAACTTCAAAGGTGATCCCTCTCCTTCCTCCTCTTTACATTTTACTGTCTGGCTTTCTGCCCATCCTGCAGCTGTTGGCTGAGCCTGTCTTTCATGGCGTCAAACCTGCCTCCTCACGGTCCATAAAGTTACAGCAGAGATCGTGATACGCAGGTGTGGAAAAGCCAGAAGTGCAAGATGGGCCCATTAATGATTTTTCTGGCACCCCATGCTGAGCTGCTGAAAAAAAAAGAGAGCAGCTCGCAGAAGGCAAGGGACTCTTTGTTTGCAGAGCTATTCGAGATTGTATTACTTCTCCCACAGCAAAGGTGTTGGGTTTTCACTTTAAGGGCTGTTTACAGAAATTATTCACCTTTTATACCGCTTTTAAAAAATGCTTTGAGGCTTTAATTTGACACAGGATTTACATCACACCAGTATGAAAACTCTTACTTTTCATTTAACCCCCCATTAAATCATTCAATGATCTTACTCAGTGATAAGCAGCCACCTCCTATTGTGTGGGCTTCACAGAGGAAAACAGAAATCAATCATTAGAGATTCATTTATGTCATAAACTTTCATCTGGAAATTTCTGCACCCATTTACATTTGGGCAATGAAGGCAGAGGGGACCAACTTCCGGGGAAGAAAAAGAACAAAACAGGAAAAACCACAATAATTTGCTGTTGTTCTTGAAATAACTGAACAATTTAATAAACTATATCTAAAAGTCTTATCTTATAAAAATCACTTAAAAGTCTGCTGTATTTTAAATGGTCCTTGAGCTGTGAACTGGGCCTAAAGAATAACTTTTAACAATTCCAGCTCAAGATATTTAGGAATGGGTGCCTGAAAGTAATAGTCTACGGGAACCATTTTCCAGAACACACAAGTGACACCACTCAGAATCAATGGCACTTGAATTTTCAGATCATCCAAACACCAAGGCATGGCCTGAATTTCACACAATATTTAGTGCCCAACTTCAACCAGTGTCCCTATCCCCCTCTAGGAGAGAGAGCCTGAACAGCTGCTTGTGGGATTTAAATCTGTCCCTGAGCCCCTAATTAGGTGTGGGACGCTAGCACTTCTGCAACCTCTAGGTCCTAGATTCCCTAGCATCCCAAACTTTAGACATCTGTATTTTAACCTTGGCCCTTTACATCAATGTTTTAAAGCTGGGCAGTGTTTTGGTGCTAACAAAGAGTGAGCAAGTAAGACTGAGAGAAGCAGCAAGTGAGGAACATATTGCAAGGGGATGGGAGGTTTAAGAGGAATTAGTGAGACAGAAAAGTGGCAGCTGCACTGTCATCTCTGCTGTCATCTCACACAGCAAAGGTTTAGCAAGGGTTTTTCTACACAAAGCTACTGGGCATTGCCCGATTCTCAAAGGTGCAAGTTCAGTTCTGCAGATCTTATCCATCCAGATCTATGCCATGGTTTAACCCCAGCCAGCAGCCAAACCCCACACAGCTGCTCACTCACTCCCCCACCAGAGGGATCAGGGAGAGCATAAGAAGGTTAAAAGATAGAAAACTCGTGGGTTGAGACAAAGACAATTTAATAGGGAAAGCAAAAGCCACACAAACAAGTGAAGCAAAACAAGAAATTAATTCGTTTCCAATAGGAAGGCAGGTGTTCAGCCATCTCCAGGACAGCAGGGCCCTATCACATGCAATGGCTACTTGGGAAGACAAATGCCATCACTCCAAACATCCCCCCATGTCCCTCTTCCCCTCACTTTATATACTGAGCATGATGCCATATGGCCTGGAATGTCCCTTTGGTCAATTGGGGTCACCTGTCCTGGCTGTGTCTCCTTCCAGCCTCCCCTTCACCCCCAGCTCCCTCACCAGCATGGCAGTACGAAAAGCAGAAAAGGCCTTGGCTCTGTGTAAGCCCTGCTCAGCAACAACAAAAACATCTTGATATTATCAACACCGTGCTCTGCACAAATCCAAAACACAGCCCCATACCAGCCACTGTGAAGAAAGTTAACTCTACCCCAGACAAAACCAGCACAACCTATATGATGGATGTGCCCCCTCTGGTTAACAGTGGTAGATTAATTTCAAGCTCCTGACCTGCTCACATATTTTTTTCCCAATACTTTTATTTCCATGAACAACCATTTCTGATGCAGCAATTCCTAGAAACTCAAAGCAGGACTGGGAGCAATCACAAACCTGAAGTCAAGCAGTGCCAACCACAAATGAGCTGGATCCAGGTGCATGATGCTTCTGCGACTGCTTCAGCAGCTGGTTGTGCTACTCAGCAGCTTACGAAGTTCTGAGATAGCTGGACATCTCTTCAAGAAAGACCAGTGGGAATCAGAATGGACCTTATTGTCTGCAACAGCAAAAAAATGCGGTGTGGTTTCTCCATGCCTGAAGTTGCAGCTTGTTTAGAGCTGGCATGGCATGGCTTTGCTGACAAACAAGTGAATCAAGCTCCCTTTCTAAAGCCATTGGGGAATGATATGCACGTATTTCACACTGATGCTAAATCCAGTTCTGTTAACAGAATTCTAGGGGAACTTGGTACACATAAGATGCTGTCTCTCCTATTTTCCAGTAACTGCTGTGGAAACTGTGCCAGTACCTTCAGCGTGGAAATATAACGCAAACTGCCCAACCCAGGACTCGATAAAGATGGTCTGTAACCTAAAAATGCAACCAAAGCTCAAAAATCTAACTCAGGGACGGAACTGTCAGAGTATTCACATAAGGCAAAGAAATAGGGAAAGAGATATAGAGAAGGTAACCACTCTCTATATTTTTACTAGAAACTTATTTCCCAGCTGTCAGAAGGAAGAGTAAGGTGAGCTCATGAATAATTGCTTTTGCAGGTTCCCTTGACCTCCAGACTAATCTTTAGCTACGCATCCTGCAGCTGTAATAACCTCCCTACTCTGTCAGCAGATAGATTTTAACAGCAAAGCACGGGAAACAACATCTTTTTTTAAATCAAACAAATCTCGATAGCCTTTGTGCTGCACCCACAAGTCACCTCATTACACGGACTGGTCTTTCTCCTTATGTTTGTGATGCCACAAAAAGTCTTCCCAACCATACATGCCCTAGTTCATGACAACTACTCTGCCATCAGCTTTTCAGGAAAGAAGCTCTGACCTTGCAGCTCTGGAGGGTCATGAGCCAGTGCTCCCACAAGAAAATAAATTTTTAAAAAAGCATGTTAGAAACTGAAAAGCTGAGGGAGATTGGGCATGGTGGGGAGGGGGAGATGTTGCAGAGTACTATGGTAAATTATCTGCTGTGACACAGGACTCTTCTTTAGCCATGTGCATGCTAGACAGTCTTTTTTCACTATAACTCTTTTCTCTGGTGATCATGGCAGTACAATAATAATAACTCTATAGAAACAGCTACCAAGTGCGATTCTGGTAAGGCCACTGGAAAAAGCTGCTGAAAAACACAGCCTTAATTTCATACACTCAGCTTAGTATTTGTAGAGCAAAATTCAGCTGAAAGGAGCCAGCAAGGGCCAGGATTTTCACACTTACCGTAGGAAATATTTGCTTGGTTTCTTTTTGGGGCTTTGTGTGTTTGTGAGAATGAGGCAGCCATTGGCAGGGTGCTGATCCCAGAAATCTGGCTGGGTGCTGTGGGCAGAAGAAAGAAAACAAAGTCAGAAGGATACATTCTCTAAATGCCCCTTGATGTGCCATCCTAAAATTCATCTTCCCCTGGAAAAAAGTAACTAACATAAAGTGCAGGAATGTTTTAGAGATTGTATTTTCGTAATAGAATCCAATCTCCATTTCTTTGAAAGAAAAAAGACTTCTGAAGACGACCACATTATGTTTTATCCATACTTCACTCTCTTTTCATCCTGTGCATTTTCTTTCCATCAGGCTGTATTCTGCACTGATAATGGAAGTAGAGAATGAATGATTTAGTGTCAGCAAAACAGGTCCAGTTTTACAAGGGCGTATCTGAAGTAGCCCTTCCACGTTCTGTCTCAGCCAAAACAAGCGGAAATTACCGGCTAAAGGAGGTTCTGTCCCCTCTTCCTAGTATTTGTACAGGTATATAATGAGCCATATCAAGAAAACATCTCTAAACTAATCTGAAGATAAATTAAGGAGTGGAATGAGGAGGTGATTTTCCTCCAGATCAGAACCAAGGTCTGCCTCCCAACACAAGGGGCATGAGATCCAGCAGGAGCACAAGCTGGGAAGAGCTGGAGCTGACAACTTCACTTTACACAGCATGCTTACATCAATCCAAAATTATTGTGAAACTAAAGTCCTGGCCGGTTCACAATTAAGAATAAAGAAACACTCAAAAAAAAAAAATGGTACGTGGTGGGTTTTTTTTTTGTTTGGGCTCTGCGAGCTGGCTCACTCTAGTGTCAGAGAAGCTCTAGCAGGAGACTAAGGACAGGAAAGGGAGGGGAGCTGACTTAGCAGCATTAGCTGTTATGTCAGCTTAGTTGTAGCACCAACTCATTTAGAGCTTCTGTGGCAAGTTGATCATTACCAACAATAAAACTTGAAAACTCTTGAAACTATTTTATTTCTTTTTCTTCCTGGCTAGAAAATTACAGTGGTTCTTTCTGAGATCTGTCATAAAAGGCAGTTATACATGACGATACAAAATCTGTCTCAGAGACCAAGAACTGAAACAGAGATTTAAAGCTTTCTTCAGGTCACCTAACCCCTCTTTCAACAGAAAAAGAGGGGATGGAGAGGACTCTATTAAGTTTTGCACAAAGGCTGTTCTGATGAATCCGTAAACAGAGATTTTACTTCAAGCTGTTATTATACTTTCATGAGACCTAGAGAAGTGCAATTGTGTTGGTTCACTGTTGCCTCCCGTATCTTCCTCCACTTGCCTCAAACCACTGGCGATAAAGGGGCTGCTACGTGCCGCTCCCAGGAGCAGCATGCAAGCTGCACTGCACTGGTGTTCAGAAATTCCTGGATCTGGCCTTGCTGGAAGCAGCGTAAGTGTAAGGTATTTACACATTTTCATTTCCAGGCATGAGCCAGAGGTGCAAAGGTTCACAACTGAGGCAGCAAAGGAGACCCCAGCCATGAGGTAGGATTGATTGGATCCACTGATGGCAAAATTCACACAAAAATTCACCTCAGTTCCTCTGTCAGTTTCGAGACTTTTAGATGAAAGAGTTTATGACAATGATTTACTGAATAAAAACAATGAATGCCATCAGCAGATTTTCATTATTTGACAGGTTAGGTTGGCAATAACAGCTGTGTGGATTTTGTAATGGATCTGATTGAAAGTTTTCCCATGAGATTTTGTACTTGGCAGCACAGGAGGATTCAGAATGAGTACATTGAGAAAGGCCAAGTTCAACTGGAAAAGATCCTGAGCAACATGATCTAGATTTGAAGTTGAAGCAGAAGTTGTGTGAGAAACCTCCAGAGATCCCTTGCAACTACTCTTTTCAATGCTTTTAAGTGCTTACAGCAGTAGATTTGATCTGGTCACTTTAACAGAAGCATCCTGTTTCACTTGAGTACTTAACCAAGAGACTTACAAATAGTAACAGCCATGGTCATTATCAAAACGGAACACCTCCCTGGACCGTCTGCTTTGGCCAAATACCAGTCACTGCCCTGTGTGACAACTGGATGAAATATAATGGACCCTTGAACAGGAGCAGGGTCAATAATCAGTTACTCCCTCCTGGCCTTAAAATGTAATGCATAAATACAGGATTAGATGAAGACACGTCAGGGAGAAAACAGCCTTTGAAGCTTAGTTAGCATTCTTCAGACTATAAGATTATTAGTCTTAGCCTGGAGAAGAGCTTGTGTACCTCAGAGACCATCTCCTTTTTGCAGCTGGTCTAATTAAAGGAGCCTGCAAACAATCTTGTCTGTGTCTTTCTGACCACACAATTTGACACAAACTGCTACTGAGAGGGAAAGTAACTGCAAACACCCCAGTTATAGCAGGCAGATTAGGCAGGAGGCCAGCTGAGCAAAGAGAGAAGGCAGCAGACCAGCCTCCTGGACCTGGTGCCAGAGGTTAGCTATAGGTTGTGCTTTGCAAAGAGCAAAGTCCTTGTAGCTCTCCTCCTGCAGAAACCCTGCACAGCCTGCAAACAAGTTAAAGCAAGGAAAATGAGTTATTTCCAGCAACCTCCACAAGCATGCGCATGCCATAGTTGTCAGATTAATTTTGGTAAAATAAAATTTAAGGAAGGGTAAGTCTCAGAGCAAAGATATTCATTGTAACTCCCCTAGTCTTTCTTAATGTATTAAACATAGGAGCTCTGCTTTAGTTTTGGTCCTGGGGAGAAGACAAAAAAAAGAAAAAAAAGCAAACCTTGCCACAATGCATAACTATTAGAGTCTAAAAAAAAAAAAGAAAATTGCTAAGTGCTTGTAAGACAAGTAACACTTGCATTTCCTGCATGAAGAAAACAAGGGGGAAAAGAAGACATCCGAAGAGGGAAAGGATCAGGCATTCAACCCAGCCTCCCGACTCAGTGAGAATCGATTTTTTTGCTGCTTGCTGCGTGGTCCTGCAAGTCAATGTGGATCCTGACTTCTTGCCTCAGATCTGCTTCAGGAGAGATTTTGCACCCATCAGGCAAAGTGTGCCAGCACTGGAGTGAGCAGTGTTATCGGGTGTTAGCTGCAGCACTCTGATACATCCTTGAGAACTAGCACATCATTAGGGATATTTTCACAATGGGATGTGTGGATCTTAGGTCCATGTCAGACAAAACTGAGGATGCTTTCAAGAAGGAATTAAAAAGTCCTTAAAAACTTTAAATAACTGTGTCCTTTTTCCATATGACTTCAACACTACTTTTGAAATTTTCAAAAAAGTTTTAATAAAGCAACTCTGTATGCTCTTCTGTCAAAAAAAAAAAAAAAAAAGAAAAAGAAAAAACACTCAAACAACGAAACACACACCACCACCCCTTTCCCCCAAATGGAGGTATTTTTTGAAATGTACTGTGGAAGAGAAGTTAACAGCAAATATATTTCACAGTGCAATACCCACTATAACAGATACAAAGTCTGAGTCTCTGCACTTTGTGCAATTATTGCCACCTCCCTGAATTAGCCACAGTTTACACCTACTTGCACTGATATAAAAGACAACACAAGAGCAAGGTGATAGAAAACAAGTCTGCAATGTCTATCCTCAGCCAAACACACCTGCAACCCTTTTACAGAGCAAATTATATATTGCAGTATCTCTAACTTGTGTATACTACAATAACAGTAACTCTGTGGAACTGCATATAACACAAATTACACATTTCATACACTGGACTTACGAGCGATTTCATATTGACCGATATGTACACAAACATTGAAACACCCCTGTTCATGTGTTGCATTCTAAGCACATTTTAAAATAAATTAGGATTTGTTCTTTGGCACAGCTGACGCAGGACCTGCTTCCTCAGCAGCCACCTTGATGAAAAAAACAGTGAGAGTTCACACTCACCAAGGACTTGTCAGCACAAGGCATCACAGTTCCTGGAGAGCACTTCCAATTCCCACAGGCAGGTATCTGTCTCAGTGACACAGCTTCAAGGGCATGCCAAATATTAAACTCCCTGATCACACTGGCATGCCACATCAGCCATTATTATTTGTAAACTACATGGCTGAACAACCCCAGATTTTCAAAGAAAGGAGTGATACTGTGGTTCACATTTTCACTGTGAGTTTGCTGAAAAGCAGGAAGACCTGTGGTGCTTCCAGCCTTCCTTATCTGTGCTGATAAAAATGAACGGACATAGATGATTCTCCACATCAATCACCCCTGCTGGGATGTCAAAAGAACACCAATATCATATCTGAGACTACTCCACTCATGAAAGAATTTGTGCTTAAGAACTCTAGATGTTTTCCTGATTATCAAGTTTCACTCCAGAGATAACTGGAAATACTTAATTTGAAATAACTTCCTAAGGGACAGTCTTACAGAACAGCTGTTCAGATTATTTACCTGTATCCACTCTGTGTAAAGAAGCATATTCCTTAGCATTGCCAAGTGTGTGAAAGGAAAAGCCCCTGTCAGAAGAGTCATCTGTCTATTCACAATATACAATCCACTTTGCAGCAGTTTCCACATGGATGGTTTCCCATCCATAACCCACCTGCTTCATAACCAGAAAAGCACTACAATGGAGTCCCCCTCAAGTACCTTTACTAGGAACACATTAATGTCCTAGTGAAGGATAAAAATTAATTTCAAATCCATGCCTTGTCTCTCATACAGGGAAAAAACAAATAAGTCTTTGCTGAAATGCCATTTCACTTTAGGATGAACTGCCTTAAATGTTCTAAGCAAACAATGATTTTTCATTCTTAAACCCCAAATTCTGTTTTTAGAGATTTATCTTATACACCTACTTCTCTTTCCTAGAAATTAAATTATATATTATTGCTGATTTTTACCTAGATTCTCTGTCATCTTGCGCTCCATATCCAACTCTATTTGCTGCTAAACTTAACAGTAACTTTAGAATGAAATGCATGTTAATATGTATAACTTTAGAAAGCAGAATTTCGCATTAATCTCAGCTGCTAGATTTAAAACAGTGTCTAGAGTTAAAACAGGAGCAGCTGGTGCTCAGGAAGTTCTGGTTTGAGAGTTATGGATGCCAGTGGAAGGTGGACTGGAAAGAGAAGGAAGTTTGTTTATACAACTGATGACTATTTCTTGCCTATCAGCGGCTGCTTTCATGAAATTTCTTTACCAAGAAGTGGAAGAATTTTGGTGTGGGTCCTCAGAAAATGCAGTTCCTCCACATCAAGAGGTGCAGGCTCTCCTCCTGCCCCTGCACTGGGGGCCAGGCCCCACCACCCACAGAACCACTTCTCCTAAGGCAGGTGTTTTTCAGTCATGCCTGGGAGGAGGAAAGGCCAGGGTCTCTTTCAGGACAGGAGGCACTGGGCACACATAAAGTGGTACTTCTCTGGGAAAGAAAGGCTGGCTGAAGCATGAAGTGGACCAGTTTGGGGATTTATTTTGTTGTTATTAGAAGCTAATGTGGGAGAGAAGAGAGGGGAGTCATAGTCTTCACTTTCTAACATTCAAGTACTCTAGTAGTCACCAGACCCACAAAAAACCCCGCGTTCCAGGCGCTCCTTGGTGTTTAAACTTTTGCCTCATCCCTCTGAAGCCTAATGTTCTTATTCACAATCAGCACCTCTTCCCTGACCCCTCCTGGCCCCTTCCTTTTTCCTCTTCCTCTGCTGTGCTGAACACTACATGTACTTCACCCAGTTTTGTTCCCTCTCAGCTCTGTGACAGTCTGCACTAAATTTCTCCTTCCTGACTCTGACCCTCCCTTGTCATCCTTTTTCTCCTTTATAACTTGCCTTGGCTTTGGCCCCTACTTTTGGGGTTATGTCTATTCTGTAAGGAAGAGATACCCGATTTATTTTAACATGCAAGCTCAAACAGTCATAAATTTGATCTAGGCTGCAAGGAGCAGGCTGTGGGCACTTCTAATGCTCCCCAGTCCTAAAAAATCACTCTCTATGTTCCATTGCAGCCCAGCACGTATATGGATTTCCCATCACCCTGGAATGGCTCCTCATTCTCCACTATCTCTTATCCTCTCTGTGAAAGCTCTTCAAAGCTCTATCCTAGGTGTCATCTTCTGTATCTTATCCTCAGGGAGCCTCTCCACACTGATATAGCTATTACCTTTAGGTAAATGGCTCACAAATCTACATCTCAATACCAAAGTGATCTCCCTCAGTTTAGCACTACACATTTAATAACACTTCTGATCTGCTGCCCTGGAATGATGACTCTTTGTTTAAAACTAAACTTTGCAGATATTACTGAGCAGCTTGGTTTTTTTCCTTTGATGTTATTTCCTTTGATGTTATTTCCTCTTCTCCATTGCTGTCAGCAGCAAAATTCTTCCCATTTCTAAAACTTCAATTTTCAATACCTACTTTTAATACCTATTTTTTCTACCTGTCAGTACTGGAATATTTCCTGCCTTTCAAACCTTTCTCCCCAATAAAAGAAATAAATCCAGACAGCATGCTTCTCCATATATTGGCCATCTTGATCTACTACAAGTATTTTCTTCTTCAGTTCTTCACTGCTCCTGTCTTTTTGGACCAAAAAGTCAGTCAATGATGAATGGAATGACATAAATTCATTACACTCCCAGGACCTGTTGCACTTAAATATAGTAAGGTAATCACGTCACAGGAACTTTAATTACATTAAAAATAACATTCAGCAGCAGTAACAAAAATTGTTGATCCAAATCCTCTGTGACTTCCCTTCCTTGCCAGTTGAATTTTCAATTCCTGCCCCATTATCCCTAAGTTCTATGCCTCAGCTGGGTAAAAGCTCTCACTTGCTGGCCTCTTGCAGTGCCAATGATGAACACATCCTCAAAGTAACATTTTAAAAAGGTACTTAGCCCTGTATTGAAAATCTCCTCTTCAGATTTGTGTCTGACTCCCACTCCTGCTCCCAGATACCAGTTTTCACAAACCTTTTTGGAACCTTGATATAGATCCATCCAGTGTGCCCAGAAACAAGGGCAGAAAGAGGGACAGACAACAGAACTACAAACACCTCTGATTTCTTTAAAATAGAAGCGAGAGTGAAGAAATTATTAATTTACAGATTTACACAAAATACTTACACTTTTAGTTCTTTTGGCTTACTTTCAGTTTGAATAATTCAAATGGAAGAGATAACAATCATTATATTTAAACTGTTATATTTATGTTTCAGATCTATTTTTCAAGAGGCATGAAATGACGGAAGGAGTGAAATGAATGCTACTGACGCAGGACACTGCCGTTTCAGAAAGCCAAGACACACCTGTTTGCTCTCAGTATTTTCACTGGTTTCTTCACATGCCAGACCCACAAACCATTTCTTAGGGGCTGCTGATGCTCTGCCAACACCAGTACATCAGACGTGCTGAGGGAAGCTTTCTAGCACAAAAGCTGAGCAGCATGAAGCAGCTGGTGCCCATGCCAGGAAACTCTCTTGCTTTCAGGCCAATGCAAGCTGCCGAGCAGCAGCCCTTCCCAGAGCACCACAGCCGCTGTTCTCCTCAACAGGACCTGTCTGGCACGTTTCAGGCTCCATCAATGTCGGTGTCTTTACCTAAACCAAGATTACAGATGGCACTTTTATGCCTGAGATGGGTTTTATTAAAACTCCAATTTTCAGCAGTTAAATACATACAATTCTGCTTAGACATAAACAGTGTTCCAAGTATAAGTAACGTTTGAAAAAGCAATCTATTTTCTTGCTATTCAGCCAAATGTCATTCACTTCCAGATTTTATTAGACTTACTGGCATCATCCAAGGAAAAGGAAAACATCTCCTTACCTACCTTGTAATTGTTTTAATAGCTACTTGGGACAAATTTCCAAGAAATACAGATTTTTTTTTAAAATATTTTGCATATGGATATTTTTTTGTTCACACTGATAGACAGTTGAATTAGATGATCACTGTAGGTTCTTTGCAGCTGAACTATTCTATTCTTTCTTCTATTTTAACACGTAAGAGAAGCATTGAAATGTGAATTCTGGATATGGTCCTCCTCTAATGTAGGGTTGCTCCCCGCAGCAATCCCATAAAAATTCCCTTTTCTCAGAATAACAAGAAGTTGGCCCTTCTATAAGCTAGACCTGGAGAACAAGAACTGGAGAGAAAAATTATTTTAAAGAATTATTTTTTTTTAACTTCATGAGGCTGAGGATTCTCATTTAAACAAAACTGAAGAGAACGGCTGAGTCAAATGAAAACAGAAAGGAGACCTGCCTGTCTTTGTATGATGGGAGCAGGGAATGAAAGGAAAATTCAATGGCACTAGCATTTATGAAAATTTGCACTGTGAGCATAAGCACCTCAGGATCCAAGCAAATATTAATACAGGGGTTGAATATATCTCTGTAACCCTGATGGGCAACAATACAAAACCAGGAAATGCTCTAGGCAATGTCTATGTAAAACCCACATCAATTGCCCGTATCAGTTATAAAACAGAGATACATTTAAATTAGTGCCAGTTTGTGAGCAGGCATTTGATTGAATGCCATTTGCATTTCATAGAGGAAAACCAAAGTTTCTGGGCTTGATTCTCCATAGACTTGCACCCAGGCGGCTGCCTATACACTTGCATTGCACAGGTTATCATCATAAGTATTTGCAGCCCCTTGTGTGACTAGAAATATATTCCTAAAATGCAAAATACGATGAGGAAGGAAAGGCAGCATCCAGAAGCCAATCTGCATATGTGCCATGTTCCCCTCTTGCTTTTCTTTCCCCACTCCACTCCTGGGACCACAGATTATTTTAAAGAATTAGGACGTGCCAAAAAGAGCCAACGTATTGCAACCAGTCTATGTAAACTCATGGCCTGAACTTTCTATTTTCCATAGAGTATAACTGTTCTAAAAATACCTTGACTGCACTTCATTTGCTCATCTTGTCATCCTGCCAGTATTATAGCCTGAAAGGCTATGGGGTTTTCAAGTCATTTTCAAATGGCCTTTTCCCCTTTTCGTGCATAAAAGGCTGCCCCTTCATTTCTCCCCTTTACTTTTCTCTCACCTGTTTGTGAACAGTCACTTCAGCCTCAGCCAAGCACACAGAAACAAGCACTGAGCCAAGGCATATTTGCCTTGGGTCAGGCAAACAGGGTCTGTGTGGCCACCCTTGGCCTGGGGCAGGATGAAAGGCTATCCAGGCCCCCTCACGGTTTGGTGACACCCCAGCCAACCCTCCCTTCCTTTGGGAACAATTACAGGGAGTCACCTAAAAGTGGCTACAAATAAACCTCTTTCCAGAAGCTAAGAGAGGCTGCTTTCTGACTGCCAGAATTTGGAAACTGTTTTTTGCTGTCACTTACACTGGTGGGAGCCCAGGGTGCTGTCACAGAGAGAAATTACCCAGGACTTTCTCTGGGTGCGTGACTTGGCTTCCTGGCAGCTAATCCAGACTAGGTGGTAGTTCACGTGTGGGTTTTATCTTAAATAAAGAGTGAGAACAGTTATACTTGTGTGTTTTCACTTTCGCTCTGTTAATGGGGTAGTTTCATCTTTCTTTCATGCTCTCCTTGCCAGCTCTGCACACTGAGCAACAGTTAATCTAAATCCTCCTAAAGACATCAGCTGGTGGCTGAATTCTATGGAAAAGTAATTTTAAGAATGGATTAAGTTTATAGAGACGACGCCTGCCCAGACAGCAAAAGGTAGAAATGAACATTCTTTTAATGGCAATGGAATAAATCTGTTTTAGTGCAACATGGGTGCCAAGTCTTCCTGTCAGCCTACACAAAAGCATGAAGCAGGCCCAAGCCCCACCCCGTGTAGGATGTCCTCTCATCAGAGAGTTTCACTGCAAGCTAGTCCTGGCTCCAGCTTGGAGAATGTAGCTCTCAGGCGCAAAGAGAAAAAGCAGAGTGAAATTTGCTTATCCAAGCCCCTTTCCAGCCTACAGCCAAAAGATACCATTTGGTATCATCCAGTATGATGTGGGCCAAAGGCAAGAGCTCCACATTATGTGTTGTAGAGTTCCACACAGCACATTTCTGGGAGCAGAGAGACTGGGTCTTAAGCTGGACGGTAGGCTGAGGCCCTCTTCTGATCAAAACAAAAGCATTTATTTTATCAAATCGGTCATCTCTTCCTCTCACATTAGAAGCCACCTTAAAAGCCTCAGCCTTATAGCTTAAATCCTTCAACTCAAATCTAGCTGGTCACCTGCATCCTTGCCACAGGAAGAGTGTGCAGCCTCGACAATGACGTCAGCTGCAAGGGACCCAGCCGAAGATGTCCAAGGAACAGCTGGGCATTGGACAGCCCACGTTTCACCACTAGACATGAGGACATCAGACAAATGTGGAAGCACTGCAGCTTTGTCACCACTGTGGCATGGGCCCAAAACCTGTAACTTCTCTCTTCAATCAAAACAGAAAGCAACCCACACGTTATGGGTGAGTGATAGGGAGGAGAAAAGTCCTTTACACATTAGAATTGCTGATGTTGTTACATTGTCTATGTGATGAATACACTACAAGTCTGGAGGTAGGGAAAAAGTGGTTCTGATGATGAGTTACTTGAGTGTTTGGTAAGCCCTTGTAAGCCCTTCTGAAAATAGGAAAAAAGCTGTATCATGTCACAACATCAAGTGCAGTATCCCGTAAGAACACCCGCCTCACGTTAAGGAAACCAAGAAAGGTATATTAAAATTAAACCAAAAGAGTTAGTTTAGTTGGTTCAAGTTTCATCTCAGAAGACTCCCTAGCCTTTTTCTTCTTCTCTTTTTTTCTTTCAAGCCCAATATCTTCTTCGAAATAAAAATTAACTTCTGATTCCTGTACCATCACTAGAATCATGGGGAAAAAATGTGGGAAAATAAAAGGAGAGAAATAATTTCAAAATCTCATCCTCTACTGCAAAATGGTTTTAGAAGACTTGATAGACCACTCCTCACTTACACAACTACTTCTTTAACTTGTGGTAATATTGCCAGAATTTACCAAGGCTAAGTTTTTCCCAGTCATTCAAAGGTTAGGGGTCGCATAATGCACTTTTTGTATTTACAAATAAAACTTTAGGCCATGTTGTCAAATATTCGGGATAAAGTCCTAGTTTCCTATTCTGTAATTCCCCAAAAGCACACTACTTCTCTTTTCTTTCAAACTGTTTCATTGCCCAGGTTATCATTTGATAAATAGGCTCTAAATTTGTAAAAGATATTAAATTACAAATTCTAGTATGGAACTGTGTTCCTAATTTATGTAGCAAAAGTAGCAATTTATACAGCAACTTATATGCCCAGAACAGGTAAATTCAAGGACAAAATGACCACAGGTATACCTATGCACAATAAAAATACCTGGATTTAAGATTAGAAGAGGGCGAGGGTCACCACATTCTTCAGTGCTGTAGAAAAAGGATGTTATTTTTGTCCCTTACAATATAAGTGAGCTTAGTAGGCCCAACATGTGAAATACCTTCAGGACAGAACTGACTTTATGAAAAGACAGATGGATGGAACCATTGAGTTCATAATCATACCGCTGCTTTTGACTTCTCTCCAGAGCATGTTCTACTGAGGAAAAGAATGCAAACTGCAAATTAAACCCTCACTTATCCTCAGCAACCTGACAGTCTGGCCCGAGAAATACTGCTAAGTCTGGCAGACTGGGAGAGTGATGTGTGCATCACATGGAGGTGTGAGGAACGTGGCCCACCCCGGCTCAGCTCTCAGGGCACAGCTGGGGAACTGTACACAAAGAGGGGAAACAAGGGGCTTTGAGGGGAGGAGGTGAGAAGGGGCCTAAAGCAAAAATGGGAGATATTTTGGTTTCCTTCATATCCTGCTGCTATTTCAGCCAAGCATTTTTCATTGCCAACTTATATGAAAAGTGGTTTTTTACCAAAGAAGTTTTCAGACATCAGAATGAATCCCTTTAATTAATGTAATTAAAACTGGGTCTTTTCAAGCATTCTTCATCACCATCCTTTAAACCTGCCCTTTTTGCATTTTCAGTTTACAGCACCTTTGCACAGGAACACAATGAGCTGGAAGGGAAGGTGTTCTACCAAGAAGATTGGGGAAACACCAAAGAAGCTTCTTCTAAACACTTGTACCCTCCTTATCTCTGTGTCGTTCTTCAACTTACACACCCTCAAACATTCTCTCTGACCTTCATGTCACTTAGTTTCTGTGTGGAACATCAAAAGCTTGAATACCTTGACCGAAAATCTTTTTAGCTCTTTGACTTTCCCCTTAGCGGAAGCAGCAGGTCCCTGAATCTGACACAGAACTTCCCTAGCCTAGAAACACTGTCTGAATAATTAATATTTCTCTCCTCTAAATTTCTATGGTCCCTTTCCACCCTATGTTACTCCCATGGTATGCAGGTGTACATGCATTCCCTCCTCAAATTTACAGTAAAATGAAAGGATCATCCCAAGCCCTCCAAGAAAAATACAAGGGTGTTAAACCTCATTCTTGACAACTGAGAAGTTACAAAGAACTGAGATACTGGATGAGCATGTTCCTAAATCTAGGTCCAGATTTAAACCTTGCTCAGCAGCCGTCTGGCTGAAGAATACCGCAGGGAAGGCAAGGAGCAATTCCACCACCACGGGCCACAACTACTCTAGCAAAACCACAGTAAAGCCACAGCTTGGAAGGCAAAAATGCTGTTCTGCTGGAAGAACTTAATGTTTTCAGGGAACATCTATCAGTAAAAGAATTATTTTGCCTTTGTATAAGCATTTGAACCACGAGGAATGAGGCAGCAAGTCTCCTGCCACAGCAGATCATGGCAGCCACCTCCACTATTGTCCTGTACAAAGCACAGCCCAGGGGGGAGTGACTTTGGATGGCACAACACCAGTTTGAGTAGCACTGTTTGAAAGCTCAAATGCTTTGTTTAACTATAACATAAGTTGCTTGCCTTTTTCAGCTGCTCACATCCTTTGCTTAGAGAAACCAGGGCCAGCTGCTCCATAATGGCTCTTACAAAGGCACCAGAAGGCAAACTTTTGGGAGACATCACTGCAAAGTCAAAGAAAAACCATAATCAGAATTTTACTAGTAACTTGTGAAATAAATAAAAATGGTTCCATTCAACAGTTTTCCAACACTTGGATACTCAGTTTCTAGACTAGCATTTATCTCTATTTTTTGGAAATTTGTTAGCATCACGGTACTCATACATTTGTGTAAGATATTTTATACTATAGGCAGAGTAATCTATGCTCCAGATCCACTGAAGGCGATTGAGACACCTCTACAGAAATCAAGGGAACAGTTTTAATCAACTATTACTCTTTTCCCTTATTTCATGTATCTGGCAGCCTTGATTCAATAGGCAGATTCAGATTAATGGAAGAGCTGCAGTAAACCAAGTCCATATTTGCAGGATTGTTGTAAAAATTAGGGTACAAACCAACATACAGGTGTAAGAAAAACAGGGAAAGGTTAAGAGAGGAGCAATACAGCAAAGGCCAAGAACAAGATCTCCTTGTTTTAATGACTTTTAAGAGGATCAAAATGAGCAAGTGATATATAAATTATCAAAACCAAAAGTCAAAGTATTTCTCATCCGAACACAAAGAATAATGTCCTTAAGTAATCATGCTGTAGTACAGTCAGTCATGAAAACCACTTGTTCACATGTTGGGCAAATTAATCAGACTCTCCACATATTCTGGCAGAGAGGCTTCTTTTTTATTTAAATAATTGACAGATTACTTTGGATTTTAGCATTTCATATGTCTATTCAAATTGTAGTTCAGTTTTCCTTTTTCTAGAGACTGGGATGCTTTCGGTGTAACAAGCAGAAAAAACTGATAGAAGAATTGCACCTAAGGGACAACACCGTATTACTGGGCTTGATTCTCAGGTGACACAAATGAGCACTGATCCATTGATGCTAATGAGTTACATACTCCTAACAACACTTAAAGATCTGGCTTCTTTTCTTGCTGCCTTCTTGCTGTCACTTTTTGCCATCATTTTTGGTTTGGGGTTTCCTTTCCCTCCTTCCCTCAGCTAAACTACCTAAATATTTGGCTATGACCATGCGTGTAAGTAACTCAACTTTTTGATTTTATATGCTCAGGTTTGCTTTTGAGCTGTTAACTATTACAGCCCAGTGGAAACAGCAGCCTAAAGTCTTCACAGTCCCATTGTTTCTGTAGTTTATTCTTTAGTCTTCCAGTCTGAGAAAGATGATATAAAAATATTAAATTCTTTAATACTCAAAACCAAGAAGAAATCAAAGTCAGAAAATACATTGCTAAATCTTGGAAGATGTTCTAGAGATATAATTAGGAATGAGAATACCCTAAAATATACTAAGCTTCCCATTGAAGATGGGACAAATCTGTTTATTCCTCCCTTTGCTGTTTTCTTCCTACTCAGAGGAAAGAAGCTCTTTTTTCTTACTGATTAAGATCCTCCAGGAATTACAGAAAAGGGTTCCAACATTAGTTAGACATGCTTTTCCTGAGATCAGCTTGCAAAGGGGAAAATCTGCCTGGCTACATGTTAAGGACAATTTTGAACCCATCTTCATTCCCCCTCTCTCCAGTACCTAGGTAAGCACAGGTTAAATATTTGGAACTCCTTACCTAAACCCTGCTCTTCTACACTGTGTAGAGTTTCCTTCAGATCTTAATAGCTTCTGAACTCCATGCCTGATAAAGGAGAGCTCCAGACACTGTTATCTAGAGTGGTAACACAAAATAGCATGAGATAATACTCTGTGGACAGTGCACCTGCAAAGGTGTATGAGCCAAATGCATATGGAAGAGATCCGTATGTGAAACATAGCTAAAGTGACAGTCAGCGGGAATAAGGAATTAGATTTATGTCCCCAGACAAAATGCTCTGCGCTTCAATGAAAGCTTCTCCCACATTGTCTGGTCTGCCTCTGGGGGCACCTCAAACACTGTCTGAAACCTGCTGTAGAACTGGCTCTCAAACACAGCCGTATCACAAACTGATTCAGTTGTTTGCAACCGTATTATGTTTGTGTATATCAAACTGTAGACCCCTGTGAAAAGAGGACAAATACCTAAACATTCTTAGAGCAATAATTAGTTGCTAAATTGAGATAGAGGTATTTTTTTCCCTGAAGTCTGTGTTGTTCTCTAGGATTACTGAAACTAAATTTCCCTTGACACCACTCAAAAAAAACCCCAACACCACAACCCAGTGTAGGAGAAGCAGATGATTTAAGATTATAGGATTAGGATGTTTTTACTAGTTCTAATTCCTTCTTCATCAGTAATGTGTGTACATGGTTATTCACCACAAACTATTCGCTGTCCTAGTTAAAAATAGCGGTTTCACTCCTTTTTCCCAGCAGGGAGGTGTTCACACCATAGCTGATACTAACAGGCTCTCTTGTTAGAGAAACCAAGAACAGGATAAGCAAAGGGTCTGAGACACTGACCTGGATAGTTTTCTTTTAGTCCCTTTGGATTATAAGAAAAAACTAAAAAATACCACTAAACCAGACAGCAGCTGTGTCACATGCAGAAAGGAGACTCTTCCGTGTGGAAGTTCTGAGCATGCAAGGTTTCATTCTTCTTCATCTTCAACAGACCATTCACAGGCATCCCACAAAAACTGAGATTTATGAGAGAAATGGACACTTTAAGAAAACAGACCCTTAAAAAGAGACTGGTATTATCTGTAGTGTTTTTTAAATGTTCGACCATGCAAAGCCTTGCAGTTGACAAAGCCCCAGACATTTCTGTTGCAAAATTTTCTTAGTTATCTAATAGATAATGAATATCTATTGCATAAAATATATAATGTATTATATATTGTATATAATTAATATATATTGCAAAAAATCAGTTGATTTTTCAAATTCAAAAACAATATTCAAAGAAAATGTAACTTTAGAAGCCTAAGAGGACTGAGGAATAGTCTCAAGGTACTTCATGTTAGGAGACAATTTGCAGCGCGGCAGTTGATGTCCAGGGATGTCCACTTAAAAGGAAAACAAAGTTTTAGTCAGTATTTTCTTTTACCTTCCAGTAGCTGGGAAACAAAGCACAAAACAAATGACAAGTAAACATTCAGCCACAGGAAGCCATTAACAACAGTGGGCACCAATTAGGGCCCAGCAGGTATCCTTTACACCGCCTGGTGCTCTAGCTCCTCCTCAAATACTTTGGCATAACACTCACAAACTCGGGCTTAGGAAACAACAGGCTGTTTCATTTACTCTGCAATTTGTAGCCACATATTCCTGCTGATAGGCCCATAAACCTGTTTGTAGTCTTCTTCTGTTTCCCTTCAAGTTTGTGTCATTAGAAACTACAATTACTGTCTGTCCAAAGAGAATACTCTTCAGGAAAGAAAATAAAATTGAGATACTGTGATCCTTTTCCTCTTTGTCTCTCTCTCACTCCTTTTCAACTTTTCTTTTCGAGGAGAATGCATAACACAATGGCTGATGTCAGGCAAACGGGCTCACTGAGAAAATATATGTGAATTCTCAGATTTTTGTGACAGGGACATTATTTTTTCTAGTCACAAATTTTCCAGTAGAACAGAGTGAAAAGCACATTGTTCTCAAAATTAAGTCGAGGTCTGCAAGAATTAAAAAAGAGAAAAAAATATGTTCTACTTCAGCCAAAAACATTGCACAAAATATATGCAGTTTTGAGATCCTTCTGTCAATTGTAAGATACCTTGTATCTACCATCCAAAAAACCTCAATAAATTACCCAAACCTTTTAAAGTCACTCCTAGATTGTGCCTTACTTCTTCCCTTAGGAAGTACAGAGTTTTACTGAAACGTGACACAAAATAAGATTCTCACTTTTACATTGAGACTGTAAGATAAAAAATAACAAAGCAGGTTGCAATCTCCCAACACAAGATTTTACCAGCTTGCCACTGCTTTTCTGGAATGAAAAAGTACTTTTGTGGCATGATAGCACTTCAAAAAGCAGAGGAAAGTCAGAGTTCAGCCCAGAACTGAGAGATCTTCATAGTGAGTGTCACAATGTAAAACAATATGGGTGAAACCACCCCCTCAACTCCACTAAATCAACCTTTGTCTTACAACCATCCACAGCCAGGGTGCTCTCCTGTGCCATTTCTGTTTCTATCATCACTGCTAGATGAAAAGTTAACCAAAACATCATCAGTTGATGTTTGATAGTTTCTTGTTGCTTTTGGCATTACAAGACAACAAGGAAAGCAGACCAAAACTGTGCTAATTCAGAGCTTTCCATGTTTCTCTTTGATTTTCCTTCATTTTTAATAATTTTTTCTACTGCTTTTTGCCATTTCAAAAAATCAAAGCAAATATCAGCAAATGAGTAAGTTACCTTCCAATTGCATTAAATGTTAAATTCCCACTGGCAAAGGTGTGCCCAGTTACCCATCTCTTTGCTCCCTCCGTTGCCTCTGCTGACAGTTCTCACTGAAGCTCCCAACTCCTGCTCCTCCAGCAGCAGGACAGAGTTGTGCAGCCTCTGCATGCAACAGCCCCCACAACAAGCATTGAAAATCCTCTGTGACAGAGAGATAAACTCTCTGCAACAGAGTTCCCAGAACACCTATCCAATGGGTTTTGAGGAATAACCATATATATACCTTAAGCCTTGTGTCATGTGTCTTGGTACTGTCATACAGGTGTGGGGTACAGGAGAGTGCTTAAAATGCCCAGATACTGGCAGCCTAGAATCCTGAAAGATAATTGACAAAAATACCCACAGACCCCATGTGTGCCCAGAGCTCACCTGTCCAGTGCTCATGTCATGGGAAGTGTCTAAGAACCACTGAGTACTGCATCAGCCCTGACTCCTCACTGCTGCTGCTTTCCAGCTCGGCACTTCAAGGAGACCGTGTGGCCACCAAGGTAGAGAAATTCAGTACCTGTCTGGTTCCTCTTGGCTCAGCAGGGAACCGAGAGCAGAAGGCTCCACATCACAGTTTCCTGGCATGCTGGGACAGGAGCAGTGTGTGACAGAAGTGAGTGAAACGATCCAGGCACTGATATTCCTCAGCAATACAGAAAATGACATGTGAGGAAGCCCGAGTACAGGAAGTCAAACCAGTTTGCCCATTTCCACAGATCAGAGAACTGAATTGAGTGGACTCTGCTGATGTGCTACTCCATGAATACATGTGAACTCCAACATCCTCCTCCATAGCTAAACAGATACAACTGTTGCAGACATTTACAGGATTTTTCCGAATGAGGTTTATTTATTCCATCTGAGATTAGCCTAGACTGGGCTTTGCCAGGTACCAAGCTGGTGGGGAGTTTCACCCATTACAATGAGAGATTCCCCGATCCTCTGTGGGCAGGAAGCAGTTGAGTCTGTGTAACTTATCTGCATACACACATTTCAGTTTTGTCTTGATATTTCTCAGAAAGAAATTTGGGACACAAAATAATACACTTAAGTACTGATCACCTGAGTGTACACGAATCTATGCACAAAACACCAGCTAATAAGAAAGGTGTTACTATTTGCACAACTGAGTGCATATATATAAGCAACCCTTTCAGCACTAAGAATATATCTTTGGAAACTGCATCTTATACTCTAAGGTCGAAAGAGGTAGTGTCCCTGCTCTACAGCCACCTAGAAATCAGGTGGCTTGTCCAAACCAGTCATCTAGGCTCCTTCTGTAGTCAAGCGAGAGAGATAAGTGTCTCCAGATTGCCATTTATCCCATTCTAGCATAGGTGAGTAAAACAGGTGAGATGAATCCCTGGCATGGTATCTGCTGGGGGAGGGTGAGGAATTACTTCCTAGATTACTCCCTCAGAGAGATACTTAACTTTTAGCAGCTAATGTTGAGAGGAATCCCATGCTACAAGATTAGGGAGGATTATAAAGATTCACACACTTGTGAAGATTTCCATTATATTTGGCTTACAAAGAAAGTAAAAATTTGAATTTCCCAGCAAAAAAATCATCTTACACTCTTGATAATTCAAACTGTAGATCACTATATCTATCAACCAGAGATTTGTGGAAGTTTTGTGTGTTTTCATAAAGAAATAAGATTTGTGCTGTTCTGTTTCCCAAGAAAATGAGGTTCATGTTCTGAATATTAAGAAATTGTCTTTGCAAACCTGTTATCCATTTAAATATGACAGAAATATATAAAAAAACTTGAAATATTTAGTGAGAGCATGTTACCAAGTAAAGGACAGATCCCTCAGCACTGCCAAAGAGGAAAGGAGGGAACATGTCATCACTTCCGAGATCAGAAATGAAATTTAACCCAGAGAAGGAACTTGTTTAGCTCACTGCTTCTCTTCACCTGACACCACAGTGTCAATTAGAGACTAGTTTTTCCACATCTGCTGTTCTTCAGGAGTTCAAGGTTCTATTTAGGTTTTGCACAACATCCATGCGAACAGTGATAACAGCTCTCGTCAGTAATATCTCTCCACGGTGCCTCCTGCACTACTGAAACCAGTGGCACTATTTCCTTCTCTCTACAGCAGCTAAATATGTGCTAGCATTTACTGCTCGTAAAGGCAGGTCATTCCACACAGGCAAATATCTCAGAAGAAAAACCTGCTCAGCCCAACTGGGCACTGTTTGCAAGTTCTTTTAAACCACTAATAGTTACATTAAATAGAGAAAAAATATTTCATACTTTGATGAGATTCACACCTGGCATTCTTGCAAGGCTAACTCTTCAAGAAACTGAAAAATTCAGGCTTGTTCTAGTAACATATATAATCTTCAGTCACAGTTTCTCCCTGCATGGAAAAAAACCATGCTACTTCACAAGCCCTGAATAAACTAAACTCAGAAATAGGTTAGGAAAGGGGCAGACATTGAATTTACTGTTTTTCTCTGTTTATTTGATACTGTCACCCCCTTTAGGATTTTCTCTTCTCGTGTCAATTACTTACAAAATGAGGAGAAAGCATAAAGACGTGATTAAGTGAGCATCTGCATAGATGTGGCTCTAAATTCTAGAAGGCAGAGCCTGATGCCACAAAGCAGGTAAAATGCAGACACGAGATCTGCATTTCTCTGCATTGCTGTGGCTGGTTGAAAAGATTCACAGATATCTACCAGCACTATATTGATATTCAGGTGTTAAAAAGCAACTGTCACAGTCACAACTGAAACGCCAGCCTACATACAGTGATTCATATCTTGTGTTCCTTTAAATATAACCCTGTCATGCTAACAATCCCATGGAAATCCAAAATGGGTTGGGAGGGGAGCTTTCATTTCCTAGTTACTTTACAACCATTTCACCTGTCTTGTCCCAGAGTCTGGTGCTGCATTCCAGTAATGCGAGCACTGGGAAGGCTGGGGAGGTGTGAAAGGACCGTAAAACAGAAACACCAGGAGACACCATGGAGATCATCAGGTCACACACTACAGTTTTACAGCCCTGGTTTCCAGCCACGCCAGCTCACAGACAGCCAAAGCCTGGGCTTCTGCAGGCGGTGAGAGGAGCTAAGCAGTGGCTACACTGGATACACCCACTTGCTTCCACCCTCTATAACCCATCTGATGTGTACATTCCCACACAGAGCAGCTGTGAGATTTGAATTCACAAAGGTGGTGAATTTGAAACATTAAAGCACGTCTTTGGATGCATTGCTTCACTGCAGGTGTATTTTATGGGGGTTTTCTTGTAATACCTGCTACATCCAACAGAGAAACGGATGCAGGTCTTCCACTGGATCAGAATCCAGCTCTCAGTTTCTCCTGCAGTCACTTTTCTCCTCTTCAGTATTCTCCAAATTTTTTTCTTCTGAAGAAAGCATCTGAGAAAAATTCCGAAATTACCATCCTTTAGTCCTACACACTTTCATTTTTTAATACAGACTAGCATAATCAGCCCTGCAGTCTTTAGGTTATTTTTATTTGTTCAAAATAAATAGCTGACAAGATTAAAAATAACTGATTATCTGCTAATATACCAATGAATTGTATAGCCAAGCTAAAGATTTTAAGTCCCAATACAGTTTTACAGACTTCATCAGCACAAATGACTCAAGAGGACCAAGAGTTTCACACCTCATCAGATGCATTATGGACACATTAAGATTAATGAAACGAGCAGAATCTGGGAGCACATCTCTGTCCACATCCACATTAGCACAGCACAGGACAGAGGAAGCTGAATCTGCAGAATGAAAGTCGGTGCTGAGGACCCAGAACCCACTCCTTTGGGTTTTTTTACTTTGAGCTACCTCTACTGTGGAGCTGTGAACCAAAACACCCACTGGCAGCTGGCACACACAGGGCAAAGCATGTCGGTCCATCCGTCCATCCATCCATCCATCCTCAGCCCCACTTCACGGTGTGAGCCTCCAAGTACCAAAGGGGAACAGCTGGAGGCTCACTTCGAAATAGGTCTGAGGTAATTAGCTCTAAAGACTTTTGCTACATAAATATTAATAGTAATATTTTAATGTATCTCAAGTACTTCCAGTTTAAAATGGTTGGGATAAAGTCGATTTAAAGTTTGTCAGCAACTGTGGTCACTTAATTAAATATGCTTGTTTTCATCACCATTGCTGTTTTCCTGCTCTATACCCAAAACACTCCAGGGCACACCATGGCCATGCAGACACGCCTGCAAATGAACACGAGAGCAATTAGACCTCTACAGGCCTTTACAACAGAAGAGCTGAGCTATTCGTTTCTACAAATTTGGTCTCCCTCACAGGTAGATCTTGGGCACAAAAAAAATTGTTGCTTTTTATTTTTTAAATCTAATTTCATTTCCATACTTAATTTAAATCCATGTATATAACTCACTGTGGAAAACACAGTTTAAACAAGCTTAAGATGCTAGAAGAGAAGAAAACTTGAGCTGGTGTTTCTTTTTGGGCTTCAAGGCCCACATGACACAGTTGACAAGGCTACAAAAGCTCAACCATCTTGTGTGTGCAGGCCCAGGTGAAGGAAGTCTGCGTTTTCCAGTCCCCCATGTGCTTATTTGACACACACATATAATGGGAAATAATGCTGAGAAAGCCCTGAGCAACAATGTGCGAGGCACTCCTGTAAAAAGAAGCATTAACATACTTTTACAAATTGTTATGACAACTTAGTAATTGGATACAGCAACTTTTCCAGACCTATTGGCACACGAGTGTGGGAAGAGCTTGCCTGGAGGCTGCTGGTTCTGCAGGACAGGAGCTGCGGGCAATTCAGGGGACACTTTCACTGGCAGCTACAGGTCAGGAAAATAAAGGGGAAAAATACTTTGGAAAAAAAATCTTGAAGAACAAAATATAAAAATAGACTTTTGATGGTTTGAACAACATAAAGCTATTGGAAAGTGTCTGGACTGTTAAATTAGATTTATTTAAAGAACATAAATAGCTGGTTTGATTTTAAAAGCACTTCAACTTCCATTACTGAATGAAGTTTTTCTTAACCCTCAAGCTTTAACAGAATTACCTAATTTTTTTAAACAATTCCTAACAGTTCATGAGGCACATTTGAGGCTAGGCACCAGACAAAACAGTGCATGCAAGGATCTATCCTATTCCTTCCCCACTTGCAACTCTCAGCTCTCACTCAAACTAAACACTGAATTTTATTAAACTTGTACAAACCTTTTATGTCAGTTGAATAGTGACTTATAATTATTCGGTCTAAATCCAGTGCTTACTGACATAAGCTAAACAAATGGAATTCTAAATTACGATGACTGTTAAAGACAAGGTTTTTCCACTGCAATATCTAAGTCAGTATGAAACCGACCCAAGTCTGAGGTAATTTTGTAGTACACATAAAGCCCTAAAGTACTCAGAAACAAGTATGCTCCTGTTGTTCAGATAAATAAAACAAAGCTTGTAACACAGAGCAGCCTTTGTAGCCCTTTCTTAATAAGGTTTTGATAAAATGCAACTGAAAATACTCTGCTCAATATTTCCCTTACCTTTACCTATAAAGAAAAAAAGCCACCGATGAGTCAATACTTTTAAAATTGATTGATAATTTACACAAGACAAAATTAAGATTCATATGTCATGATTAAAGCAATTCTCTCCCAATGGTGAGTGTGTCACTCCAAAAATAATTCAATGCAGTATTCCCTTGTTAAGTATGGAGAAAAGTGTTTCCTTTAGAAGAGGAAATTCTCTTAAGGAAGTTGTTTTAAGCTAAATAAAAGTTCAGGATGAAGCCAGCAAAAGGTGTGAAGGATTTCTCTTTGATTTCCCAGCTTGTGTATTTGGGCTCAGACACAGACTACATTTTATGCACATATTAATAGGATGCTAATAAGCCTACAACTCTACTTTGACAGGGACCTGTAGAGACAACCCGATATGTGGCACCAGATATAATAGCTGTCTTAAGCAGGAGATTTATTTCCCTCTCACACAGGGGGTA
Source organism: Falcunculus frontatus (assembly GCA_013398115.1). NCBI lineage: Eukaryota > Metazoa > Chordata > Aves > Passeriformes > Falcunculus > Falcunculus frontatus. The sequence goes on along the minus strand of VZRV01003975.1, from coordinate 1,156,352 downwards.
AATCAGACCACGTATTTTTTAATTACAAGTTGGAATGAAAATGTCATGAAAAGTTAGGCTGTTATTTTTGTTGTAATGTTTCTCAGTTAAAGTTAAACCTTCAAAAGATCGAAATAGAATCCAAGCCTTTGAGACTTACTAGGAGCAGGTTTTGCTCTTCACTAGTAACCTTACATGCAAAATGAGGCCACTCATTTGCAAACCCTCGTAAATTACTGGGTCATGAAAACAATCCTGGTATCAAAAGCACAGAAATTGGCAGCATTTATTTAAACAGCTTGCTGCATCCCATGGAAAACTTGGAGAGAGAGTCTATCTGGCTGTAAACTGCAGAGATATTTTAAAGTTAAATCTTTTTAAAAAAAACACTGAAAAGTTTATAAAAGTGATACAAAAAATAATAAAAAGCAGTAGGTAAGACTAATCTCAACCACATATTTATTGTAATTTGTAAATACCATTTAAAAAATAATCCAGAAATTACATCTGGTATATCTGGTGCCACATATCCTAAAAATTAATTTAACCACACACTCAAGAAAGGCTTCCATTTGCGTTCTACCCCAAACAAATTCTGTTTTCACCATTTAAACTTGGGGATTTTTTCATATTTCTTGCACAGCAAAAATAGATTAGGACAAATTTTTCATCATTAGACACTAAAAAAAGACCTTTTGCTTGAATAGCACATGAAAACTGGAATTTAAAAAAATAAAAAAATCAACAACTAAAAAAACCCCCCAATGCACAAGTGATTTTTGCTTGAATTTGAAATAAAAATTCTGGAAAAGTGTGATTGTTCTTAGCCTGTTGACGCAGAAGCTTCTCCCTTCTATTAACTGTTGCTTTGATGAAAATTTAAAAAATTGTAACAAGAAGTTTTGTTGTTGTTTTAAAAAATTCTATATGGCTTAAGCATTTTACATTTTTAAAATATATATATATATATATATATATATAGATATAGATATATATCAATATATTCATATTTTCAGTCTGGTCAATTGACCAGCATGTATGTATACAGCTACTAGTAAAATTGCGTCAAATATCTTCTCCTATCCTGGGAAGATTCTCGTCTTCAAACTTATTTCAGTCAGCTTAAGGCTCTACTGACAATGACTTCAGCAATCAACAAAAAAAATGGACAATTGTCACTCATCAGTTGCTCTTATCTGTCAGCTTGAAGAAATTCTTGCAGCCTTTCCATTTTTAATGTGAAATAAACAGTTCTGAAATTACAGAGTGGTTTTTATAAATTTGAAAGTTGACTAAATGGGATTCCCCTTCCCTTTACTGTCATTTGTACTCAGGGAGTTTCTTCTGTTCCCTTGACCTTCTCCTCAAGAGAATGAAGAGAGCAGAAGCAAAGTGCCACCCAAAGATGTCTCATGCCTGCAAAATGCCCTCATGTCCATGCAACAGGCTTCAAAGGGCTCTCATAAAAGTAACCCAGGTCATTCTGAAATGAGGCACCTGCGCTGCTCCGAAGGGGCTGTTCCTCACTCACACAACTGCAGCCACCGTGGCACAACAGTTTGCACAAAGATGTTAATCTGTAAATCTCACCTTCTCACATGATTTCTGCTCTGGACACGAATCTCTCACCCCCCTCTCGAAGCTGGAAATCCAACTTTGAGAAGACAGGCAGGAAGGTCCAGAGCTTCAGGCACCAGATTCTCTTGCAGAGGGAGGAGGTCTAGGGGAGGAGGTCACAGTGTCTTGAAGGCTGAGCCCTGTTGCTTGTGTATCCAGTTACAGTGACACTGAAAGAATAGCAGCAAGTCAAGTAACTACTATTACCTCTTGGAAATCTACTTTGATTTCCTAGCTGCGAGACCTAAAAAGCCAGGGCCAGAAGAGGAACATTTAAATCTTCACAAAATGGACACACCATAAACCAGAGCTCAATCTATTTATTGTTATGCAGGCTGCACATAGATATATATGCACGTAAACTTGCTGGTGTAATGTACAAAACACATATAAATTCACAGCTGGTCACATTCTGTACTGTAGGCTGTGAGATGTGAAGGGCACATGTGCCCACAGCCCTTGGGCAGCTGTCCTGCATCACTTCTGGTGCCGTTCAGACAACGCTCCAAAGCCATTTTGTCTTCCTGGTTCAAGCACTGTCTTTGAAATCCATACAGCATTTATGACCCTCTGCCTAAGAGCTTCCTACATGTGTAAAAGCAAGCCAGCTCTCTTCCAGTGACTTACCAAACATTTATGTCAACCTTGACAGGCTCAGTTCAAATTCTGACATGTGGCAGCTGCTAAAGATCACATGGGAGTAACTGAATTCACTGAATACTTTTTGGGAAGGGTCCAAGATGTTTGAACTATTAGGAAACGCAGTTATCTGTAGGTGATGCCCAACCCTGCAACAAAAACTGAAATGATAGCATTCCTGTGCAAAGACAATTAAATTTTGATCATCGTTGTCAGGGCCCCAAATATCAGAGTGGCTGCAAGAATTCCACCATTATGGAAATTTGAGAAAGCTCCTCAGGGACAGAGTGTGTATCCTACCATCACTAGCCACAACCTGAGTCCTGCTCTGCTGCCTCTCACCAGTTTGGACACTTAAGCAAGCCGTGTTCACCATCATCTTCCTCCCTCCATCAGCCCAGTCAGGATGGGTTTGTAGTGCAGGAGAACCCTCTCAGCACAAACCACATACAGAGCCCACCCCAAGGTAATAAAAAACCATTACTTTTAGGAAGATGAGATGCTGATTTACCCTGAGGTCAACATGATGAAGTCAGCAAGGAAACTAACCTCGGCAAATTCACTTCACAGCACCTCAGGACTATGCAAGTTTGCTAACTGTCCATTTTCCAAATCCTTTTCCAGCTGTGGAAGCAAAGTTTAGCATCCCAGAAGAAGAATCTTAAAGGGTCTGGGAGCAGTACTGGTAACTGTATTCTTCTTCCTAGGATAAAGCTAAATAAAAAAAAAGAAAGTAGAAAAGGGAAAAAACAAAGAAAGGAAACCCCAAGATACAGCAACTTAGCTTGTTTGATCTGGGACTATTTAGGTTTACAACAGTAATCTTGCTTTCACCTGCATCATGGAAGTACATTTTTCAGAGTAGTGGATAAGTGAAAATCACAAATGTAATTTTTTCCTGTGACAACCATTCACATTTCAATCTAACATTCAAACAGAAAACCAAATCTTAAATCTATTCAATTGTCTTACTATATCCCACAGACGTTAATCATGTTTTACTGACCACTAAGGCTGCCAGTGAGAGGTGATGAACTTTGTCTCTCTTGCCCTACATTGACTGTGTTTCCTTTGGTTTTTCAATTCTTCCTCTGTCAGAACTAGGCTTGTCTGAAGACAGGAGCAGCAACAGACATCCTGTGAGCTGGGGAAAGCCAAAGCATAAGAAAGATGAGACAGCATATCTGAAGAATCATATATCTGTTTTGGTTTGCTTAATTTTTTTTTTCAGAGTCCTCAGGCTGTAAGGTGGTTTGACCCTGGCTGGAGGCCAGGTGCCTACAAAAGGCACTCTATCCCTCTCCTCCTCTACTGGACAGGGGAGAGAAAATACAGTAACGGGTCAAAATAAGAATGTGGAGAGATTCTCCCACTGCCATGGAAAAACAGACCTGATTTGGGGAAATCAGTTTAATTTTTTTACCAATCAGATCAGAGTAGGATAATGGCAAATAGAACCGAATCTTAAAAACACTTTTCCCCCACCCCCCTATTCTTCCTGGGCTTAGCTTTACTCCTGGTTGGGGAATGGGGGCTGTGGTCAGTTCATCACATGTTGTTTCTTCCAATTCTTCCTCCTTATGGGGAGGGCCCCCCACACTATTCCCCTGCTCCAGCATGGTCCCTTCCACAGGACACAGTCCTCCATGAACTGCTCCAAGGTAAGTCCTTCTCATGGGCTGCAGTTCTTCAGGAACTGCTTCAACATGGGTCCCTGGCACGGTCCTTCAGGAACAGGCTGCTCCAGCATGGGTCCTCCCCTTAATAAAGGTCCAGATTGTGTGGATACAAAGGGGGAACTCAGGCTGCTGATGGCTCTGCTGCAGCCTGTCAAAGACCCAACACACAAATAATGCTGCAGGGTTACAAGCAATAGCGGAGCACCACACTTCCCGCACAGGGAATGCCCGTCACCTCTTCCACTAGGGCAGTTCAACTCTTACCTACTTCTTTACGGTGCTTGGGCACCTGTGAGCCCCCCAGACTACTGTGCCACTGTGCTCCCAGTACCAGATTATTCTGACAGAATAACCCCCAGTACAAAATATGAGCACCTGCCCACAGTGAGATCACTGAGATCACCACAGAAGTGCTGTCGCGGAAGTGTAGCTGTGCCATTTAAACAGGAGTCCCACACCACATGGGCTACTACCAGAAGCCAGGCTGCTGAAGGCTGCTGCCAGGATGAGTCAGCCCTCAAAAGTCAGCCAACACAGGCTGAAGAGTTTACCCTGAGGTAAAATGTAAACACTTGTGCCAAGATACGATCCATTAATAGATGATAAGCCATAGTACTACCTTCATGTTTCTTCCCCTCCTTTCCTAACTGACTTGAAAGGATTTTTCAGAAATTATTCTGGTTTTTCATCTATGTTTCAGTATATTGCCTACATAGTTTATGTACTGTAAGAATTGCTCTTTAAAAATAGTCTCCAAGTAAAAGCACTCAGCTTGATTAACTCATTAATCTATAGAGACTATGGAGTTAAACTGAATTTTCAGCTAAAGACAAAGGCAAGGAAACAAGAATAAGAACATAATAATATATTACATACATTTAGTTATGTTATACTCTGCAGGGAAACATCTTTTAGCAGATGTTAATAGCAATTTTTTATACTATCCCACACCATACCCAAGTAAGAGTAAGTTTTCAAAGGAGAAGATGTAAGATAGGGAATGAAAAGTACAGAAACTTAAAGAAACACAAACAAACAATAACCCAACCAACTAAAATAAACCAAAACAAAACAACCAAACCTCCCCCCTCCAAAAAAACTCCACAACAAGACTGATACTTGGGTTAGGTTTTCTTGGTTTTGTTTTGGGTTTTTTTAATAACAATGTTGAAAGCAAAAAAGAACCCCAAATCCCTCCCACCAAACAAAATCTAATAATAAATGTAATGTAATCTTCAAGCCAAATTCTTGGCTTGGAACTCAGGAGTGCTGAGTTTGGATGCTACAGTATCCATTGGTTTTGTCTGAGGCTGTTCAGGGAAGCACTGCTCACACTGTGCAAATTTTTTTTGTATATTCCCTCAAATATTGAGACCAAAGTTTTCAGAAAGAAAAAAAGAAAAGACTGTAATGGCTTCGGACACCTAGTTAAGCAGCTTGTTTCCGAAAAGTGCTGATGACCCAGGAGCTCCCATTCACTTCAAAGTGTAGGATTTGGGAATGTTTGTTGCTTTAAGATTTATGGTCTCTCTACATCCTAAATGAGAGATTCAAGAAATTACAACGAGTATCTCATCTCCATTAAAATTAGAAAGAAGTGCTAGACTGATTTGTGGCATCTGTTCCAGAGACCAACACGTTCATGTCTTCACTGACCCTGCTGGAGGAATAAATACTGTAAAGAAACAAGGATACCCCAGGGAAAGCTTTGCTAAGAGGCAGCGGGGCACCTCATCACAAAATACACTGACAGAAGCCTCAGCACACGAGAGAGCAGAGAGGGTGAGAAGTCTCTCTGCCTGCAGACTAGTTAGTAGTAAAGGAACAGAATTCAGCTCACAGCTCTGACTATATTCCTGTCAGCGAGCCAGCTTAACAACATTGTGTAAAAACAGAATCACAAGCTGGGCAATAACAGTCCAAGACAGCATGTGGAAATCCATAGCTAAACAAAATAACACCATCAGGAGCAAAAACTTTGATTCAAATATGGGGGAGAATTCTTATCATGTAGCAAAGCTGTTGTACAGTCAAGCTGACAGACCAAACCTACAAAACCTGTACAAAATCCCCTAACATTTAGGTATTGATACCCACAGGGATTTTGGGGACTGACAAGTCACCAAAATAAATGTGTTATTTCACTCCAGGAGGGATTGTTCCCCAGTGCTTCCTGAAAATATGGCATGCTTCGCCCATGACAGTTTTGGAAGGCTTTCTCCTCTTCTGAGGGAAAAAAAAAAAAAAAGAAGAATAGCAACTGCAAAGGGTAAGAGTCCATAAAAGGATGTCACTGTCAGCAACCTGAGTGACAGACAGGAAGGAGATTTCCACAATTGGCATTTGGTGAATTGCAAGCTATAAAAAGTGTTTGGAGATTGCTGGGTTGTCTGCAGTTTCTAGGAACAGCAATTTAATTCTGTCTGTTACTAAAAGATCTTATTTTATTTATATTATGTGTTTTGGAGTTTCTTCATATACCAAAGTAAAGCTAGAAAACAGAAAAAAAATCACACTTCTTACTAGGTTGTTTTTTCAGTGACTGTATAACTAGAAAAGTGGTTTAAATACCTCAAGTTTCTTTGCACCTATCATTGGAAAAAAATAACTAGTCTTGTAGTTACTGTTACAAAGAGCCTTCCTTTCACCTGATTTATTTTACTTTTATTGTGCTTTGTGTACAGTCATTATTTTCTGCTTTTAAACCTGTGATTTACTATTATAATGCATGAATTGTTGAAACATTTATGCATTTGTGCTGAAGTTGCACCTTGATAGTCCTAGTCCGCAGTACCAAGTGGTCTGTTTTAGCTGAATTGGAGGAAGAAAATCCTTTCCTGCACCAAGAAAGCTCTCAGAGGAAAATATAAATAAAATCTTTCTGAGAAAAAATTTATACTTGTAATTCAAAGAATTTCATACATAAATATTGGCTATGCCTTCTTCCCAACATCCTCCTGCTCCTCAACTTCACACCTTTTCCTTTTTTTGCTGTTCAAGATTTTGTTTGGCACTAAAATCAGACTCTGAAATCTGAATTCTCTGCTTTTGAACTTCCCCGTTCAGCAAGCAAGTCCTGGGAGCATAAACAACGTTTCTCTGCCCGTAGAGAGCCTATTACATTTTAAGCTGGCACTTGAGGGGCTGGGAGAAAGGGGAAGTCTCACTAATTTACACTTGGTAGATTTTTTTTTTTTTTTGTTAAAAACGTGTATTTTTCATCTTTTACATATATATATATATATCTCCATCCTGGACAGACGGAAAATGAAAAGCTAAAGGAGCTCAAGCTGTTTAGCAAGTTGAAACTATTTAAATAATAAGCCCTTTGAAATGTCATTTCACATACCTGTTTTATTGTGTTTATCTTTAAAACAGAAGAGACAGACTAGTCTTTGATATACACCTAAGAAATCTACCTGCATTATATAGTTAAAGGAATTTAATTAATGCAACAAAGAAGATGATGCTTAACTTTCCTCAGAGTGCTACGGACCAATTAGGAGCACAAACATACTAACACTTCTATTTGATGCAAGTATGGGTTGGCTAAATCGGCAATTGAGACATTTAGGGCACAGAGCAATGAATACGAGCAAAACCACCTAGTACAGAATACTTTACAAGTATCATAAAGTACAGGCCAGTAGTAACTGCTTGAAGCAAATGTCCATAGCAGTGGTGGCTTTTTTTCCTGGGGAAAGGAGAAGGCAATAGCAGATTTGGTCCAAGGGTCCTTTTCCTTCCCCAGTTTCTGGAAGCCTCTTTTCTCTAAACCCCTGTTAAACGAACTTGGGCGGCAGGCTTGTATATTTTAGCTGCTGGCCTGTACACGCTAATATCCGCACACTTTCCAGCCCCAGACTACAAGCACAGGAAGGCAGGATTTTCCAGCTGTAGGCAACTGGCAGCTCCTGCAGAGCCCCAGTAGATGGCAACGTTGACCTGAGTGTCCTTGGCACCGCCCGTCCCCTTCCCGCCCGGACCCCGCAGCCCGTGCAGGGGCTTTGGGAGGCGCTTGTTTCCATACGTTTCCCGAGCCCCCGGGAGTTTGGATGTCTTAATGTACAGAGAAACCATTTCTGCTGCAGAGTATGCCAAACAGCCATGTACCGCCAGAGATACAGTAAAAGGAGGAAAAGAAAAGCCATAGGAGCCAGCTTTCTGAAAGAAAAGTACATTCAAACTACCAATGGAATTGCAGAATCATAAATGGTCCGGGTTGGGAGGGACCTTTAAAGCTCACTTCATCCAACCCCACTGCAATGAGGAGGGACGTCTTCAACTAGCCCAGGTTGCTCAGAGCCCAGTCCAGCCTGACCTGGAATGTTTCCAGGGATGGGACATCCACCGCTTCTCTGGGCAACCTGTTCCAGTGTTTCACCACCCTCTTTGTAAAAAAATTCCTCCTATATCTAATCCAAATTGACCCTCCTGCAGTTTGCAGCCATTACCCCTTGTCCATCTCAGCAGGCCGTGCTAACAAGCTCGAACACAAGGTGTCTTTCCAGCTGTGTACAATCACTGTCTCTGGCACTACAGAATTACAGCTGTCACACTACTGCATGCACTGTCCTGCAAGTGGCATGATGGTTCCTGAAGTAAAAACAAATCTCTTTTAGTTATCAGCAAGGCATGAGCTGAGACCCAGCTGTGTCAAACTGCACCCTGATGGAGTAAACACTAGAGCAATAAGAAAATATTGAGAGTATCCCACAACAGTCGCTACAAAAGCTTTTATGAAAATAGTCTTCTGACACAGCACGTATTTTCATATGCCATTATGCAAATAAATACTGTTGAATACCATCCCTCTAATGTCTAGGTTAACCAGGGTGGACTCTCACTTGACACACAGGGGAACACTCTATACTGAAAATGACCAAAGAACTCCTTGCCAGCCTTCCTGTGCAGATTCTCCCCTGCCAGCTGATGAAAACAATGGGCACTGCAGCACAGTGACAGCAAAACACCACACCTAAAAATCTCATTTCCCTTAGTATGTGGGAGGTTTTTTTGAAGACTGCCTTCAGCACTTTAGGCTATATAATCAAATTTTGCTCTTGCCCACACAGACATAAACAAAGAATAAAAATAAACAAAGCCATGAAAGATGCCAGTAGAGTAACCACAACTGATGTCAGGATCCATTCTCTTACCAGCTAAACCAGGGTGCTCCACCAATACAGAAACTCTCTTGGGTACTACAAAGGGAGTACCAGCCCTTGGGCAACTGAATTATTTCCTTGCCACTTGATCAGAAATCCTGAAATTCAGTGCTGTCTGTTACCAGGTAGCCTTCCATAATGACATTACCTGATCCATTGGGGCCTGTTTCATCATACCTTCTTCATCTTCCTCACTAAATGCTGATTCGACATTTATCCTCTCTGCCATCTTTGATAGTTACCTTCTGTGGTTATTCTGTACTAAGATAAATTGGTGCAAAAGAAGAGAAGCTGTGCAATTGTGGCAATGGATGCTTTCTGGGTCATCTTTGCCAATATACCATTCAAACCAAGAATGAAGCTAGACTCTAGTTGGCCATAACACACTTATCCACACTACACGTACTTAAACACCAAGAACATGCACCTGGTTCTCAGACATCTCCAGTAAACTGGAGTGGAAGTTGTGCATCCTTACTGACAAGTTAACACTCAGCAGACACAATCTTCTGCTGCACGGAACAGAATTGGATGGCCAAAATCCTACGGGCTGCACCAGCAAACCACAAAGATGTCACAGACAGCCTTTAAATCCTGCTGAAATGCAAGGGTTCTTGTTCCATGTGATGCAATTGTGTATCAGGGACATCCCTACCAGGTAGGCAGCTGTGACTCATGACCTGCAGGACAAGGACAAAGCTGGAGGTCCGGAGGGATGGCCTGTGGCAGAACAACAGCTCTGGTGGCTCACAGGTATGCAAGACTTGCTCAAAGTTCTGATATAAAGAAGTAAACTATGTCAATTGGTTGAGTGTCTCTTATACATATAAAAACACCCAGAATTTTATTGGGATATCAAAGAATCAAAGCAATTCTTATGAGTACAGACCAAAAATCCACAAACAAAAGAAACCTGCAGAGTTTTTTAAAAAGTTTCACTAATGGCCCACTAAAATGGGACTACTCTGGAAGAGCTGTACTACCTGACAGAAGAAGGTATCTGTCAGACCCTCTCTAAGCTTTAGGAATGGCAAGTATTCCAAGCAAGAACAACATGCAGGTTCAGGATAAGCACCTGAAGTGCTCTGATTTTCGAGGTCTGTGTTGGAATGGGTTTTTAGTGGCAGGAACATAAAACAGACCAGCTCTTTGTCCTGCACTGACTTGTGACCTCAGATCTGGCTTGAGGAACTAAAGTATTCATGTACCAGATACAGAAAAATCTTATGTTATTTAGCATATTCTACCTGCAATATGTTGGGGGTTTTTTTGTTTATTCTAGACTACCAAATGCTCAGCATCCAGCTCTGACTAAGCCTGATATCCTTCTGGGCTCATCAAGTTTGTAAGTGCCATTCCAAAAAATAGACCTTACAGAAAGCATCCTCTTACTCCAAATGGTGCAAGTCATAGCTCTTGTGGCAATGCTTTTGAGGGGGCACGAGCTCCCTCACCAGATGTCAAGAGGCAACGCAGAACAGTTAACATGCACATTCATTCGCCCCTACCAAGTGCTATTTGAGATGAAGTCTGACCACGTCTTTCTTGTTTGTAGGAGACTGACAACTGCAAAGGAAATAGTTGCCATCTCACAGAAATACCTGGCATTACTGACGTTATTCCTGCACAACATCACTTCTCTCTCTCTCTCTCTCTCTCTGTAGTACAATTTGTTTCTATGAAATCTCAAGGATGCCAGTGAATGATTTTGAAAGTCAGTGAATATCTAATGTGTATCTAATAAGCAGCAAAATGAGACAGATGTGACAACATGCAAAACGACAGTACAATAAAAATGACTGACATATAAAAAGAAGCTCAGTTTTGTTAAAAGAAAACAACAAAAACAAACCACAAAAACACATGCATAAGTCTCCACTGCTTTCTCCTCCAGCTTATTTGCAAAATCCATCTCACTGGTTAAACACCAAAGCACTGCTCAGGAGGCACATTGCTCGCAGTGGGAAGAATCCCGCTTTCACTGCCAGTAATCCTTTGCTACCAAGGACACGAGCAAACATGCATTAATCCTGGTGGTTCCCATCCTGCAGAAAGGCCTGCAGGCACTCACTGTGTGGAGAAGAGTGGAAGGCAGCCCTGGCACCTACCTGGCAGCCCTCGCCCTCCAAATATAAGGCAGCAACATTGCCTGGGGCAAAGAACCACAGCAATAACACCTTATGACACTGACAGTGTTTTGTAAGTGAAAGGGCTAAAGAAAGAAACTTAAAATCAGTAGCAGTAGTTCCACCCATAACAGTTCTCCTCTTGTTTTTAAATCCAACATTTGAAGGACCCTGAGCAGAGAAGCAAAGCAAACCTTTACATTTCTGTCAAAAGCAGCAGGGGGAAAAGGCACAGATTATGCTGTGGTTTCAGATGAATGTACACCCGAGGTACCAGGGAACAGCACAGGGATCTCCTGCCTCTGAGAGGATGAGGCTGACAGATGGTGCAGGTGCTCGTGTTCTCTAGAGGCAAGATGATGCTACTGAGAATTGTGTCTGCAGTGCAAGATTTATAAGAGAGAAATGGAACCATGCCACAGACTGAGGTATTTTGTTGTTGTGCCATGTCCCTAAGCTCCTGTCTACTCCTCTTCACATCAACCCTATTTTTCTATTTCCCCCTCCCCCGCTCCATCTTACAGAAGCTCCCTGGTGACATCTCATTTGCCTCTTTCCACAGAGAGCTTCCCAGCAGCACCACTCCGAGACAATTCAATAATCTCCCTGGAGCTGAGCTCACAGCTTTAGTCCACAGTGAACACACAGAATAGACATATAGATAAGCCTGGGTGAAGAGGCATTGCTGTGAGTCAGTGGCTGTTCACCTCTTCTCTACCAACACAGACCTGAAGTTTAGTTCTGATCCAGCATCAAAGGGGCTTCAAGATAGCACAGCAAAAGTGCAGAAACAAAGAAGTAATTAAACAACCATGAGAAAACTTTCTGACACAAGACAGTCTAAGGCTCCTTTTAAGCTCCTGCAACTCTCCACTGGCAAAGCTTAAGACTTTTTATACGGTATATCTTGTACCATGAGTTTCCATCCCTCCTGCAGCACCTGTCAAGGGTAATTCAGCCTTGAGAAGGGCGAGGAATAAATCAACAGGTGGTTGTTGAAAGAAGAGGAAATGACATGAGTAATACAAGGCTGGCCTCACACAAGGGTGAGTTATAGTGTGCAGCATCCTGGCATGTACACAAGGAAAGGCAGAAAAAGTATTCAGCAGACGAATAATCAAAGACATATCACAGAATCACAGAATATGCTGAGTTGGAAGGGACCCACAAGGATCCATGTTGGCATACCCCTGTTTCCTTCATGTGCGACCCAAATCTTACTCCAAGTGAACACAACTGCTGAGAAGTCACTGCAAACGTACTGTTAAATCCAAGTTCAAATCTGCCTGTCTGTGTGCTAATGTTCTTAACTGGTCATTCACTTGTTGGGTTAATTACTGGCTGCACATAAGAGACTGTGTTGAACCCACACTTCCTTGTGTCAACATCGCTTCATCCTTCTGTTAGATTATGCATTGTCTACTTTTTCTAAACAATTTAAACAAAGACCCACAGAGAGTGCACATTATAGTCCCAACCTCAGTACTTTATCTTTTTCCCCACACAAAAAGGTTTCTGTTGTGCAAAAGCACCTGCATCACAACACATATAAATTAAGACAAGGGCCTGAATCCACAGCAGTCAAAAGAGGAATGTAGTTGCAGTGAGGCAACCCTTGGCACTGCCCCATCCTGCTGAGGTATTCAGCTCACAGAACAGCATTCACAAGTCCAAGCCAGACACCAAAACCCAACAGAGCCTGAGGCTTAAGGGCTGAAGATCTGCCCTCTCACAGGAGTGAGACTTTTATGACTTTTTTCATACACTGGCTGCAGAGGTGGGGAGGAGATAATTTAAAAATCCGTTAAGTAAAAAAGAAGTACCCAAGAAAAATGTTTCTCAAATCTGAACTCAGATGTTGCATTCAACATTTTTGTAGTGAATTAGCTATTAATTTGTTACTATCTGTAAGAGCTGGGTTCTTTCACAAGCAGAAACTTTTCACTGTCGTCTCTCTGACAGTGAAAACTCTCCTACAAAATGGCAAACTTTGAGTAACATGCTAGTAGTGGTCACTGCACTCATGCCCTCTGCATGTAGGTGTTCACACCTACATCCCCTCACCTTCCAGGAGAGCAACAGAATCAACCAGGCTGTTGACAACACTGAGGGAGAATATTTAACTTCTCTTCCGAGCCTACTAGACAAGGCAAAGAGGACACTCACCAAGCAAGAACTCTTCCCTAAGACGAGGACGTGAACCATGAGAGGAATCCTGCTCTTCATCTGCTCCTAAAACTATCAGCTTTTTTCTTTTTAGCTACAGTAGTCTGTCAAGAAAGAGTAATCCACAAACAAATTTTCCCTCTTCCAAATCCTTGTTTCCTACCTCCTCATGAACACACAGTTTCCCACACATACAAAGCTGCCCTTGAAACCCTAAGAGGTGTTTTTGAAACTGGAGCTCCACAAGTCAGATAGGACACAGTTTCACAGGAAAAAAAAAAAAAGTATCTACAGCTCATGGCCAAGCAATAAAAACACCATACTATTCAAACTGTGGAAAGAGAGCAAGTTACACGATCTTTATTTGCTCCCTTCCCACACGCAGCCTCCCTGGCAGATGGAACACAAGAAAGGCCCCATTAGTATGCTCAGGAGGTGAAAGCTTGGGTTTGCCAGCCTTTTACCAGGCAACACAGTCATCAACCAGAACACATCAACGTGCAGCCCAACAGGCTGCATAATTAGGCAGGTTCTGGCATTTTCCAGTGGCCAGTGCAGGGAGCTGTCGTAAAACCCATCATGGTAAGGCATAAAGAACTCCTAGAAATACAACCAGGCTGCACAAGGAAGAGCAAAGCCTGAGCAGTAAGTGATGTTGAAATCACTTATAAAAAGTCTGTATGAGCTTACAAACAAAGGGGGATGGAGGAACTACTTCACACCTAACTTCAGTGTGCTTGGCCCCACAGCCATGGTGTGCAGGTGTGTGTGACATTCTCAGGTGTTTTTTTCAAAGAGGAAAAAGTGAATGCCAGCCTTCCTCCTGCCAGCAAAGAGCTAAGTGAATAAAGTGGCTCTGTTTGTGGAGCCACTTTGTCACCTGCTACCTGAGTCAGTCATGGGAGGAGTTGGGACATCCATTTACTTAGGCATTTCACAGGGATTTGCCAGCATTCTCAGTTCAGTCTCCTCTTCTGCAAGCTCCAACAGTGACAGCCTCCAGCTATTGCTCCTCTTGGCTGAGTCTTTCCATCCTTTCAACCTGGCTCTGACCTGAATCTGTATCATTTTCCTGGGCATCTGAGCACAGATCACTTTCCCCAGAGCAGTTGCCCCGAGCTCTTGTCCTTGTTGTAACCCTGACCAGAGGCATGAGAGGCTGGCAGAGAGCACTCATGGTGGAGGAAAATCTGTTCCTGCAGCCACTTCTGACCTCCTGATCCCGGAAGGCAGCCATGGCTGCTAGCAAAGTTCTGCTCCACGCTTCAAGCCCTCATTTTAAACACACTTCAGACCGAAAAAGCCTTCAGAACAGAAAACCAGAACCAGCAACTTTCAATTTAATAAGACCGTTGAAAGTGTGTGCAGAGTAACAAAGAAACATCCTGTTTAATCTATCATTTGATCAAATAGAGAAGACAGGAAAAAAGGCTGCTATTGGACACAGAAATGCAACAATTTAAATGCCAAATTCTTGCTGTAAAGCACAGAGAAGTTACAATAGTAACCATAAGTTACGTTCGTAATTGTGCACTGAAATCAGTGCACATTTTTATCCTTCCCAAATTTTTCCCAAGAGCAACTGAACTATTTGCACTGAAATGTCAAAAATATAGATGTATTTACCTGATGCACACACCTGGAACAGAATTTAATCCCCTCTTGAAGCATCTTAATGGCTAAAAAAATAGCACCAGGATCTAGGAGACAACATGCAGTTCTAAATACATAAAATACTTCATCCACTTATACTTTAATCTGGATTAGAACATGGCGAGTCGATGCTGCAGTACAAATATTTGGCAATAGCCACAGCCAACTGCCATGCCAGAAATGCATTAGGCAGAAGAGAAGAGAGAGCTGCTCATCTCATGAACATTTGATGTCAAAATACATCATCTATGACTGCACATCACACCTCAGCATGGCTTTGTGTGGAAGATAAAACGCTCTGATTTAGAGCATTATAGATGTTTGCTAAATGCCTTAATTGCCCTGTCTTTTTCAAAGTGGCACTTTATTATTAGCTTACAGAGTGTGCTATGTAAGGCAGATAATTTTTTCCTAATTCTTTACTGACACCTTAAAAATCTGTATTTTACTAATATTCCTTTGAATAAGAAGAGTGTCTGCTTTACCTCAGGATTCAGTGATGAACAGCCACAGTCAGCTCCTCGTTACTATGGCAATATTACATAGGAGCTACAGAAACAGACTGACGCTTTTATCTTCTCCCTTTGTACCTAGAATATACTCACTTCCCCCCTCCCCTCCTTTATTTTTGAACAAAACAGCCACAAAGAGGAATGGTGAATCATTCAGAGAATCAAAACAAAGGTTATTTTATTAACTTTGTTGTTATATTAACTGA
Source organism: Falcunculus frontatus (assembly GCA_013398115.1). Taxonomy (NCBI): domain Eukaryota; kingdom Metazoa; phylum Chordata; class Aves; order Passeriformes; genus Falcunculus; species Falcunculus frontatus. The sequence continues at coordinate 1,140,607 of VZRV01003975.1, read as the reverse complement.
GGAAAAATTACAGGTCTACAAACGAGCTATAAATGCCAAAGACCTTCAGATATGTTCTTGCAAGGAAAGTTTTTTCCTTTTTTTCATGAAAAAAAAATTTAAAAAAAAAGCCTTAGTGACCCACTCTGCTTGTTTCTCAAGCAAAACTGAACCTCTTTGCTCTTCAGTTGCACCCAGGCAATGATGAGAGCACAGATCACTCACACAACTTGCTGTTTCCCCTGAAAACAACTAAACCAGTCAATGCAGACACATTTGTCCGTGTCAGCTGCAGTGAAATCCCATTTTTCATGAGATGCCATCCAAGAGGTAACAGAAACAGTCTCCTGCATGACTATTAACACCACCTCATCTCTATTCATTCGCTTCTAACCAGCAGTGGTTTAAGCCCTCTGCTCTAACTCGCCTCGAGATTTATGGCAAAACATCTCATTTGCATCTCTTGACTCCGCCCCGTGTGGAAGCTCTCCCTGGTTGTTTCAGTCAAAGCAAACCAGATGAGGAAAGGTTTGCAGCTCACAGGACGTGATGGTTTGGGAAGCAAGCATGTTAAGCAGCTCAGGCAGCTGAGCCAAGGCAGGAGCTTTGCCACAGCTGGGGATCAGCCAGTGGTGACACAGGGTGGCTACAAGCAGTTTGCTGAGCTCCTTTTGTTCTGCTTGCAATCTGTATTCATCTGCCAGAGGTTAGAGATACAGCTACTGCCATCAAATTTCTTTTCAGAGTCATCAAAAAGGAAAAAAAAAAAATCATGGAACAATTTTCCCCTAAAAAATCAACTCTTCAGATTCAAGAAATGTATGTTTAGGATTTCTAAAATGATACACTCCAGTTGCTCATTCCAATGAGAGCACCATTTAACAAACAACTTTTTGTAGTCCGTGGTTCTACTGACACTTCAGTACTGCTCCAGACAACCCATTTTTCTTTCTCCTTTGCCCCAATCTCTAGTTTTGACAGCTACACATTTTCAATGTATATTCCTCTGGCTTTCAGCATTTTTAAAATACCTTGTCAGTGGGGGTAGAGATTCCTGATTACCACATTTAAACCTATGGGCCATTGGTTTACTTTTTCAAAAATTTCATTAAACTCTTAGACATAACCTGCATATTCCAAATAATCCACAAATTGTAAGATTTTTATCTCAGGCAGCTGAGAGAAGAAATACAGCAGCACACATTCCATAAGAACTCCAGAAAAAGAAAAAAGAAGGCACCCCAGCAGTAAACTGTCAGTGTGACCCATAACAAGGTTACCAATAGGCATGTGAATAACATATCTTGCACAGTAAACTTTCTCAATATGCCAGGAACCAAAAACCAGTCCAAAAGGCATTGTAAGCATCAATATGAATTCAATATTTGCTTTTTCACAGTAATTGCCCCCTGCAACATTGCCAGTTTAAATTAAAGATATCATGGTGATCATTAAGAGTATCTGGGTCAGACTATTTCCCATTTTGATAGAATCTCCTTGGAGCCTCGCTGGGAAAAAAAAAAAAAAAGCCGTGAGATTGAATACAATGGATTAATGTTTTCCATGTACCTGTAATTTAAAGAAATCGCTTGCTAATGACATCTTGTGCATTATCCTTCAGATATAGCTGCCAAGCCAAATTATTTCTACCCTTAAATGACCTGTGTGAAGTCTACACACGTTTCCCTCAAAGCTAAAGAAGCTCAGTGACTACTATGAATTGAAAAATATCCTTTCTCCATAGACCACATGGTTGAATACAGCAAACAGTACAAAATATCTTTGTAACAAGTACTTAGCACCAGGGCATCAGCACTCCTGTTTAACGATGGTTGTGCAGAGTGTTTGTGCCTCTCCCACGAAGAGATTTCAGGCACTGCAAACTGATATAGGGAAGGCACGTGGACATGTAAGACAGACCACTTGGTTAGAGGCTTTAAATTCACTCTCAAGATCTGTTCAGCACTTCACATGGTGGTAAAAGAATAAATCCCAGTGACGCATAGCCCCACACAACAGCCTCCCAAAAACATTTATTCAACTGTTGGCTCTTTTTCTGTTTGCTTTGAAACTTTGCACTTCGGGGGTGAGGTTGAGAAGGGAAGAAAGGTTTAGCTCACTCTCGGGAACTATATGAGGAGTTACAATAGTGGTTGCTGCAGGAGAAAAACACAGGGAGGACTGTATTATATGAGCATCTATTAAAATGGCTGGATCTCTGTTAAGATCATCGCATACTAGGCAAACAAAACGCTTTCAAAGAACATAGCCGTAATTACTACATGGGTTGTGTTAAAACAAACGAACAAAAACGACTCACAAAAAACCGAGAGAGAAAAGTAAAGCCACAGGTTCTTACTGAGGACTATTCCCCGTTTCCCGGGCCGGGCCGCTGCAGGGGGATCGGGCGATGTGGCCCCAGGGCGGAGCGGCCCCGCTCGGTCCCCGCCGGCAGCCCCGGGAGCTTCGCGAGGTTCTTCATCCCAGGGGAGCGGCACAGCCCCGCCTCGGGACACCCCCGTCCCGAACCTCCCCCGCCGCCCTCCAGCTTTTCCCTTGACAATTGCTCTCAGGTGCTTCACGCACCGAGACCCTTCTCTGCAGAATTTTGCTTTTATTTGCTCCTGTTTCTGTCCTAGTCCTAAATAGCCTCTGTTAGTTTTAATTTAAAGCATTTAAAGTTTGGTCGCTTAGTGCTGTTCCCACTTGGGTTTTGCTATTCTGAAAACTCCCTGGCAAAGCAAAGGCTGTGATTCATTTCCCAGCCCCTCACTGCGTGACGCACCTGCCCGGCTGTTGGGACCATGCTGGCGGGTGAAAGTCTGGCAGCCAAGAGAATGCTAGAAAAAATAAATTTGGAATACCAGAATTTACTACAGTTTGCTCTCTCCTGTGCTAATTGATAAGAAGGTAATAGCTTCGGTGCTGATTTATTTTTTTGTTTAATTAGGAACCTTTTTTTTTTCTTTTCATTCAAAGCTCAGCTTCTACCAGCTGAAGTGTGATGGTGACAGGAAAGACAATGAAAGCATTTAATTCCTTTTAGTCAGAGTGCTGAGAGCTGAACACCTGTTGACCCTCGCTGAACAGTTAATTTCTCCAAAAAATAAAACTAATCTGGGGTGTAGAAATCTTAGTTTTTATTACACCTAACACTTCCACCCAAAATGGGAGCCCTCACAATAAGAATGACCTGATGTCACTATTGTGCAGCTGGCAATTAAGCACCACAGCAGCCACTCACTCACCACCCTCCCCACCCCCACCAGTGGAATGGGGAGGACAATCAACAGTAGAACTTGTAGGTTGATATAAGAAGAGTTAAATAGCTAAAGCAAAATAAAATATAGTAATAATGATAATAAAAACAAACCAAATCAAATAAGTGATGCACAATGCAGTTGCTCACACCCACTGACAGATGCCAGACTCCATCCCCGAACCCAGATTGACTCCCCTTCCCAATAACTCACCCAGTTTATATACTGGGCTTGATGTTTTAGGGTACGAAAACATCCCTTTTCAGGTCACCTGTCCCTGCAGTATTCCTTTCCAGTTTTCCTTTTGTGTACCTCCTCACTGCCAGAGCACGAGACACAAAAAAAAGTTATCGACTTAGGATGAACATGACTTAGCAAAACCCAAAAGCTTTCAGTGTGTTATCAGCATTATTCTCATGCTGAATCAAAACACAACACTATACTGAGAAGAAAATAACTCTATCTCAACCAAAACCAGGACAGTCATTAACTCAAGACAGCTGACTGCAAAACACAGACTGCATGGTTTTGGTATCTTCAATTTTATAAAAAAATAAAAACAAACCAAGAAATCTTTAAGCCATTCCAGAACTCTCAATCCCTCATTATATGTTGCGAAGAAGAGAAAAAAATTGCTTTAAAATAATGTCCTTCAAACATAACATGTAACAGCTCTTTCAATAAAGATAAAAGGGACTAATAAAAGACCTCATTGCCTCACTATGTATCTATGTATCTATACACCCAACTTACTCTTATCGCTGGGAACCAGCTTCTTTCTCTGGAAATGGCTCCTAACTCATACCACAACCCTTTGCTGGCTTGGTCCTGCAGCTGTGTGAGATCCAGGTGAGGGCCCATCAGCTGCAGGCATTCATTCAGTGAGGCTCACAGCATTTTCCCCATGCTCTCAGAAGCACCAAGAGCACCTATAAATAACAAATTACCAGCACTATTTCCAGAGACTGTTAACGCAGGTTTTCCTCCCTGGAAAGGGGAAAGAAACATTTAAATGTTTCTCGGAGGCCAAGAAGTGAACTGCAGTAACTTTGGTTGTGGAAGTTACTTGGCACTGCTCTGGGCTCCCCTCCTTGCAGCAGTGTCATCTGGGAGCTCACACATTGCCACACCTGGTCTTTGCAAAACGGTGACTTCTCTTCCAGCAAGTGCCAAAGCCAAACCTTCTCAAAAATCTCTTCCTCTCTTCACAAAACCACCAATGGGAAGAGGCTTTGCTTAAGAGAAAAAACAGAATGTGCCTTTACCTCACAGAAACAACCCACAAAACCAAAGGAAGAGCCCCCCCAACTGAAAGGACAGTTGTGGTAAAGACAGACACTACCCCTCTAGTCCTCTCAGCACAGCAGCCCCCAAATTGATGCACTCACCCAGCTGTGTGTCAGATCCCTTAGGCACAGCTGGGAAGGGTGTGAGATGGTGGAGATGTTTGACAACAGCTCAGGGAATACTGTTTGTCAGGGCTTTACAGGCATTCTGGTGAGGAAGATCACAAAAGATAAAAGCTGGGCAACAACATGCTCCCTCCTCAGCTCTGAAATGAAAAAATGGTACTAACTGTGTCAGTGGAGAGACAAAGTCAAGAGTTGGGCTAGAACCCAAGAGCAAACTCGGTGGTGCCAGGGCTGAGGTTGTTCAGTTAGAAAAACACAGGCTTCACCTGTGTCTGGTCTCTCAGCCTCACTCAGGAGCAGCAGGAAGGCAACACTATTTATTAGCTACCTTAAAAAAAAAAAAAAGACATAGAATATGTGTTGCTTGTTTTTTTGTTTTTTTTTTTTCCACTGTAAATCATGCTGACATGTTTGGAGGAAGAAGCTATCTACCCCAAAGGAATTATTGATTATTTTAAGCATTCACAGCACCAGCTGCTCCTAACTCTCAGCAGCTAAAAGGGTTATGAGTGGGAGGCTGAGGCATTTTGAAGATGGCTAATACACTGCAAAAAGCAAATGTAGTGACTTCAAGGCTGCTTATTGGTTCTTATGGCAAAATCAGATCAATGCCACCTGAAAAGTATTCCTGAAGACACCTGATCTATTCACCAGTACAGAACCAGAAAGGTTCTTACGTCAATACTTACACTGGGGTGCAGCTCCACAGGCTGAGAACTGGGGGGAGCTGGCAGTGGCCTTATCTATACAGGGAAAACTCTCCCACCTTGACTGAGCACGGTACAGCAGAGGGACAGAAAAGATGTTGTTTCACAGCATCCCACTTGAATTTTCCAGTCATGCCAACTACAACCTGTCCTAAACCCATGGGTATGAGATGGAAGAAGGCTCAGGCTGACTGAGGATCAGTGGGATAGGAAGTTTTGGTTCTCAACACTTCATAAGGCTTTTGCTCTCTCATCAAGGAAAGGAAGAGTGATTGGTTCATTATATGATGCCTACTGACATATAATTAAATGATGGATCTTAGACAGCAGTAGCTATCCTGCACTAAGACAAATGCAGTGCCTTATTCGGGGGTTTTCACCACTTTCTGAATTTCCACAGGCATTTTTGTCTTTTGAAACCTGCTACTGGGCTCAATTGTCTATTATAACACATATTAATGAATTAAATAAGCAGTTTTATTATGTTTAGCTACAATTTTTAGATACTAGAATCCAAGAGTTTTCTTTTAAACTGAAAAAATACCGAGAGGTAAGCAACATGCAAAAGGAACAGAAGCTACTGCTTCTGTTTGTAGGAAGTAACCTCCTCTGTCTCTTCTTGTACCACTTGTAAGATTTCTGGGCATTTCAGCTGAAAGTATTCAGAACACAAAGAGCATAATTTCTCATTCAAAGAGAGTGGAAAGGTGACAATACCAAACCCAATAAATCTTGGTGTTACCATTTAGTGAAGGAGATGCTATTACAAGCAGACAGTAGTTATATGACTCCAGAGAATCCAGTAGCTCTTAGCATCCAGCCCAAAATCAGGACTGCATAACCTCATTTTAGGATAAGGCCATCTCAGGCCCACTTCCAGCTACCATGTACAATGACTTACCTAACATAAAAGATCTTCGCTTCATCATCAGCTTTGTTCAAATAAATTCTTTGGGGAAATAAATAAATAAATAAATAAAATCTACCCAGGCAGTTTCCAAGTTCTCTTCATTCTAGGAGCAGGTTTCTTCTTTTTCAGAGTTGGCAGCCCTTCAATTCCAACCCCTCTTACCCCTCGTTCACACTGCATTTGCTGCAGCTGTGCATTCAAATTTATTGAATTTTTTGCCACAACTCTGAACAAAGCAGCTTTCAGCCTCACAAGTAAGCTTTAACATACTTCAGCCCCTAATGAGTGAATCACTTTTCTTTGCAACTGGAGATACTGACTGTAGTTAATATGAAACCATGGAGCAGTTTAAGGAACCATGTTAAGGGTCCAGGATGCTCATTTATAAATTCACATTCCCAAAAGAGAAACAAAAGGAAAACTCAGCTAACAGCTCAAATACTATCATTTCCATCATTGTTAGAAGATGGAAAAACAACAACAAAAAGTGGATCTGACATCAATCCAGCATATATTAAATTTGGCAGGAAATTTGCAATTCTAAGGCAGATTTGCTTGAAGATGTTAATGAAAACTGGTAATGTGACAGAACTACGTGCAAACTCAGCTAAAATGATATGAAAATGCTTGTGTTTCATAGCTATCACTACAAATGACTCTACATTTACTTAAATTAAATAGAATTATTCTCCATAAATTTTCATGCCCTGTGCTTTTGTCTCTGATCTTTGAGCATATATATTTTACAATTGCCTTATATTGGTTCATTATTTTCTCTTCAATGGCAGTATCAATGCATTTAATAAATAAATATTTTCTCAAACCATCTCCCCTGTCATTCCTTAAGTTTCAGGTGAAAAAAAATGAAAAAATGCTTGAACAAACACGGAGCAAAACAAAATGCAGCACATTGCTACATCGTGCAACTAATATACAGAAAGGTTTATCTCATATGATGTAATGGAACAGTCAGCACAGACATCATTTGGTATAAACAACTGACATCTTAGTGAAATTTATAGTACCAAATTTGTGGCACTGAACTTTTACTCCACTAAGTAAATTCAACTGAACGTGTTCATACATGTTCAAACACTAATTTGCAAAATACTTGCAGAATCACAGCAAATGCTTAGGTCTGACTGCTGTTCTGAGAAGCTGGATAACAACAATACAAGAGCAACAGTAGGTGGCCGAGACACTAAGCCTGATAAAGACTTACCCTTCCCTTTCCGCCCGTAATTTTTGTACACTTGGCCTCTCCCACCCCCTCCTCGCCTCTCCCAACACACAGAGCTCCGAGGAGCACCGGGCATGGCCACAGCCCGGAGCGGGGAAGGCTGCAGCGGGCCCCGGGGATGGGAGGCCGGCGGACGCTGACAAAGGATGCTGCTCTGTGCTCCCTCCCTCCTTCCTTCCTATTCCACCTCGTACATTGGCAATAGCTCTAAAGGTTGGATGTATCTGAATTACTGTCTGGGCGGGGATGAAATCGCCAAGTCCATGCACAGCCCCAGCCGCTCCTCTCCCGTTCCCCGGAGCAGGAGATCGGAGCAACCTCTGCCCACACCGCGGCCGCCCGCACTGCCCCATCCTCCTCCCGTTATCCCTGTCTCTCCACGGGAGGGCTGCTCCCCGCTGGCGCGGTGGCCGGCACTGCTGCCATCTGCCCCGGCAGCGACAGGCTCGCCCCCGCCTGCTCGGTACCCTGCCTCCGCCGCCTCGCCGAATCCGCGGCTCTGCGCTCTGCCCGGAGCCGAGATGTCGGCGACTGTACCGAGGAACAAACGTGTGAACGGCACGGGCTCTCCGCACGGTGACCAGCCCGCCATCCTTACCTTGTGGACACCGAGACAGGGACACCGCCAGGCTGGGACAGCCCAACGCGAAGCTACCAAGGCGCAAAGGCTAGCGCAACACAAGAGTCCTTTATTCAAATAAATAAAAATGAACTTTTATGTACAAATATACAAAACCATTACGCACATTTTATAAAGTAGTCAGAAATCTTTAAAAAAACCGCGAGGGTGGAGGCAGGACGCCCACAGCCGGTGCCCTCCCTCCCAGCACCCGGGCACCGGCGGGCGGAGGCCGGCGCCTCTCCTTTGTCCCTCGCCCCGGCGGCGGCGGCACCCCGAGGATCGGCTCCGGGCCAGGGGCTCCTGTGCCCGGCCCCCGCCGCCACCCGCCCGGGCTGCCCTGGCGCCGACAACAGCATACGGAACACGACATCGCGGATGGCGGCCCCACCTCCCCCCGGTCCGACCGCTCCTGCAGCCCCCGCCGTGCCGCTCCCCGGTCCCGGAGGGGCTCAGAGGGTGCCCAAGTGCGGCAGCGTCTCCAGCCGGTCGGGGTGGTCGCGGCCGGCCGCGCTCTCCACGCCGCGCAGCCACTCGGTGCATTTCCGCACCAGCCCCTCGTCCGCCGCGGCCCCCGCCTCCTCCTCCTCGTACTCNGCGGCCCCCGCCTCCTCCCCCTCGTCCTCCTCGTCGTCGTAGCGGTGCCGGTCGTTGAGCAGCGAAACCTTCAGCAGAGCGCGCAGGTCGCCGCGCCGGGCCGGGGCGGCTCTGCCGGCGGGGGAGGGTGCGGGCTGCCCCCGCTGCCGCTCCAGGCTGCGGCGCTGCAGCACCCGGATGGCCTCCGGGGGCAGGCTCAGNCGGGGCTGCGGCGGGGTGGGCTGGGGCCGCGCCGCCCGCTCGGCCGGAGGTCTCCGCGGCGGCGGCCGCTGCAGGGACGAGCAGGGCCAGGAGCTGGAGAGGGGGCCCGGCCGCTCCGGGGGGGCCCCCCGCGTCTTCCTCGCCGCCTTCTCCTCTGCGGGCCGAGGCGCTGCCTTCTTGGGGGCCGAGACGGCCGCCGCCGGCTTCTTGGGCTGCACCCGAGAGGCAGCGGGGGAAGCGGAGGGGGCCGGCAGGATGGCCGGCAGGAGGGGCGGCAGGGTGGCGGGGCGCCCGGGAGTTCCCTCCGGCTCGTCGCTGCGTGCCCAGGGAGGCGCGGAGCGCGCTCCGGGCAGGGCGGCGCTTCTCCCCGCGGGCGGGCAGGGCCCCGCGGCGCGCCGGGGCTGCAGCCCCATGGCCAGAGGCGAACGAGCAGCCCCAGCCGCCGGCGCGGAATGAGAGCTCGCTCTGCACCGACAGCCGCCGATTTTCCCTCTCGATAACCCGTCCCCCTTCCCGCCCTTCGCCCGCCCCGGGAACACCCTTCCCCGGCGCGGGGTGGGCGTGCGGGCGGGGACGGGGGTCGTGCCGGCACTGGCCGCCCTCCCGAACGAGCCACACTGGTCGGGCTCGATGCGGCGCTACTCCGGCGCCTTTTCCCGGTCCTTTCCCGCCCGCCCCACAGCAGAGCCGAAGTAAAGAAGGGTATGGCGGGGCTCACGCCCCGAGGGAAACAGGCTCTAAATTCCTCCCTAAGTCCTCAAGTGTCCACGCGTGAAAACGCAGTATTTTAAAATAATGTTAAACTCTCTTGCCATCTTAAAAACATGAATGATACTTTGAGCTCCTTGATTACTTGAAATATCGTTAATAAGGGCAGGCAGACGGGACAAGAAAGAGATACACTCAGACCTAGGGCAGACTCAGACTTGGTGGACAAGCGATGCCTGGCTTGGTAAGGAAGACCATAATCCAGAGATCCTTCTTTCTAGCCTCAATGCCTTCTGTGACAGAGGTAAAGCACATCCCTCATTGGGCTTTATGTGTTCTGTTTTTGTTGGGGTTTTTGTTTGTGTTTTTTGTTTCTTTTTGGGGGTTATGTGTTTTGTTTGTTTGGGGTTTGATTTGGGTTTTTGTGATGTACAAGGCAGCAATTTCCTACCTTTTCAAGCACCCTAGCCAACAACAGAGGGTTGGAGAGGTTTCATGGAGCAGTAATAAGTAAACATATTTTTCTGTTGGATGTAAGATTATTACCACCACTCCAAAATTTAGCCTTAGAAGTCATGGCATATAATTCCTATAGTGTTTACTTCAAAGTACTGTTTTAACTAGGATACCAAAACTTTATCAAAAGATGGGTAGCATGTATGCAATCCACAGGGTCAGAGATCTTCACACCTGTGGTTCCACACTATCATAATGGGTATTATTATACTGTGAAGATTCCCCAACTGTGAGCTCTTGCAATACTCAGACACAGTAAACAAAGACAGGATATAAAGGAGCAAAAAAAAAACAGAGAGTGTGTGCTCTGTATGCAGATGGAGGAAGTAAATCCTTAAATTATCAGGAGAGAAAAAAACAAATAAGAAGGCCCATGATGTAACTAACAGACCAAGGTGCATAAAAAAGCATACCAGTACATGGAACTTTTGGTTCTTGAACCCATTCTCTCCTGGTGACCTAAGTGTTAACAGATGAGTGGTAACGTCATCATTTACCATAGTGGATATATAAATCTAAAAATTTTGAATAGCCAATACTGTTCTAATTAAAGACTACAGTGAAGGTGATTATGTACCACCAGAACTGGTGGGTGATGGGCAAAACCAGCTCTGGAGCAAACAAAGGCCTGGCCCTGAAGCACCAGTAGGATGGGATCTCCCCAGGGTCAGCTGAGGCCAGCAGCAGCAACCAGGGAAGGGGCAGTCACTTCCAGGATGACGTCCATCACTGCCTATGCACATCCTACTTCATCTTCAATGCAAACTGAAAAATAAAAGGAACTAAAAATTCACCCAAGGGTGCCCCAGCACCCAAGGGCTGTGGGCAGAGCTGGAACAACTGTCACTACATCACACAGCACTAACGAGCCCAAGACTACCTGGCCCCCTATGACCAGCAGGGAGGATGCCTCCCTGGCAATTTATTGTTACTAATCAGTTAAAAGGTGTGGCTTAGTTGGAAGTCTAGCTGCAAAATAATGCAATGACCCTGTACACAGCTTCCCCAAAAGTGGTTGCTATGTTTTGCAATATATACTGAGACTTAACAGGAACACACTGTACCTCAATTTGTCTCTTTAGCCTGAACCCTGAATACTAACAAGACTGGGGTTTTCCCCATTCTGACACGGCAGATCATGTCTTTCAAAGCCATTCCTTCTTCTATGTTTGTGGATTAACAGAAAAAAAAATCCAAACCACTCAGTTTTGAACACACATAATTAAGCACATCCATCCTGTGCAAAAAAACCCCCCTCCTGCAATATAGTATCAACTATCAAACATTAAAGATTTAACTTTGCTCCAGAAAAACTGGATAGTTCTTAGCTGAAAAAATTAGAAATGAGAACCTCTTACTGAAGCCAAGCAAAGTGTTAGAGTACTTCACTTCAATCTATTACCAGATTAAGTCAGAATGAACAGTTTGTCTAAATATGAAAAACAAAGAACCTTTAAAGTCACTTCTGAAAATCTATTAAGCATATTTGGATATAGTCATATACATATCCCCCTTTTTATGCTTTCATATTTATTCAAGTGTAATGCTGAAATTTTCAGCCCTCTATAGCTGATTCCTAAATAAAAATGTATTAGGCACTTTTTAAATGAATTTATTTCAAGTCTCATTTATACATTAGCCATAAGTTCTTTTAGTAAAAAGTATTTAGATATGAAAGTTGGGTTTTTTTTAATCATTTAAAAATACAATTTTTTAATAAAATCCAACAGATTTTAAACATACCTTTCACATTCTCATTAACTTTTTTCCATAAGGCACATGTATAGACATTTCAAAGGAGCAGTTAATTACAACTTTCCAAATCTTTACAACATTTATAAAACTTGGTCTTTGGAAAAGCATATAATGGATAATATACAAACATCAATGGCACATTGCAAATTTTAGACAGAACTGTAAATGAAATCTTTATGCATACTACCCAGACTTTAGTGACTTTCCTCCACTGGGGATTAAACTGCTACTGGATACAAAGTAGTGTTAAAACTACTCTGCATGAAGTATTTAAATGTACTTTTTTGTTTAAAAAAAAAAAGCCTGGAAATTCCAGGGTAAACACAAATAATTCTCCAAATTTATGTTAAAAATTGTTTCTAGTAAAAATTATTTTCAATCTCCCAAGTGCAAAAGGCAAGGAAAATACAAAATTGCTACTGGGTATTTCAGAAGTGGACAAGTAGAGTTTTCTGAGCAAAATTTACAGAAGAAAATTAAAGCAGACAGTGGTTCCTGGTTTTAATTTACCCTAGACAGGACGAGAAGCATTTAATCACAGCATCCCTTTAAAAAAGAAAAAAAAAAAGTCAGTTAAGGTATTTGTTATTTTGTTTCTAATCGTCTAAACCATTACCTATTTACAATTATAAATATGGCAGAAACTAAAGACAGATATCAATAGTTTATCAAATACAGGATCTGGGTGTGAGTGCCTCTACCACACCAGCTAAATCCCAGGCTCCAGCCCAGTCTGTACCAAGGGTCTTCCAGGCTGTTTGCCCGTGCTGAAATGCAGACAGTGCTGGGAACTGCTCTGCAGCACATGGGGAGGCTGAGCAAAGGGCACAGCCCGATTTTGCAAGGGCTGCCCAGCAAGGGCACAGCTGAGGAGCGCCCGATCCACAGCAAGGCACAGCTGCCAGGACTCCAAGCCACATCGGAGTTGGACCATCACAGTGCAGGAAAGAAAGCACAGGCTGAAGGGTTTAAAGTGTGCACTGACAGTGCAGGATGGAGAGAGCTGGTTCAGCCTTAAGGTTTGGAAGATCTGGAGGGTTCTATTTTTTCAATCAACAATAAACTGTTTTCTGACTGTTACACTCAGATCACTCACTTTAGTCTCCTTGATTTTTCCTTTTCCCAGAAAAGTAGCAACTTACTAAGGAGTGGAGTTTGTATTCTGTTGCTAGTCAGTTTCAAAAATGAAGAAACATACTGTCATTGCTCCTTAAAGTCACTTAGCTGTATGGGTTTTGGTTTTGTTGCATCTGTTGTTGTTTTCATTTGGGTCTGGTTTGGTGGGGCTTTTTGTTGCCAGGCCAACAGGAGAGCTACCATTAATTAAAGAAAAAACAAACAGAAACCAACAACCCCCACCCCAACACACCCACGAATAAGTAAATTGTTCTGAAGAGCAAACCACAAATAGAGTTAAACCAAGGAGTGGTAATTTTTTGAAATCAAGAGATGCATACTTTAAACAACTGACATAATACTATTCTCTGGCACTTAGCATGGTTTAGATCATTGTTCCCATAAGAAAGGCAGCCTATTCAACAAATTTATGATACCACTGCACATAAGCAAATAACTCAGCAGTCCCTAAAGAAATCACAGTATTATTAAAAGCAGTCTGTAGAAAATTCAGTTCTTTGGCTCATAAAATCTAACAGATAAATAAACCCAAAGAAATTAACTGATGCATATAATCTAATGTTTTTCTCCCCAGAACTTAGAAGTACTGTTGGTAGGGAAGAAAAAGTCAGAGAGACCAGAAGCTCAACTTGATTTCTCTACAGAGCAGACCATTAAAAAAAAGAGAAAAAAAAGAATGAACCTACTGAGACTGTCTCATGGCCACAAGAATTCAGAATACTACTTTTGACTAGGTTAGCCTGAGTTGTCAGAAACAGTACAATGACAGTTTGAAGCCTGAGTTCAGTTCTTTTATTCACAGTAATTATCAACTACTATCCTTGAAAAAAATCCTTCTTAGATGAAATCTGAAGCTTTAAAAAACATAGTAGAGATGTTCTGGCGATGCTACAGGAAAATACCAGACGTAACAGATAGACAATACTTTGTATTCTTTTTCCCCACACTTCTACTACAGAAAACCTCATTAAATGATATGGAAGTGCTCAATTATTTAAAAAAACCCACTTTTGGAAAGACCAAACTGCATTTTACACGAATCACAGAAAAAACAGATTCTTACATTTGATTACTTGCATGTGTTTTCAATATGTGTTTGGTCTGCTTTCATTCCCTTTTTGTACACACAAGAACGAAAGAGAAGAGAGAAGCTTGCCAGAATGAAAATAAAGACAAAGCGTTGCCTTTGCCCCTCCTAAAAATGATGGAGGAATTCAGAAATAGGAACAGAAGCTGCCACTATGTTGTTTGTTTGCTTTTAACTAGGACCTCAGATCCATAAGTTACCTTTAATTTTAGTAGCAGAAAAGTCACTATTGGATCACTGTATTGTTAAATCATTGAAGAATTGAAACAAAACCTCAATTTATTTTCAGTGATGGAAACTAGAGAGAAATTTATTACAGAAAATTATTATGTATTATACTTCTATTTAAAGCTTATATTAGGCATGACTTTTAAGTTCAGTTATGCTATTTTCTAAAAATTAAAAGAGAAGGGAGGTTGTTATATTTTTCCACACACGTTAAGTACTTTTTCCCCCTCCCCAGCATAAAGGTAACCGACTTTTGTTAAGATGGAAATTATTATGCAGACTCACCTTGCAAAAGGAATATAAGACAGACTATACCTGAAAAAAGAGGAAAAAAGTATATTTGCAGAGTGTTCATGTCTCTACTAGAACCAAATTATTTCACTTTAGGCCAGCATTAATAAAAGCAATCTGTTGTAACAAAATTTTAAACAAGGTTACCTATTCAATTTAATGCTTACCTGAGAAAAGATGACATGTTTGGACAAGAACTAAACATATTCATAAGGACTTGGTGGTTTACTTTTTCCTTTTTTGGTTGGGCTTTCTTCTTTTTTATGTCGTTTATAACTTATTGCACATGAACTTAAAAAACCAGACTTACTATCGCCAAATCCAAAAGGAATAGAGATTTCTGGGAAAACTGTATTCAAGATGATAGAGACGACTTTTTCCAGTTTAAAAGACTGGAAAATCTAAATTAGTTTGCAAACATACATCTTATCATATTACTTATGTAACTAAACACAAATACATGCTGTAGGATGAAAAATATTCCACAATTGTGACACTCAGCTGACAATTCTATTATTCTCTGAAACTTGCTTCTCACAAGCCTCCAGGCAGTGTTCTGTTCTCATGCCCAGCCCGATCAAACCCCAGGACTCTTAACAAATGTGAACTGTCTGCTGCAAACACATGGAGCACAGTCTGAGCTAGAGGTGTTCCCTCCATCTAGCACCATGCCCAACAGTCCCTGTCCTGAACAAACGGCTCCTTGTCCTCAGACCCACGTTCAGTACAGACTCTGTGTATTCAGGGCAAGTTCCAACAACTGTGGTCACCTTGGGTTGCCTGAAAGTTAGCACCAAGTTATGGGACAAGGACACAAAGCGTGTATCTCTATGGAGAAAGCAGTAACTTCCAGAACTCCTGCCAGGCTTGCAAACATCCACCTGACTGCACTCACACACTGCCAAACCCAGCCCCAGAGCACACTCATGGTCATCACAGTACCTGCTGCACTAAATTCACCCTCTCACATCCACCCACTCTTTACTCAGTGCTGCTGTATATTCCCAGGGCAGGACATATCCTATGAAAATGTTTTTTAGTTTCTTTCACTTGGAAAATGAAAAATTAGTTAGAGTTCAAAAAAGAGGAGATTATACTGTTACTTTTACAACACAGAAAAAGCATGACAATTTTTTTACATATATATTCCTTTCATAAGGCTTCAGATAAGTTCACACATCGCAGAGTATACTTCAAATTACCATTTTTGCAAGACGATTGAATATAGATTTTGCTGGAGTTACACAACCTAGCTGAGAAAAACAGATTGAGGCTAGCATTTGGGCACACTTATATGTGAATCACACATATATAGGTTTATAATCATGCGGGTGTAGGGGCAGAGAGAAGAAATTAAAAGGAATTTTAAGAATCTTACCAGGTCATTGCCAAGAACTGCAATATGCAGAATAACATCGCCAAACCTTTTTTGTTCCACTAAGTAAAAATAAAGCAAATACTGCAAGTTAGTTCATTTTGCACCACACCAGTCTATACTGTAAAGAACTGGCACATTCAAGAATTGAGTTAACTGACAGTGCCTACATTTCCTTGTCTTAATTTGTTTTTTCTTTCCCAACAACTCTCCATTCAATTTATCCACCACTCCACTAGCATCATGCTACGAAAACCTTTTCTAGCTTTGGAAAAACCTAACAACATCAGTGTTAACACTCATTTACATCACTGTACTTCTGCAAATATGGAAGTTCATTCCAGTGACATATTTACTTCTATGGAATGTAACTACAGACAGTTTTCAACCAAGATGCTTGAAGATATTTCTGGGTTTTTTCTGTTGTCTTAACCAGCTTAATATTCTGTATCTATGGCTTCTAAAGATGACTATACACTCTGATATTTTCTCACGTAAGTATGCATCACTGAAACTGTATTCTAACTTGCTTTTCTTAGTTTTTATTCTAGAGGTCTGCAGACTGAACCTGATGCTCTAGATTTTGCATTCTCATCTACATCACATGCAGGTGGAAGGATGCATTTGCTTTACAGCCAGCAGGCTCATCACTCCATGTAAGCTCAACCACAGCTGACAACAAAAACACCACACACATGGCTCACCCTTCCTCCACAACTGAACTGTATTGTAAAGCTACAATACAACTAATATACCAACCAAGTTAGATTGATTTTTAGAGGAAAAAGTATTCTCACTTACCCAGAATACAGCACACAAAGTCAGTATTAGGCAAAGCTGGGGAGAGAAGGAGAGACAAAAAAAAAAGAATGAATACTCAAACACACAACAAATAAAGTACAGTAACTGTTTCCATGTTTTCAATGGGCAATCAGCACTTGAAAATTGACTTATGAAACAAGCAGAGGCTGTTGCAAAGGCTGTTGCACAGTGACTATATGATGAACTCCATGTAAAGTGGTGTTTTTCAAAGCACAGTATGAGGTATGCATGGCCAGAAGGGCTGGGACAAGTCTTGAAAGACGAGGCAGGAGTTGACATCAGAAACCAGGAGGAGTATAACCCAGTGTGTGCACCCTTATGTGTTAGTTCTATTAAGAGGTGGGCTTAGATGATAAAGCTTTATTGAAAGGAATCAAGGAGTCTGGTAACTGCTACTCTCTTACTCCAGTACATACTACCATTTTGAACATGGTATTCATAACACCTGTCTCTGACAAGAAAGATGTGTGCATCACTAGGAACAGCCCTTTATTAAAAATATCCATTCTCAATTACAGTATCTGGCAAGTACAGGCTATGCCTCATCTGCCAGTGTTTTTTCATCTTCTGACAGTAATGAAGAGTCCACTAGGGAGCAGCTGCCTCAGGTACAGTGAAAAAGCTCACAGGAAGCTTTGTTCAAGGTACTTTAACACTTTGGATGGAACATTACAATGATATGGTTCTGTACGCCAAATAATCACACCATTTGTGCAAGCTTAACCATCAGTTAGAACTTTTCCACTAAATCTTATCTGGCTTCCGCCTTTTGTCATTACACATAGTAGAAAACGGAACAAAACTACAAATTAATTTTCACTTGAAAAAAAATGTGTTGGTTTTTTATTGAAAGGAATAAAAATAACAGACTTTTGAAATTTTACAAACATGTTTGTGACTCCTGAACTGCCTACAATTCTAGCTTTGTGTTAGGATGGGGATTAAAACAGCCAAATTCATCCAAAGTTTTCAAAAGTTTTAATTTTCCAGTTCTTCTCTGTTTTACTGAAATTTCCATACTAAAAGCCTTAACTCTCATCCAGTGTTCATGTTCACCATTAGATGAAACCTTTCATTCTTTCTTTTCCCAACTTCGTAGGTAGCCTATCTGCACAGGTAGGTCTCTGATGTTTTCTTTGCTCTCTGTCCTCTTTCCATTTCCCTGATGTGTCTTGTTTTTACAGCTCTCAAAGCGAGTTATTTTCTTTGTCACCATGTCTGAGCACGGTGGATGACAGGATCATCAGAGCAAAATGATTTTTGTGCCTGCTGTTTTAAGTGTCTGGCTTAGGCTCTCAGTCTCATTGGAAGAAGCTCACAGCTGCAAAGTGTTGGAGAATTCAGGCTCAGCAAATACAGACTCTAGGAGAACTGGAGATATTCATGGAGATATTTTTAATTCAGGCTTACGAAACATAACCTTCCTAGGATTTGTAACTTCATGAGTTGTAAATAATGCCAGAACAAAAAAAAAACCCACTTGAACAAAACAAAACAAACCTCTTGAACAAAGCTTCGAGTCCAAGCAATGACCAAGTGACTTCCCCAAAAGATATGGGCAAACGTAAGCTTCTCAAATGAGATTGTAACATTTTTTTTATGTGGATGTGTGAGAGGAAGAACATACAGCCGTCATATGACAGCCATCCAGAAGGAATTTATGAAGATATTCTTACCCACTAATCAACCAGAAAAACAAATTTTATGATAGGGAGAATAGGAAAGCCAACTACATTTCAAAAATAAAAGTTGAAACAAATCAGTAGGAAAAAGCGAGAAAAGTATAAAACAGAGAAGGAGTAAGGGGACAAAGTTGTTTTAACTACCTAATATAAAGCTTAGGGATAGGAATTCTGATATTGGAGAGAAGGTTTTTTCCATCTTCCTGGAAGAAGAAATGATGATCATGGAAGTAAAGGAGCCAGGGATGTCACAATGAAGAATCTCAAAGCTGAACATGTGGCCTCCCAGACTTTGGGGAAATAAATTAATTTTCTTAATTGCTTTGAAAATGCTGAACCACTGACCTTTACAGACCAAGCTGCAGCCAACAAACAACTGTCAAGCTATACTTGGTGACCACTGACTTTTCACAGTAGCTAAAAAGTCTCTTGCCTTGTTCTTGAAGAAAATATTTTAGAAAATAAATCAAAAATAATTAACCTGGTATTAGCATTTACTAAGAAATATTTAGTAAAGAACATTTTACTCCAAATGATTAATTAAAAAATCATAAACAACAAAAACACACACAATTCATAGAAAGGAGCTAGATGCTCTTTGTGACATACACAGCTGAACAGCTTGACGGTCATTTCTCAGAGGAAGGAAGAGGCAGACTGAGAAATAACCTCCTTTTAGAAAAGCATAAAATTTAGCCTTGAGGCTAAAGGAAAATAATTTTTTTTAATAAAAGAAAACAAAGATAGTATACTTACCAACATCACAATTGTAGCTATTAATCGTTTTGGATCAAACATTGTTTTCAGTTGCTTCAGTGGCCCCATCAGGAAACATGTACTAATAGGAGAGAAAAACCAAAACAAATTGTAAATCACCTTCAAATAACTCTTTCTAAAAGACTGTAGGTAATTAACCAGTTTTCCAACAGATAGATGACTACAAAGGCTTTAAAAAAAGATGTTTCAGTGCTTAGCAACAGAGATTCACTAGAACAGAAGGTGAAATACTCCATGAATTTAGCCCTGGAAACAGTTTATGAGTCACCCTTGGTCACGAAATTCTTTCCAAAATATTACCATAGTAAAAAAAAAGTAACAGGCAAAAACAAGAACACTTACATTGGTTGAGATAAGAGAGGAGAGAGAGTGTGACAAAGATATACTTAAGAAATAACAGAAGAGCATAGAAGCAAATCAGTTTTCATGAACTCTTTCATCAAATAAGAAAAAAACCATTTCCATTAATAACCTGTTTGATGGTGCTGAATGTCATTTATAAATAAAGACAATTAAGAAAGCAGTGCAGTTACAGTTAAATTTAAATCATTTTAAGAGACACAAAATGGGAGGAGATTGAACAATGACTATAAGTAGCTCTACATGAATTTAGAGATGGATGGGTAGTCAAAGATGTTTTGATTGTTATTTTAAGATGGCAAGCACCATAACACATAGAAAGAAAAAAAGATGAGAAAACTCAACTGCAGAAGTAAATGAGATCATATCCAAGATTTGAGGAAAGATAATGGGAGCAAATATAGTGATTAGAGCTTTTTACATTACCAAAACAAAACATTATGCTATAAGTATAGCAGAAGGTTATCAAGTTGAAGCCTAGTGAATTTTTTGTTGAAGCTGTTCTAACAACTGACTTGCCAAAATAATGTCAAGATTACAAAGACCAACCTGTCGTAGAAAATTCTTGTTTAACAATAAATTTTTTTACCCAGGCAGAATGCAAATAGCTACAATCAAGATTACAGGGAAGCTCTCCCTCTTTTAGTCAAACTCAGCAAGCAAAAAGGCAGGAAAAAGTTCAGTAGTTTGTATTAATCCTCCTGCTTTTTTCTACTCTGTAGTTAACTTGAAGGGAGAATGAAAACCATCAGCAACACCACATGCTGTACCTTCTTATGCAAAGAAATGCCATCTGAACTAAGATTTCACAACCTCAGGAGTAATTTTCTGGCTTCAAATATTTGAGATGAGTCTCTTCCTTGTCATTCTGCTTTGTAGAAAACACAACAATTTAATGACAAAGTTAAAATGCCTGTAATGTTGTGATGGTCTGAATGCTTTACTATAGAGCAGAAAAGTTTAACTCCTTTTCTGGTCATTCATTTTTATATGAAATGAAGCAGGGAAGAGTTTGATAGAGCTTCCTCCTGAAACCAATCATAAGCCTTTTAAGACAGAAGAAATATAGGAATCCACATTCCAGGCAGTAAATAAACTCAATCTTCCACATCCAAATGTTCTACTAGCAACTTTGCACATATATCTCCTTCACTTTTTTCATGTTATGTAGACAGACCTCAAATGTCCACATTAAATGGAAAAAAAAATCACAATTCAATAGAAAAAAAAAAAAAGTTCTAAATTCACTGCAATCCAAACTAAATTTTTCTCAGTATTTTTTCATCTTGTCTCCTGGGCCATAAAATTAAATTAAGACAAAAAAAGTGGATGTGAAGAACTGGAAGAAAATATTAGTTAGCTAGTGGAAGGACACAGATGAAGAAAATATGGTGGTAAAAAGGAGTTAAGTTTAGGCCACATGAAATAGGTAGAAAAAATACAGAAAGCAAAATGCATTGTTTGTAATCTGATTGGCACTGAGAAGACCGATATCACAAGAGCTTCTCCAGAGATGAGAACAGATTCCATAAGGAGAAGAAAGGCTGGGAAAAAATTCTACACATCCTCCAGTTAAACAGAATAATTCTTTTAGACACACCACATTCTGCAGGAGATATACTCATCATCCCTGAGAATAATCAAGTAAGTATCATTGTTTTCATGTTCATGGTTAGAAAATTATAGCAAAAACAAGCTAGAGGGGCCTAAGCAGGCTAGTAAGAGTTTGCATTTTTGGTTTAAATGCAGACTTGCAAATGAGCCTGAAAACGTTTAAATCTGCTTGTCAGTTTTGGACTTCATTGTCATCTCCTACTGCTCTTAGAACACACTTGCCTGTTGTTTATATCTAAAAGGACTACTGAAGGAAAAAGGGGTTTCTTTTTTCTTCTAATTTTAGCTGGAGTCCAGACTAAAGTTTTTCAGCATTCTCCTAAAAGAAATAATAGTCTGTAAAAACTTCCTGTTTAACTCAATTAGACTCGATTAGTACTAAGTTTCTAAAATGCTCATTTAATTTGAAGAAGTGAAAACACACTCAAAATACCAGGTAAAAACAACACAATCAAAAAACCTCACCCCAAACCACCAACAAAGAATAAAGAGTAAGATAAGGGAGAGAAAGGCAAACACTTAGCTTTGCCTATCTCAACTACTAACTTTTTGTCGTTTTAGTGTGAGATGGAATAGTTCTACAATTGAAACTCAATGTCAGTATAGAAATTATTGTCTCCTAACAAATTTTTTGAGGAAAAGCAGTACACCTTCACATTTCTCAAATGTTAATTACCCACATTACCTGAGTTTTAACAGATTAACAATGCTTTGACTCAAGAATTAAGTCACTTGACGAAAGTCATAGAGTCCATTAAAGTCAAGACCAGACTCCACAGGGTTTGAGTCCCATGGCCATGCCTCAACTACACTAAGATAATAACAGAAGGAGGACAAACAGAAACTGAAAATACCTTATGGACTTTAAGTTGTTTCTTAGTCTTTCAAACTGTGAAAGGAAAGTTTTCAATCTTAAGAGGCCCCCTTCTGCAAATCTTTTAGGACTAACTGTTACGTGGAACACTTCAAAGAATCAAACAGAGAGCTTAAAAATACACTATGAACAAATTTTAGATTCTGCCTTCAGCCTTACAGTCAAAACAAGGATTTCCTGACCGTTTCCTTTTTGCAAGAGTTTTCTTGGAAACAGGATGATCTCTCTGTTAAAAGCAAAAAGCTCCTTCCAGTAACAAAGTATCCACAGAGTGGGCAGACTACCAGTTTGCTCCTGAAGCTGAGGTACTTACGTACCTGGCAGAAGGATTTAGCTGTAAAAAGTAAAAAACATTCAGCTAGCACTTTGTTATTCATACTTCACATAGGAGATGCGATGTGTCCACAAACAGGTGTGTAAGATAACTGATATACAACAAAACTGTAAAACAAACAAGTTTTTGTTATTAGCACTTCTATATGAAACAATGTAATTTATACACAATATAAACAGACAGCACTCCAGAGTAATGGCAAATGGCAATGTAGATGAAAAGGAGGGTACTTTTCTAATAACAATAACTAAGAAATCATACCTGGCTAGCGCAGCAATATTTCCCAGGGTGTAGAACACTGCAAAAAGTTTGATCCCCTTTGGGAGCCATAGCAGTGCTGTTCCCTATAAAAGACAGGTTATTGGTACGTTTGCAATCAGTTAATTCAATTTATTTAGATTTTATAGTCTATAAATACGATGTCATACTATGAAGAGCATCATTCTGACATACACTAGCAGAGCACACTGCTCTCAGAGCTGCAGCTGTCACTACCCAGCACACTTCTATTGCCACCTGCTGGCAAACAACGCGTTGGTTTACTGTATTTCTAGATATTTTTACAACTAGGCAATGTTTGTTTATATTAATTGAACACATTCATTTGTACTGTTTATATTCCCTTCACAACACTTTCACTTTTGTTACAATGCCCCACTGTTTATCTTACACCTCTGTACATAAGATAAAATGCCATAAAGCTGCACTAATATTCACCATTTCCTTTCTCCTCCAATCAACCGTCTGGACTTGCAGTCTAAATACACAGTGACGCTGAACAGAAACATTTTAGAACTCTTACCTCCAGATATCTCTTCTTTCCACTAAACTTAAAAACGATCACAGTTATCTATGATGATCAGGGAGAAAAGGAATCATAGCATGGTTTGGACTGGAAGGGACTTTAAAGATCATCTAGATCCAATTGCCTCTGCCATGGGCAGGGGCACCTCCCACTAGACCAGGCAGCTCAAAGCCCCATTCAGCCTGGCTTTGAACATTGCCAGGGATGGGTCATCAACAACTTCTCTGGACAACCTGTTCTATTGCCTCACAATAAAGAATTTCTTCCATATATCTAATCTAACCTAAATTTTCCTGTTTTCAATTTGTATCCATTACTTCTTGTCCTATCACTACAGCTCCTTACGAAGAGCCCCTTCCTGGCTTCCCTGTAGGCCCCTTTCAGATACTGGAAGGCTGCTATGAGGTCTCCATGCAACCTTCTGTTCTACAGGCTGTACAGACCCAACTTTCCCAGCCTGTCAGAGCCTAAATAGAGCCTCAACTAGAAGCAAAACAAACTGTGATCTGCACACTGTGTCCTGAAAAAAACCCAACCAAACAAAAAAGCAACTGCATTCTACTCAACTGCAATTTCAGTGGAAATCTGTGGTGGAAAGAAAAGAGGGAGGAAGAAAGATGGAGGGAGGAAAGGGTGGGGGAGGGAAAACAGGGAGGAAGGAAAAGAGGAAAGGAGGAAAAGGGGGAGGACTTCCCCAGTGTTTTTTCACCTGCTTCTGGGAGTTTCCATGCAGCTGAAAAACCGCTTTCTAGTGCAAGTTACCCATGTCAGATTTTGACAGACCCAAGCAATTAACAGATCTCAACTCTTAACTGCAGGCTGGAGACTCCTGCCAGCCCCTAAAGTTCAGGAATGAACAAATGATTTGCTGACTGCAAAACCACCAGGAGTGCAGCAGGTTTTTAAGGTGTCAACACACAACCACAGTCATCCCCTATTGATTTGTTGAGTGTGACATGCTACACTTGTGGTTTCTTCAGCCTTTAAAAATCTTTCAAGCTTCCCCCCTCTTTTTTCCTTTTATTGGAGAGAATAAAAATAAGATTGGTGCACACCTCTTTCCTAACACACAAGTTACAAAAATAGAGCGTATTTTGTCAGTGTTCAAACCTTTTACTAAGAAAATGTATTACGCTACAATAAAAATGCTCTCTTCTGTTGCTGGAAGAAAAATGGCCAAAATCGTAATTTAGAGACCAACAGCCAATTACACATTTAATGTCCAGTTAAATAAATGCACACAAAATTTAGAATACAGGATAAAGCAAACACAGAATCACATACAAAGTAGGAATATGAATGAGGTTCAACTGAACAACAGTAACAAAGCACAAGGGAAAAAAAAAAACTTTACTTACAAGAAAAGAACACAAAATGCCAGCAACAAAGCATATGGCAAACCATCTGACTCGAGTACCAAAGCTGAGTGTTGAGGCATCAAGGACCTTAATAAGAAGAGAGGAAAAAGAGGATATTAACAAACCCAGTTTTGAACAATCTAAAGGACATTATTTTTCTTTAACAATGAAGTCCTTAATTTCAAACAAAATCAATTTTTAGCTGGAAATAATTATTTTACCTTGCTTAACAGCCACTTGTGTATTAATTGTTCATATTACAAAATTATATTATCAGTCTGGAACATATGGAAACATGTTTACAAACAAACAAAAAAGACAAAACCCATAAAGGCATATCCTGGCATGCAAGCAATGCTGCTTCACCTTCAAAGAGATTTTCTTATTACCACACAATTGAAAATAGTCAGAATTGTACCAAATCAAAAGAATGAGCAGACG
Source organism: Falcunculus frontatus (assembly GCA_013398115.1). NCBI lineage: Eukaryota > Metazoa > Chordata > Aves > Passeriformes > Falcunculus > Falcunculus frontatus. The sequence continues at coordinate 1,115,518 of VZRV01003975.1, read as the reverse complement.
TCCTAGGAATTTGCAGAGGAATTAATCTATTTGTGCAACACTGTAGGTTCCTATAGACATTACCACCTTTAACTAGAGAGGATCCCTTGTACATATTAATGCCAGTATCCACTGCAAGTATTACAACTCCAATTACTGTTCCTTACAGGGTGAGGGTGTAGGCAGATTAACACAGCTTGTCTCATCAGACTAGGATAACTTGCTGAAAGGGAATATTTCACTTCCCGCTTCTCCAGAGTGACTCCAGAACATAATGAACGTAGCCACCTGACACAATTCATGACAAGAGAACAGAATTAGTGTTCCTTCTATTCTGATGACTTGGCTAATGAGCCAAGCCAGCTCTGCAAGCTGTCAGAAAAGCAGCAGGGCTGACGTAAGGAAAGAGGCAGGGCCATGTATCTGGCAGAAAGGCCCCTTTCAGCAGAAGTGATTTGTTAGATATGCTCAGCTCATCTCCACCCATGCTGTAAGAACAATGCATTTCAGCTTACTCCAGGTCACCACAATTAAATATACTTTCTATTCTAAACTGGCCTATTAAGTGAAGTGTTGCTTCAGCTTACATAAAATTACTTTAAAAAAACAACTTTCCTATTTGTTCAGATGTCATAGGCAAACTCGCTCTCTTGTTATCCAGCCAACGGGTATTTTAATCAAGTCTTATTAACCAAATATACATGATAGGCCCTTCCCAGCCAATGAGTATGGTAGTTCTCCTTATCTCTTGAGAAATTTTTCTTTCAGGCAGCAAACCAAGGAAATTTGTTACTGCTTACAAATGAAGAATCTGTATCCAGTTAAATAAAAATGTGCCACATGCACACACATATAGAGGTGCTGTGATGACAGAACTTCCCAAAGGTCAGAAGATGCAGCTTACCTTGTTAGGTCCAACACTTTATCCACATGTATGCATTAAAGAAACAGACAAAACCAGTAACTGAACGATGGCTTAGTATTTTAAATCATATTTGATAGTCATAGTCCTGAATGCCCGCACATTTAAGAAGAGTAGGACACAGCTGAAGATACCCATTTCAATCATGCCTTTAGTTACACCTATTCATGCAACTAATCACAAGCACAAACACACAAAAAAAAGAGTAAAAATTCTTTCCATCCATGTTCAGAAATGAAGTATAGATAGGCCATACTACCAGTAAACCCAACACACACATTTCAGATTGCCTAGAAAACAGGGAAAGGATGAAGATAAATAATTTATTCAGGTGCAACAAGCTCATTGCTGCCACTTACTGCTCTTCTACTTTTAATATCTGACAGTGCTCCTGAAGTGACTACCAGGACATTTCATTCTTCAAATAAATTTGAAAACAGTTTTATCTTCATTTAAATCCCTAACAGTTAAGAGGTGGAAAAAAAAAAGCACAAGAAATAAGAAAACCACACAAAGGCTTGGAGCAAAAAATGCCACAAACTCCAAAAAGATTGATACATTTTATGGATTTAACTCTTAAAAACTTAGATTGACAATATATGCACATGAACTACAGGAAGAAAATGAAGGCTCATCCTCCAACCATTCCCAGTGATGTCACCATTTATATTGTTAAGCTGAACCTATTTAATGCAGTGTTTGAAATCCCAAAACTGGGTATATGGGAATATATTTTCCTAGTCCCTGATACCTAAGGGGACTGAGGGAGACCTCACTGCAGTCTACAGCTTCCTTATGAGGGGAAGCAGAGGGGGAGACACTGATCTCTTCTCTGTGGTGACCAGTGACAGGACCTGAGGGACCAGCAGCTATTACAGGAGGTTTAGGCTGGATATTAGGAGAAGGTTCTTCACCCAGAGGGTGGCTGGGCACTGGAACAGGCCCCCCAGGGAAGTCATCACAGCAGCAGCCTGACAGAGTTCAAGAAGCATTTGGACAATACTCTCAGGCATGTGGTGTGACTCTTGGGGATGGTGCTGTGCAGGGCCAGGAACTGGACTCGATGGTCCTTGTGGGTCCCTTCCAAGCCAGAATAGCTATAATTTATACGTTTTGGGTTTCACGGAAGCAATGGGACTCACTACCTTTCCAAGACGCTTGTTTCAACCCTGCAGTGAAGCACCTTGCTGCAAAAGTTGAGTTACAGATAGACAGTTCAGCTGCGTAAACCACAGACGTCAGCTTGTGCTAAAATGCCAGGCTCACTCTAGAAGCTGAGGACCTGACACTGCACATATCCTGCCACATGTGCTGCAGGCAGTAATTTCTATATTAGGGCCATGAGAAACCCCGAGGCAACAGCTTAGCTTCTCAGAGACTATGAACCCTAAGAAAAAGTACATCTAAACTGCCCTTGCAACAAAAGCAGGAAACAACCTAAAGGTGATAAAGATTTTTTCTGTGTGTCTGACATAAATTATACAGCTAATCCCAGATTTCAGATAAAGAGTTGGCATTGCAGCCTATGATATTTGCAAAAGCTTTTACTTAGGAGACAGAAAAAATTGCCAGGCGTGTTCCACATCTATATTTCACGTGGAGAACTACCCAGTAGTGGTGGCAAGGGAGTTCCTGCTTGCCCTTCTTGCTATACGGCTTATCAGCTTGTTTCTAACAAGAAAAAGAAATATTAAACTGAAATCAACAAAAGGAAATCCTTAGTTTTTTATTGCTAAACTTTAATGCCAAACTCCTGGGCAAGAAGCAAAGCTTTTTATTCACAGGATAATTCAAGCTAATAGTATATAAATGACCAAGACATCTGAAAATCAAGAGGAAACCCTAAGTGGAAACTCGAATCTGGAATGGAAATTTTCTGAAACACAAGAAACAGTCTTGCAATAGTCTGATACACAAGTTGCAAGTGTCAGTAACAGCATCATTCCTGAACAGTTTGTAATGGACACACAACAAAAAACATGAATGATAATCCATAAGGCTGCTTTGGATCAAAAATATTTCTCGTGGCTCTGAACATCCACCTAGGCTCCCCCCATATATTAATGATCTTATAACAGCTTTCCATGTGGGCAAACAGAAAATCAGAACCACTTTATTTTACTATTCTAGAAGCTAACAATTATACCTTTTTCTCAATGGTAAATACACAAGTAATGGAGAAAATTCAAAGAAACACTGAGTAAATTTGCAGAATTGAGTTTCTAAGCCATAAGGAAAAAAACATTTAGAGAGATATATTTTCATCTTTCCCTAACAGGCCTCCTTATACGTATTTCTATCAGCACTTTAGAGTAAAATATAAGAATTGTAATATAAGAAATGTAATATTAATTTTCTTATAAAAATACAAGAAATACTTGGTCTGTTCCTCTTTGTTGAAATCTTGTTGAGTGCTTTAAGCAGCTGTCAGCTGTCATGCAACATCCAATGTGTCACAGACTGATTTTATATTAGTTTTGGTGTTGATAAAACTAAACAGCGTAATGCTGCCCTGAAAACATCATAACACTGCTACATTTGCTATTTGTTATTGACCTTTTTGGTAATGAATTCCTTTAATTCTTTTTTTTTAATATATCTATATTTAGAATAATCATCTAATTGCGGCAAGAAACAACAGTTGAAGAGTTTAGAAAGTACAAAAAGACTTCACTGAATCATCACACAGTTGTTTCATTACAGACTTGTCTTCTACTTAGCAGGAATGACTACTGACTTCTTGATAATGGTTCTGCAAAAATCAAGGGACAGAATACAGAGATATCTATAGACATGAACCATATGATGGCTGTTACACAACTACCAGATATTCCAAAGAGAGGGGCATTGTTTTCAACCAAACATGTGACTCGTCTCCAGAGAGATCATTAAAACAGCTGAAGATTTTACACAGACAATGCATAACCTCACACGTTCTTTCACAGCCCTACCTCTTACCAACTGTTCCTCTCTGCATGGGTGCACAGACTTTTTTGCTCTAATACACACACTTTAAAAATAGCACCACTCAGCTCCACCTTTAGTGAATGTCACGTACGAATTTCCTCTCTAAAAAAGAGGCTTGATTTCCACCGTTCCACAAACACATTGCTACCTTGAGAGAAAAATACAGCTGAGAAATTGCCTGACCTAAACACTTGACTTTTTTTTTTAAAGATCTCTCTGGTTCAACTCATCATGAAGCTACTTTGCACTGCACCAAAGACACATTTATAAGTCTTCTATCATGTACTCGATAAGGTTTTAAGTATAGGCAGATTTTTCTTATTTAAAGTCTTTTCTGGCTGTAACAGTATCATTACATGCAATAGTGAAATCATATATAGTTTAATTACTGACATTTAACAAATTAACAGATTCTTAGCTCAGTTCTCTCCTCAGGATATACACCTCAAATATAAAAGCATTAACTATGTAGGCATTTATCTACTGATTGCCACCTTAAAACAACTATCACATGTGCCTCACATGAAATGTGCTTGGTGATGGCAGGAAAATTCTCTTGGAACTGAACTGAGATTATCGGAAATATTAAGTATTTCTTTGATAATCCTGAGAAGATCAGGTAAAGCATCCCTCCAAAATGCTGGCAGCCAGTTCTGGTGTGAAAGGGCACGGATTCTACACTGCTTCCAGAATCACTGGACACAATTTAGCTGCTTTGTTGTGACAGAGAAGCCAAACTCACGAACCTTGAAGACCAACAGCAACTCAGCGCAAAACCAAGTGAAGCATGTCAGCAGCAAGCTGCTAGAACTAATATTATGCCAGCTATGCTCAGGCTGTGCTGGTTCACCAAGGTTTGTTAGCTGCAGCTCAGATCCCAGCTACATTCCAGCCTCCTCCACCATGCTCCAGTACCCTCTAAGTAGCGAGCAGTATCAAGATATTCCTTGATGTGGGGCACTTTGACCTGCAGTCACATGAATTAAGAGGGAGCAGAGGGAATAAATGGTTCTTTGTAAGTATGCTCAGCTTTGCTTCAACCTAGAGATTAAGTCTCAGGAATGTATGGTCTTCTAACACAGCAAAAACGAAACCAAAAAAAACCCTGACGATGAGTAAGGCAGTGGGAAGGAAATAGAAAAATTAAGCCCTACTTAAGGAGTAAGAAGCAAAAAGTAACTTCGGCAGAATGTACACAAAACGATCTTTGTCTAAGAAAACCTTTGCTTCTGCAAATTCAAGGGCATAAGGGAATGGAGAAGCAATTTACACTGAATCACAGAATCAGTCGGGTTGGAAGGGACCATAGTGTGTTATCTATGGTGCGTAATGTAATCATAGTGTGTTAGAAGGGACCATACAGTGTGGTCCAAACTCCCTGCTTAAGCACAACAAAACCTGGTAGAAACCGAAGGACCCCAAGCCACCAACACAGCAGTAAGCTTCACACAACAGGAATTTGCCAAAACTCATTCTCCGGGCAGGGCCTGCTGCCCACAACCCTCATTCCTGGGCGCACGCCGCAAACTTCGGTCTCTCTTTTGCCTGCCTCTCTCTGACACGGTCGGGCAGGCACCGGGAAGCGGGGCGTGCTTGTGCGCAGGCCGGGGACGGGGGAAGGCAGCGGGGGGAACACGGCAGCGCCCGAGCCACGGACACCGGGACGGGCCCGGCGCGGGGAGGCTCCAGCGCCTCCCGACCCCCGCGCGCCCCGCGCCGGGGAGAGGAAGGGAGAGCGGGTTCCTGCCGGGCCGTACCTGCGCCGTCAGTCCCTGCTCCTCGTCGTCCTGCCCGGCCAGCACCCGCCGCAGCTTCTCCATGCCGGCCCTCCCTGGGCAGGGCCGCGCCGGGGGTCGGGATGGGGCAGGACGGGGCCGCGCTCTGCCGCGGGCCGCCGGCCCAACCGGGAAGTGACGCGCGCCCCGAGGCGGTGGCGGGGCCGCGCCTGCGCATTCCCGGCAGCTCCCCAGGATCCCCGTGGGACTAGGGAGTGCTGGCACCGCCGCCCAGCCGTGTGCGCGGGTGGGGCGAGGGGCCCCCGGTGCAGCCCTCGCTGGAGGCACCGGGGAGGAAGAAGGGCTTTTTCAGCCTGACCCCGGCTTCATCGCCGCCCGCAGAATCGGCCTTCGCACAGCAGCGTGATTCGCATCAGCGCGATGAACACAGAGCACAGCACCGCGGGTGCGCAGGACACTGGTAAAACCGCGTTAGGACACGCTGATGCTGGGGCACCTCATGTTCAGGTGGAGCTTCCTGAGCATCAGTTTCTGCCCGTTGCCTCTGGTCCTATTGCTTGGCACCACCGAGCAGAGCCTGGCTCTTCAACTGATGCACTGGAAGTTCCACCTGGATTTGAGTAAGAACTTCGTTACTGTGCAGGTGACCTAGCACTGAAAGATTGTTCCGAGAGGTTGTGTAGTCCCCCTCAGTGGAGGTCTTCAAGAACCATCTGGATGCGATCCTGTGCCATGTGGGCTGACCCTATAGCACAGTGCGGTTCCGAGCAGCCGGCGGTGTCCAGCTGGGCCTGGCTGTTCCACGGGCGCGGTGCAGGCGGGCCGAGCCTTGGTCACTCACTAGCAGCCGGCAGGCACCCTGCGAACCGCAGCGCCAACAGCCTCGGCCCTCCTGCAACTGGGGGTGCCTGAGGTGTCCAGCACCCACTTGTGAGCAAGCCAGGTGTTTTTCCAGCTAGAATGGGTGAGGTACAGAGAAATGGGATTAGGTGTAAACACCTTTTTCCAGAAGGTCTGTTAAGCTCTGCCCCTGGAGGAAGGGGTGTGGCGGAGGCCACCACGCGGCCCTGTGGCTTAGCTTTGCCTGCTCGTTCCCAGGGACACTCCATCCTTCATCCACTCAGTTCAAGCCTGGTCATTCCATGTAGGTCTTCCCTGTCCTGCTCCCTTCAGACGCTGTCTGTGCCCTCTGGGGCTGTTCTGCATGTGCGTGTCTGCTGTGTGACCGGCCATTGGACAAACACCTCAGCACCGGCCTGGGTCGTTTGCAGGGGGAATGAGGCTGGTGGCTGGAGGAAAAGATCGAGGAGTCGAGTTTCCTGCAAAGTGACAGCAGGTAGCAGCGTGGACTGGGGCAGGAGAGGAAGATGAGTGATAAGGGCTCATAACCTGCTGCTGTGTGAATGAAACTTGATAAAAGCCAGGGCAGCAGAGCCTCCAGTGCGGCCCTTAGGACAGAAATCTTCCCTTCCCACCCTCCTCCCCTCCCCACACACACTTAGAAAATTTCCCATGTCCTTTCTACCTTGGCTTTTAGGTGAAACACTTGGACACAAACTGTACATTTCCAGCCTGATGACAGGCCATTGGCATCTCAGGAAGCTGTAGGTCAAGGCTAAAATTAATAATGGGAGAAACACTTGCAGACATAGCTGTGTGAAAGTAACCAAACAACAGCAAAATGTCACCTGAGCCGGGCAGCATTGCCCATATCTTGTGAGGATCTGAGCAGGATGGACAGTGTGTAAGGGAACAATATAACCATGACCCTGCAAGCAGGGGAGGAGAAATAGGAGAAAGAATGCACAGGGTATATGAGGGTGTGTCTGAATATGCACAAGTCATCTAAGTAGTCCCCAGCATTGTAACAAAATGATTTGTTACAAAAGTGTTTTAATTCCAAAGTATATATGAGAGCAAAATACAAAACCAAGAAAGTTCTCTTTGGGTTTTTTTTTCCCCCCTCCCAGTTTATAGATAGATATGGGTAGATGCAGACAATTTAAATCTGGGTTTAGCCTTCTGGTCTGTGTGACTTTAAGCAGGAGTGGTTGGCTGTGCCTTGGATTACTGGTGGCTTTCTGGAAGTACAGGGAGTACAGGCAGGTAAGCACCTGGCAGAGAGCATGCTGAAGCTGTTTTTTTGTTTCTGTGTGAACAGGTGCACAAAGCAGAGAAGAGCAGTGCACACTCACATAGTGTGGGGCATCTGGCTTGCATCCTACTGCTGTCCCCTCTTCCTGCCTGCAGCTGCCTGGGCTGTGCAGCCTGCCTGGAACCCATAGCTACTTCACTCCTGAGTGAGGCAAAGGGTGGCTTTTGTTTCCCTGCTACTTTCTTGAGCAGAAGGTTGTCATACTGACCCCAAATGTATTTTTCCTAGTTTCTCTGCTCAACAGAAATTCTTAATTCTCTGTACTATCATGGAATACCATGAGACAGTTATTACCTTGCCATGAAAAAGAGGCAGTTTGGAAGGCCTATGATGTTCAGTGCCTCTGCGCTGATGATCTTCAGCTGATAAGGCAGCAGGATCAAAATATTACTCTTCTTTTCTAAAAAGCTCAAATTCTTTTGCTGACACAACTCAAAATAGCTGGTACAAAGTATCATTATGCCTTTATATCACAAATCTACTACATCTGGAGCTAATTTCTGCTTTTATGATGACAGTGTTATAGATTTGCAAGCCTCAGTTTCTCTGTTCATAAAGGGTGGTATGGTTTGCTTACAAGTTTCATTGATTCTTGACCTTACTGGTTTGCATGTATCTGCATCTAAATTTGAAGCTAACTAGAAAATCTGCTAAGTCATGTTGTCTTCCTGAAAAATGTGTGAATTCAGCCAACTTACTGAATTGATGCAGTTGGTGGCATACTTTTAATGTACTTAGAGCAGTGTCTGTACCCTTCAGTCTTGTAGCTCTAACAGCTGTAAACCTGTAAACACTTATTCCACAAAAATAACAGTTCTGTGATTGCTCTGGTCACATGTAGGGCTCTAATGTCCTGTATCCCTCCCCATGTTTGCATTTTTTACCTTTGGAAACAGGATCTTTGAATGAATACTGCTGAAAGGTTAAAGTTAGGGGTTATAAGGAATGTTAAACAAATGATTTTACAGAGACCTACTGGGAGCATGGTAGAAAACAGAAGACATAGAGCTGCTTTGGGGACTTGCCTATTCCGCTTGGTAAGACCCCACTTCAATCCTGCTGTATGGTGCAAACACATCACACAAAGCAGCAGCTTCTGAAGCCCTCTGAACAGAAGGGAGCTTAACAGTGGGAAATGAATGCCCTTCATATCTTTTGAAAAGATCCTGTGCTCCTGAAAATGCAGCTATGAACATCTTCCAACAAGCCTGCACTGCTGACAGTGACAGGTAGTGGTGATCCAAAAACAAGGAAGCAAAAGCTGAAAAATGTATCCCCTTTCTTATGCCTCAGTTCAGGAAACTCATCTTTTCTGATTTGTCTGCCCCCTTCTGCAGATCAGCCTGTCACAGGCAATGTGGTGGCTTCGTCCAGCTTCAAGGTATTTGTTTCTGCTGTGGCTCAAATCTTTCCAGATCCAGTCATCACTTCTCTAGTGACACAAAGCAACCACACATAGGTTTCTGATGTAGAAAGCTGAGGCACACAAAAACCAGCTACAGATGAGTTATGTCCCAGTGTGCTTGGCAGGTAGCTGGTAGTAGCCAAGTGTGTTTATGATTCACAACACTGTGAGCTACTGCAAAGCTTTGGAGGGAAAGGGAATAGCCTTTATTGGCTCATTGTGGCCAAAACAACACATGCAAGAAAGTACTAAACAGCCTCATCTACGTGTGGCATCATGCACTCAGGTAGTGCAGACGCTTGGGTCAACTGATACACTACTGGATACCCTGCCAAATCTTTGAACCCATTCCTGTTACTAACAGTAATCTGGCTGAGAGCTGATGTTGATGTTTACCAAGTTACAGTATAAGAAACACAAAGTAATAGGTTACTGATCACACTGCTGGCTTTGTGCTTTGCTTGCAGGTGACCCATAGCATCAAGTGTGTACAAAAATACCTCGTAATTGTTGCTTTGCATGGCTTCCCCCTGAACAAATACAGCAATTGTTTTAGGGTTTTAAGTCATCCTAGGTGCAAGGAGACGTGATATATCCAAATCTGTAAGACAGAAATGTTTGAGATAATCTTGCTACTCCCTTGGCACCGAAACAAGTTAAAATCTGGAGATCTTTCTCTCCTGAAACTGTGATCTCAGATGTGGTCAGACTGCAGTGACAGATTAGAGGAGATTAATATCTTGTCTTGTCAGGAGACACCTTTAAGATTTCACACTACCACATTTCCTCTAGAAAGAGGATACTGGTATCATTTACATCACTCTGAGAAGGCATCCCTTTAGTTAATACAAACCTTAGGACAAGAAACATGGTATGAAATTATTCCCATCAGCCTATAAATCAACATCACTCAGAGCAAGTTACAGCAACGGTTCTCCCCTGAGTAAGTTATATACTAAATGCTTTCGAAATTATTAAATACTTCCAAAATTTTAAGTGGCTTACTTTGTATCTACGTTTTTCTAACACAGTGGGCCAAATACAGCCACCATGTAAGTGCTGCCATAACTGACGCTGCCTTTCCTTGCACCAAAGGCTGAGTTTGGACCAGTTATCCCCATACAAGTTTCACTTAATGAGAAAGACATGACCCAGATTTCAGACGAAACGAATAAGCGGAAAATTCCTAGCCTTGTTGCCATAGTTACTTGAAACCTGCTGTTAAAGAAGGTGGGAAGAAAGGGAAAAGGATGTAAAGCAGGAAAAAAAAGAGAGCAGTATCATGGTCAGGCTTAGGCCATGTGATAAACAGAGGTGATGATATTGAAGGAGCAGGACCTCAGTGATGACATTCAGAGCAGGTTATCCAAAAACCTGGTATTTCTGCCTTCTGGCTGCTATTGAGTTGATTCCATGGACATTGGTTATTTTAAGTGGTTACCACAGTGACTCAATGCAATGCAGTGGTAGGTATTAGATCTGCAAAAGCAGAAAGGGATTGGGTGGGGAGAGACAGACTTCTCCACAATTAATTTAATAAAGAAATTGCCTAATTTTGAACACCAGACCGACTGCTTTTCCACTTTAGAGAGATGGTAAAACTTGCAGCAATATCTTACTCAATCAAACTTTTTAGCCTTTGTTCAAGTTGGCAGCAGAAATACTCCAGCTCTGTAGAAGCAGAACTGCAGACATATTGCACCAGGCAGTGAGCACTGTTCTGCCCCAAATGCCTACAGGACTAGTGCACCCTGTGAGACACAGGCTGAAAACCTGAGAGAGCTGGTAACTGTGATTGTGACTATTTCCTGTATCACTGCTTTATATTCTACTGCTAATTTTAATGTCTGTCGCATGAGCATGAAGAAAAAGACTGGATTCATTAAGGGCTTTGGACTAAGTGATATGAACATATCACTCTAACACGTTTTTTAATGACTTGTCTCTATCTCATCTTTTTATTCCTGCTCTTTTTGACTGCCTTCACATTCTTATAACTGGCATGTAAAGAAATAACCTGTGTCTGTACCTGTAGCAGCGTAATACAGATTCATGTACGCTGGAAACACACAGTTGAAGTAACTGCATTTGATAGTTTGATACTCTACATATTAGTTGGACCATAATACAATTTGTATCAGCATTCATGCAAGAACCCAGGGAAAACGCTGGAGTAGTTATAAGACTCATCTGTCCTAATCTAGGACTGTATTTTCTAAGCACTTTATTTCTATGTCAAAACCTGTCTTGGACCCAAGGAGAAAACTCTCCCTTTTTTTACTGCTTTCTCTGTCTCTGAACTTACTGAGACCTTCCCCCACCAATTCTCTGCTGTGCTGTCCTTGCTCAGATGACACCACTGCGCTTTGTATGGAGAACAAAAGGTCACCCTCAATGCTATGGAGAAATATATTTTACTAAGAATGTGTTTTCTCTAAGAGCTGGCAGGCTATGTATTGGTAGCACTGCGGCCAAGAGATTTTTCTGCTGGTTTTAGAGTAGGGAACATTCACTTTATATAGAAGTCATAGAAGCAAAAAAAAAAACCTCAAACAAAACAAAACCAAAAAAGAACCAAAAAAACCAAACAAAAACCCCCCAAAACCCCAAGAAACACCACCCATACATAGCAGCATTGGCTGAAATGATTATAAAGCATGAGACAGTTGCGTGAGATTGAACAAAATTCACTATCATTAGGCATTATTACACTCATTAAAGAACCCTTTCAAGTAATTCCTTCTCTTCCAACTGCACAATTATGATTATTGCTTTCTGTCCATTAATTACCACGCTACCAAATGATTTCCACATTTGAATCATAAATCATCAAGCTTCCAGATCAAGGACACTCAGTCTTGCAATAGCAGAAGAGATCATGAGTTACTTTGATGCCATAATTATAGTCGTAAGTCTTCCCTTAAAAAAGTGAGTCAAGACATATCTAGCTCAAACTGGGGAGAAAAGGGGAAAGGCAGACAGACCAAGACCTTAGCTGGTACTATCTCCCCCTTGAATTCCTAAGGGTGCTGTATTCCTTACCAGCAGTGTAGCAGGACTTGCTTAGAAAGGTGAGAAATTCTTTTCTGTCTGAAGACATGAAAGCAGACAGCAGCTGTTGCTACAGCAGTAACCACTGCAGCAAGAGAGGAAAGGCCATGTGGTTCCCAGTCCTACTGTGGTGGAACAGAAGCAGTACACACAGGACAGTGGCTGGGAGCAGAGCAGCAGAGGCTTCTAGTGACAGGACATATCCTACAGATGAAAGTTGTTATTAAACCAAGCTGTGAAATTAAAACCAAGTAGGTAATTCAGAATAATGGCAAGTACAGACAAGCCCTATAATCTTATAAATCAAATGCAAATACTGAGCTTTAACTTATAATTAATCAGTGAAACTCACACAGCCCCATTCTTTCATCCAGTGCTACCTGAGTGGAATAAGAGAAGAAAAAAAAGGAAGCCATTAGTGCCAATAAGATATTCAAACTCAAGAATACAAAATCTCCAGTCTTCTTAAAGCCACTGTTCCCCTTTTTGGATTATCCCAAGCAGCGCCATCCCAAAACAGCCATATGCCAGTGTATTTCAGTGTTTTGTGCCAGAGGAGGAGGGTGCAGACTAATCATACAATTATTTATTGCAATAACTCATAATATTCCAATAATCCCCTTGCTCCTAGCAGCTTTAAACAAAGAAATGGTATGTAAATGGCTTGATAAATAACGCTTTGGACTTACACAGGCCACAAGCCACTTGGTGGCACTCTGCCCATATAAACTATTTTGGTCACTAGGCAGACTGACACGCTGTGGAAACCCAGCCCAGGCTGGATTTCCCATCCCAAACAGGGCCCTGTCCCTAAACAAAACCAAAAAAGAACCTTGCTGCCACCCCTCCCCCCCTTTTAAAGTCTGTGTGGGCTGCAGGAAGCATCACTGGTTTAAAACCCGATCAAAGCAATTTATAGCCCACTTTCCACCTGCAATTCACTCTTGCTCTAGTCCAACATGAAAGAATTTGAGCCTTGTCACAGTAAATGGATAAGGGGAAGAAAGAAGGAGAAAGGTAGAAAGAAATATGTAAGAAAGTATGGTGCAGCTACCAGCAAAACGAGAGAAGAAACTGTTGCAAATGGTATTCTCTGGGTAGAGAAGCAAAGACAATCAGGAGCTCATGAACAGGGATCAAAGCAGGTGAGAGTAGAGTACAGCCTGTAATTGCAAGCTTCACCCAAAAGCAGCATAACACATTTCACACCTATGAAGTTCAAACTCGGCTGTAGCTTATTTTTCTCTCCAGAGGTAATATAACAAACTATAAGGTGCCAAAACAATCAGCTGTCCTTATCTGCTTGTGCCTCACTACTCATTTGTACAGAAGTCTAACAGTGCTTCTATTCCAGGAGATAGGGAGAGAGGGGGAGTGATTACTTTTGTGACAAGACAGCAGTACTGAAGGGGCAGCTTTATGAGGTAACTTTTCTAGAGCAAGAAGAAGCAGTCAGTACCAGCTTTAGCCATCCACCAGCCTCTTTCTTGTATGCCCATCAAAAAATGTTGCCATCACAGCAGAATTAGAAGATGGTCAATTAAGACTTGCTCTAATTGCTAGAAGACAATATGTAATACTGACTTAGTTGCATAGTAAGAGCTCTGAATTCAACCCTTCCTATTACAGCAAGACTACTCAGTCTAAGTACCCACACTTTTTCTTGCTAGGGGGAAGAAGTTTAAGGTATTAGGATCCAGAGGACACTTACCTAAATTCAGTACATACCATTTATTTTTTCAGCCTGTTTTTGCTTCATGCTGTTACAGTAATAAAGTGACACTCCATAATAAAATTTCACTTTTGGGTCTGTTATCACAGTATGAAAAACAAAACTTTTCCAAGTGTTCAAGAGTTTTATTGCCATTTGGAACATGTTTATTGTTCAAAAACACTGCACTGAAAAAAAATCTGTAACATCCATTCTCACATTCTTTGTCAATTTTATCTTTACAGCAGTGTAACTTTCAGGCAGATCATGCAGGAAAACCACTCCCACAATGAAGTCAAAAACTACTGAAAGGCACTTTATGTCTTTCAGATCTTAGACTCCAAACAAGTTTAGTTTTTGCCTGTGTAAGAATTACATACATCTAGAATAACTCAAACAGTAGGAAAAAATAAAATCCACTTAGAATTTCTTAAAGAACAGTATCGAACTTTGTTTCCTTCCTTCATTCAGTGCTATGCTTTTGTTTTTCCAAGCCTTCTTTAAATAGTGTGCGACATAAAAATGGATGTTAATGAAATCTCTTTACTGAGACAAGGCATGCAGTGAGGGAAGAGGGATGGCTGCTCACTTCCAGGCTGCCTATCTACACATTTGTTCTTGTAGAACAGCAAGCCACTGCTTAAGTTAAAAAAAAGAGATAGACTAGGAATGAATGCACTCAAGTTAAATGGCTTTTAAGAATATGTTAATACATAAACAATGATACCACCTACAGTTCTGTTTACTGACCTCTGTTCATAGTTTTGTCAAACCATCATGGGCCACTTTTGTAGACTGGTAGATAAAAAAGTTGGTTTTCAAATATTGCTTGTTATTTGGGTGGCTAACTTTTTATTAAAAGGGTGGTTATTAAAGATCAGTAAGGCAGCAAGACTTTAAATGTAATGGTTTACATTGCTGAATAGAACTTTTTAAAAGGCAAGATAAAAAAATTATTAGAAGAATTCTTGGTGGGGTGATATTCATAACAGGTGTTTCTGTTTCATCCCCACTGTAATTGTCACAGCAACTGTAGATGGCATGTCTTCTTGGTTGTAATTCATGATGAATACATTCCCTGGCTTATTTCAAGTTATATATTTAGTTGTGTTTCTCCAGCCTGCCAAAAGAAAAACAGCTTTTGTAAGAGTGAATACTGAACTACAATTGCTATTAAAAAACTCTGAACTTACATTAGAACTTTATGAATGAAGGACATTAGTCAGTGATTTATGCAGAGAAGTCCAGTTGCAGTTTTGCAGACTCTCATTTTTTAAATTTCTAGTTCAGTAGGTTTCATTCTTCTATTGCTCCACAGTAATTTCTTGGAGCAGAAGAGAGAAAAGCCATAATCCTGACTCATCAGGATTGCTTGAGGCAGTGTCTGCACTACCTGCTACACAGTGAGGGTATGAGACTGATTGCAGTCTGTTCCCAGGCACACTCAGTTGGCTCTACCTCACGTATAGAACGGTCAGCTCTGATAAGGTTTTGTGTGACTTCTCTTTCACACATCCAACTCCTTCACAGTTTTATGGATGTTTCCATCTCAGCAATTAGTTACCAAGATGGACACCTGCAGACTAACCAAGAGAATGCACGAAACAACCCCCAAAATAGCCAGCAGCTGCTGAAGGCTCTGCCTACACTCACTGATGACCATAAGGGCTTCCTGCCTTTTCTATGTGCAGACCTCAGAAGCTTCAAAGGAGGTGCAAGGTAAAAAGTTCTGCCTACTCACAACAAGCTTGTTAACAGGTTTGCAAAAGGTCATGAAGTTAAAACAAGTTCAGAAACCATGCAAAGCTTTGCACCACAGTTAAAAATCACTAACAGAGTATTCCAGGAGCTATCAGTTTATGACTTCCCCATTTTAAAATGTGACTTGCCTGTATTTGATCAGTCGTCCTCCTTGAATAAGTTGTGCAACTTCATTAGTGAAGTGGCATGCAAAAAGAAGCCAGTTCCTTGGCTGCACTTTGTAGGCAAATCTCATGAAAGTCAAGGAGTAACAACATAGTGCTGCAAAAGATGATAGGTATTGTTAAGAGATTGTAAATATCTGTGTTTTGTTGAATCATAATTTTCCTACTAGTAAAATGTAATGACAGGTAGAACATTTGTGACTGCTTATGAGTTTTCCAACAGCCCTACAAACATGTTCAGTTTGAGGATCTGATGCAAGAAAACACAAAACAGTGCTCATTTCTGCTACACAAGAAAATCTACATGGCTGCAGCTTTCCATAAGAATTCATTTTGCTCATACACTATCCTGTGATGCAACTGAAGTGTTTTTAGTTTATTATCTAAATTATCTCAGCCAGAAAATAAGAGTTTATCCCAACAAGAAATGGTCTGTCCTATACAATTATTCTGACAATTCTAAGATGAAGTATTTTAAAAAATACTAATTACTTAAATACAGTTCTTTCTGGGAACATTTTAAAATGGACTTTAAGATCAGGAGTTTTCGATGCCCAGGAAATTATGAACATTCAGAAACACGAAGCTTTGTTACCTGCTTTCCAGAAAGATGAGAAACTATTTTGATCTACTCTCCTACCATAATTAAATTTAAATACAGGAAATTACAATCCAAGAATTCACTAGTTTTGTAAAGTTCTGACAGGCTTAAAGAAAAAAAAATTGGTAAATTAACTGTTCAAGGAAAACAGCCTTTTTTAAAGCACAAATACTCTTTTTTCATCTCCCAGGTTCTGTAAACACACCAAACTATATACACCTGCAAAAATTTTAAAAGGTGTCTCAACATTGCTGAGCTGGGTAGCTGCCACCAAAACACAATTTGCAAAACAGTTTTGCTGTACTGGAGACTATTTAAACTAGTCTTCTGTCTCAAGGAAGCTGATTCAGGGACTGAATTACTCTAAGCAGAGCCTAATGATGATGAGGCTATAAAATTCCTTAAGCCAAAGGTATTTTGCTTGTGGGAAGAAGAATTACTCAGAATTAAGTTATTAAGTGAATTAAGGAAGAGACATAATGCCAAAGTTAAGCTAATAAATTAAAGGTATTAGATTTCTAATGCTAGAAAATAATTTGAACACAGAGACATACATCTAGGCAAAAACTATACATGTTCTAAGGAAAGGTGGAAAAATATTGCTTATGCATTTAAAAATAATTTCTCATTTAAAAATAATTTCTCATTAAGAGTCACAATAGTCTCCCATAGACAACTACTGTGCAAGGAGTTACGTCTTCTTTGCTGTTTCTTGCACCCTGCTGACCAAGCATTCCCATTTCTTCACTTTGTCAGTGTTGATAAGTATTTAAATCTCACACTAACCACAAAGCATCATTGTTCCCTATACAAAGAATAAAAGTGAGTGAAGAGATACATTTTGAACAAGTGTGTGCAATAGTGCAAGATAACAAAAGTTATACTTCAGGAGACAGTCTGGTCTGGAAAACTGCTAAGGCTCAAGACCTGCCTCAATCTCCCCTCCCAAGGTAGTGGAAAGCTTTCCAAAAAAGAGCCCTGCAGTTTTTCAGTACCTCAGTTTAAGTGGCCTCTGAAGTTACGTAACAAGATATTTGATATCTGCATCTGCTTTGATCACACGTTTGCAGATAACTAATAATATATAACTGCTTAAAAGACAAACTCTGTTCGGGAGTCAGTTTACTAACAAGAAGTTTGTCTCAGGTCTTACCAAATGTCATTCGGCCACTAATAATTTCTGGCGATTTCTTCATGTCATTAAAAGCAGCAACGGGAAGACCCCAGTTGGCAACTGGCCCCCAAAAGTGCTGTGAAGAGGGAAAACAAAAATAAAGTTAAACAGAAACAAAGATCTCCTGCAGTATTCTTACAGTTTTTTCTTAGCCACACAAAACTAGAGGACAGGGTTATGGGTAAAATTCCAAGAAAAGACAGACACTATTTTTAATACAAAAAAACCGAAACCTTTCTTTTAGTGGGATCTACTCTTCAGAAGGAAAGGAAAAGGAACCTACTCTGGATCTTCTTTCAGACTGGAGAGGAACTACTGCAAAGCCATTGAAATAGAATTTTGTGTAATTATAACTCAGCAGTCATTAAGCATCTGATTTGCATTGTCATATAGTAACTTCAGATTTACAGTTCACTTCTGCGCAGAGAATTAGCATAGCTGTCTTTCAAATAAGACTCCTCAAAAATATAATGAAAACGTAAGGACTTGAAGAAGTGAAGAACTGAAGTAGTTTTCGTGTTATCTGAGGATGAAGAAATGCTCAGCAAGCATCTTCTTGTGAGTGCTTACACCCTCTCTTTGAAAGAGCAGGGCCAGCAAGCAAAGCAAACGGTTACCCTGAGCTTCATCTGCAATTGCTGAAACAACTTAGTGATTACTTAAAACTCAGTGATTCAATGAAGGCCAGAGGAGAACAGTTAGCAACAGGTGTGTACACAAATAGAAAAAACAGAGACAAGAAGTGGAAAGAATCAAGTCAGAAAAACTGACAAGAGTTTATTTTGATGGCTATTATATAAAAGACTCTAAACTGAGAAAAATTGTATCATAAGTTCAATTTTCATTACTATTATGAGCAACAAGGCTTCACCAGAATCCTTTGCACAGAACATGCACACAGTATTTACATCAGCTTCTTCTAAATAGAAACTCATTCTCAAAAGGAACTTGGCCAGATACAACAAAAGAGATGCACCTTGCAAGAAAAAGCTTTGTAGATACCAACTATATCCATTCTTCTGACACTTTCTGTTACTGTAATGTGTTTAATGATTTGGAATTCTCAGGGGGTATTTAAATTTCATGCAATTATAATTCTAAGATACTCTTGCCAGTCTTGCTTGTAACACTACTATCAGACTAAAAGCCACACTTCATTCCCGTGGTTGCAATAGAGGAAACTTGACTAAAAAAAAATAGAAAGAAGTGAGTTTAAGTTATACACACTGTTTTGATAGTTCAACTTCAGTACAATATGCAAAACAATGCAGTATTTCTGCAAATTCAGATTTACAACAACAGTATTCTGAAGAACAGAATAAAAGCATTTCTTTGCTATATTCCTACTGATAGGAAAATTGACATCTGTAATGGTTAAAGCCTCTCAAGCACATCAGAGGTAACATGGTATAACTAAGAACAGTTGCATGACTACATGGTATTCCCACTGTACCTCTGTGTATCTACAATACCACTTAAACACAAGATATGTAGCAACAGAACAAGAACATTCACAGAAACTGAATTCAACAGGACACAAGATGTTGATTTAGAGGTTTCAGTGGAGCCATCTAAATAGTTTTAAAGGACAACAAGACAACCAGAAACAACTAGTCACAACCACGACTATTTGCACAGTGAGAACGCAAGACACCTTGTGTAAGCATCACCACACCAAAGCAAACCTTAAGTGGAGAGACACTACTGTACTTGGGGATGGTTTTAGTCATTTCAGGGGTGTCATTTGAACAACTGTAGTTTATGAAAAATAAGCTTGTTTTTTTGAATCTATGAAATATTTACAGCTTTTAAGAATCTGAGCGACAACTTCTGTTTTGAAAAGTAAATTAACTTGGCATTTTTACTTAATCAACTGCCATTAGAACATAACGAAATAATACACTATAGATTATGGACCACTCAAATTCAGGCTGTGTAAGCTGAAGAATCATCAGTTCACAAAAGTACTGCAGCAGTAGTTTTTCTCTGCTGTCAAGGTGTTTTATTTAGAACCTTCTCACTTGAGATGGCTATCGGGCTTTAACTGCCTCCAGGCAGGCAGCCCTTTGAAGTCTCCACACACAAGAATTTACCTACACCTATACAGTTTGTCTTTTGTCTATGTAGAAGAGCAAATCTTCCATAACATTGTGATTCATACTACAACAGGCATAAAATACCCACTTCCAGTTCCAGGGGCAAACTGAAAGGCTCCAGGACAGAAGAGTGTAGTGTAGTGTGAGTTATTTTGTACATTTATTGTTGGGCTTAAAGGCCATTAAAGATAAGACAGGTAGTTTATGTACCAGTATTGCTGTTATGTAGAAGAATGGGTTTCAAACTGCTCTGATCTCCTTAGCAAAAAGTATGGAAAAAATGAAGCCCCTTTAATTTAAGATATTCTGAAGGAGCTAACATTTGGTCATCTCAACCTCAGACTTGCAATTAAATATTCCTCGTGCATCACTCCTGGAGGTTTGCAGTATGCTTTTAAGGTGCAAAAACAGTTGTAACAGTACTAAGGGAAAAAGACAGCAAGTTACTGAAGCCAGGAAGAATGTGAAATTGGAAATCCCCTCCCTCTTCTTACCGTACTGT
Source organism: Falcunculus frontatus (assembly GCA_013398115.1). Lineage (NCBI taxonomy): Eukaryota > Metazoa > Chordata > Aves > Passeriformes > Falcunculus > Falcunculus frontatus. The sequence continues at coordinate 1,095,294 of VZRV01003975.1, read as the reverse complement.
TCAAGTGCACCATCATTGTTTTCCATTCAAAAAGCACATGAAAGAAAGAAGAAAAAAACCCACGTTAGCTTCTTTCATAATTACATAGACAGAACTGTACCATAAATAGAAGACAGGCAGAAGTCAGGAAGCTGTCATGGCATTAACTTTGATTAATGTATTAGTATTAAAAAAAATCCCATTTCCCACAAGAGCTGTCACTGTGACAAGTGTTTGCTGCTCTCCTTTTCCCAGCTACATAAAATCCCATTATGGTCAGTGGAAGACATTCAACCCTTCAGAGCACCCAAGATCCCACCCCCAACTAGTTTAAAAGATGCCAAAAGACACCTAGCTTTGTCATGACAAAGCTAAGCAACTAAAATTCTTCAGGGAAAGCTTTGAAGTCACTTGGAATTCTCTGTATGCCTCTGTAAGTAGGTCAAACCAAAGACTGCCAGATATCTTCCTGTCACTAAGTTTGGGCCAACTGTGGCTGTACTAAACATGAGCTATAACACATTCTCTGTGATATAAGCAATTACACTTCAGTCGAGTATGGGGTTCATTTAAGTGATCATCTAGGTACCAGTTTATGTAATAACTTAATGATCTATGCATGAAAGCTAGACTACAGCATACATGTAAGATTGTTTGTTACTAAGCTTTTGTCTCAGAACTTTTAAGCACCTTCTTTCTAACAAAGATACTGGTAAGACTTAGTTCTGAATTATGACTTACAAGAAGGCATTTCTTATGAGAAATAGGCGGGCTAATAGAAAGCCTAGCACCGCTCCAAGTTGCGGAACACTTTGAAACTATCACTTCCCTCACACTGATTTTCATGTTCTTAGATCACTGTTTTATAAATAGCTATGGTAAGGGAACAGTCAGGTCTACTTAGGAAATCACACATGCATTTCAGTGAGTCTTTGCTACAAGCCACAGTTGATTCAAGGTGCTTTGTTAGGATGTCCTTGACTAGTCTAACCACTTGGTTTTTGTTTTCTTTTTAACTGATCAGCAGCAATAGTCAACTAAAATTCACAAGACAAGTGTACACTTAAATTTTTTCATAAAACTCTAACCAAACAAGTTCAGATGTGTCTCCTGGTACCGTGCCAACAGAAGTCAGCCTTAATTTTTAAAGTGTAAGTTGTTTCCAGGGAAGAGAAAACCTAAAATAGAATCAAACTGATACTACTTTAACAGAGTACGCAGCTCTGGCTAAGGTCTTACAAGGTTGTCCTTACAATCACATGGGAGTGGAACACTTACTATACCTTTAGAAGAGGGCAAATCAAGGGCATATAGACTCTTCCAGGAAACAGGCATCCAGCCCCAAAGCTCTGCAGCCAAGAGAGTTGCAACAAATGCACCACATCCAATAGTGAGGATACTGCATGCATCTATTTCTGAAGTGACTCCGTTCCAAATTAGTAGTTTCCAAGAACTTCAAGAATTACATTCAGTCTCTCAACAAAGAAAACACTGTACTAATGCTTTCAGAACTGTGGACAACAACTGCTGGATTTACTCACTCAGTTTCCAAGTGTCAGCTTTCTGTTTAAATGTCTAGACATCACAAGAGGAACCCAGGGCTGTTCAATACCTTGTATCAGTACTAAGTTCAGTCCAAAACGGCTATAGTGGGAAAGATTTAGTTTCTAAAATTTCTGCACGTATTTTTCTCATTCTGGCAATAAGAATATTAATAGGCCAGAGACCATTCTGCAAATATAGGTGAACTGTCACTATTTGTTTTCCCCATACTGCCATCCCTTAAGTGGAAAGGGCACTACCCTTCTGCAGAGGACAGATTGTTCAGTTCTCAGAGCACACAAGACAAGCAGGCACTGTGTCCTTCGGTTCCTAGCACAGATCATAGAGGACTTTTTATTTTAAAGTTCTTATGTCCTCATGTTTAAAGATTTACTAAAGACAACTAAAGATCGGCTAATTCTAATTCTATTACTGATGCTAACTCCTCTAAAGCTTGTTTCAATCAAAATAAAGTTCCTAGACAGTTCACATCAATTTAAGTGCTCAGGCTTTCCAGGGAATGAACTATCTCTATTTCAAAGCCCTCTATATTAACAGAGTCACTACATTTGCATTACTGCTGAGTCATCAGAAGAGACATTTCAGAAGAGCCCCAGCAAACTGCAATCTCCATGCTTATTTTTCTATTACCAGGAGATTTTTGGATGCCTTGGAATTCATTGTGATAAAAGCAATTTAGGCTTCTATCACCAGAAAATGATAGCTTGTCTAGAATGATATCTTCTCTCTTAAAAGAGGAGGAAAGCTGTTTTATTGGATGTTTTTCAGAAGATGTTTAAAATCAATAGGATAGGAAGTAAGAGGATGCAGCTGCCTACTATTAGTGGCTTAGATAATACGACTTTAGTGACAGCTGCCATTTTTAGAATCTTGAGAAAAAACGCAACATCAGGTTCACAATACATAGAGCTACCAGGCTTTAATATGCTAATCAGCTACTTTTAAATTAACATTACTGCTGCATTTTACAAGAAGCAGGAAAAGTCTACCTACAGCTCATGTCCTTACTATGCTCATTTTGAGGCATTAAGACACAGTTAGGGTAAATTTGTATTTATATGATTTACAGTCATTCAGATCCCTATTAATCACCACTAGAGAAAAGCCAGATGTGAAACTGGCAAAAAAATTAATTTTTAATGACAGTTTTTAAAGCAGTTTCTCCTGTTCCTTTGTGCAAGATCCAAAAGCTAACCCATGACATAATGCAATTCTAATGCCAGATATAGCCACCTGAGCAAAGCAGCATGCATTCATCAGGCTTGCTTTCATGTTTGCAGGTTATTTGAAGCTGAAATTGAAGCTACTTATTCCAATAGATATCTCCAAGTTTTGATTACCACAAACCATAATAATAAAGCACTTAATCCACCACTTTGGGTAACTTCAGTTATTCTATTGAGGGTCAAGTAATCTAAAGCCTAACACTGGTATCCCAAACAATATCTTAATTCTGACAAACAAGTTTCACATTTCTAAAGCCTTGATTCCCTGCAGTGATTAGATGCTGGTTTTCAGAAGAGACACCATAGTCTCAGAGCTTTAAGGACATTTTTGCTCTATGAGCAAAGAAAGAATGGACTTTTTTTCAGGGTAGAGTCCAGTAGTCTGGAGAAGAAATCACCTTCAGGAAGAAATGCAAAGAGATAACTCTCCATTTCTTTTATACAGAAGACAGACAAGTCTTTTATTGATAGCTATTTAAATTTTGAACTCAACATAAAGCAAATAACTTAGACACTTATCTCCTACTAAGCAAGAAACAATGCTGAAAGGCCAGAGCAGATGGAGCAACTGACTTTAGCCCTTCATGATACACCCAGTAACAGAAGTACAAATCAACCAGGTATCTTTGTATATAGCAAGGCAAAACACATTCTATCCACAATGGTCGAACCCTGTGGAATGCTCTTTTTATTGCAGTACAGTCTTATATATATAAATATATATATAGCTTGTTTGAAGACTAGACAAAATACATCTGAAAGGGGTTTTTTTCAAACCTTCTCAATCTTGGGTGAGGAAAGAGATACTTCCAGTAACTGTGGTGGCATTAGGAAGCAGATGTTATCTCATCTGGATGTTTGTTTTTCTAATTATGAAGCAGATTACTGTTTTAATGGCCATTTACATGCTTCACGTGAATCCTGTTACAATTCACTAAATGTTAACACTACTATGCATCTATCAAACTTACATGACATCCTCAAGACTTTCAAAAGGAATCACAGAAGCCTGCTCTGGACTTTTTGTTTTGCTTCAAGATTGTTATCTTCCTTCTCATATTTTTGTTCCACTGTTTCTGTGGATCTTGATTTTGTGAATGCCAAACGAACCCCCTGCTTAGAATCACACAGTGGTTTGGTTTGGAAAAAATCTTAGAGATCATCGAGTTCCAGTCCTTCTGCCATGGGCAGGGACACCTTCCACTTAATCAGGTTGGTCAAAGCCCCATCCAGCCTGAGTCTGAACACTTGCAGGGATGGGGGTCCATAACCCCTTTGGGTAAACTTTCCAGTGCCTCACCATCCTCACAGTAAAGCATTTCTCCCTAACATCTAACCTAAGTCTATCCTCCTAAAGTTTAAGGCTTTGCTGAGCCTTTATATTATAGTCCCTCATCCATGCATGCTTACACCATCTCCTGCTACTTTAACCAAGACTAGGTTTCTCAGATAAACAGATGTCCTCCTACACGCTTGCTCAACATCAAACACCAGTTGCAATAGATGTAGGTAAAATAGCACGCAACAGCTATAGTGAAAAGTTGCTCAACCACCTTTATTAGAACAGACCATTTTTATTTGTGCAGTTTTGTCAAACAGCCTGTCAGCCACAGAAACTTCAGCCTGCCTACCCAAGACTGCTCCTGCACAGTGGTTCAACCAGATTTAAGTATGCCAAAACTGTTCTTTAAGGCAGTCTTGTAGTTTCGGTCCCGACTGTCATATCCCTTACCACAGCACGCAGGACAAAGCTTGACACAAGCACTGAGTTGTCTGGGAGGTGACTTAAGCCACATTCCACGACAGCGGGGCTCTAACAAGCCTCTGAAGAGGTACCTACTTACACGTACTCAGAGATTCAAAAAACTGATCTCCAGACCGCATCCGTGATCAAGCTCGCTTCTGCCCTTGTGGCAGGCAGCGGTCAGACCGTCCTGGTCCCGGGCTCCTGTGCCCGCTGCCACCTCTGTGCCGCAGCGAGCCCCTTCCCGCGGCGGGGCGGCACTGACGGCTGTCACAGCCGGCAGGGGAAGGTCACCGAGGGGCGCAGCTGCCGCGGCAGCTTCAAAGCGCGCCGCGTCACTTCAAGGTCAAGGCCGGTTTGCCCGGGCCGGCGCGGGACAGTGACAGCCCCGACCGCCCCCGCGGGCCGAAGTGACGGCGGGCGAGACAAGGGGAGCGACGAGACCACGACACCTCCGGGCCGGCTCCTCGCTGCCTTCTCCCCCCGCCTAGCCGCCGGCGAAGGCGAGCTCGGCAGGGGTCAACCGGTGCCAGCCGTCCGACCCCGTCCCGGGCGCCCCCAGGCTGCGAGGGGCTGAGGGGCTCGGAGACGGGACACCGGTTCCCGCTGCCCGCCCGGGCAGGGCGGTGGGGGCGGCGACGACGCCCCCCGCGCCGCGCTCACCTCATTAGGTAGTCCCTGAACTCCTTGCTGCGCAAATAGTCCGCGGCCTTGCGGCCCAGCGCCGCCGCCATGGCGTCTCGGCGGCAGTGGGGATGGGAGCGCCCGCCTGGCCCGGCCGCCTCTCGCCGCGATGTTGCCGCTACCGCCGCCGGTGANCCCGCCCGCCCGTCACCGCGGCGCTCTCGCCGCCCATTGGCCGCGGCGGCCCCGCCCCCCGCGCGCGCCCGGCCCGCGGAGACCGTCGCGGGCAGGGGGAAAGGCAGGGGGCCGTAAAGCAACGCGGCGGGAGGAGGGGGTAAAGCGTCGCAAAGCGCGGCGAGGAGTGGTCGCCGTGGGCCGAGCCGCCGGCATTCCTCCGCAGCCCGAGGGGCAGCGTCGCGTGGCGGCTCCCCGAGCCGCGATTGGCTGCGGGGCGGCGGCAGGTGGCTTCCCATTGGGCGCGCCGCCCCTCGCGGCGTGTGGCTCCGCCCCCGGTGGCGCGAGCGGGGCGTGAGGGGGGACTGGGGGTGCGGGCGGGCCTCGGTTACACGGTGCGGGTGGCGGAGCTCTGGAGCGGACTGAGCGGGGAGGTCATGGAGGCTCCCTGTCTGGAAGCATTCCAAACCCGTCTGGACGCGTCCTTATGTCACCTGCTCTGGGTGACCCTGCCTTGGCAGGGGAGCTGGACTAGATGATCTCCAAAGGTCCCTTCCAACCCCAGCTATCCCGTGGTTCAGTGATAATTACTTCAGTAATTTTATTTGGAATGGTCTAAGATCCCATCTCTCACCAGCACTTTCTATTTCATACCTGAGCAGAGGTTACTTACGTAGAAGGGAAGATAAACTCTAACCTTGCTAATACTATTTGTGGAAAATTTGGGCCATACAAACAAATTCTTTTATCTTTGCTCAGTGCACTAGAGATAGTGAAAATGGATGTTTATCTCCCCTGCTTTCCAAAGACTTGCAGCCTCAGTTTTTACAGTCCAGAGCTGGGCTGAGAGTGCAGCCTGGGGCACAGCTACGCTCTGCAAGAAGCCCTGGACGCCATGGCTGCTTTGTTTCCTACTGTTTCCCTCTTCCCTGCAGGATCTCAGGTTAAAAAAACCCAAATAACAAACAAAAAACTAAAAAAAACCCAAACCAAACCAAAACAACAAAAAACCCCCACAAAACAACAAAGCAAAAAAACCCTAAACCCACAAAAACAAACAAAAAAAAAAAACCACAAAAAACCACCCACACCAAACCCAAACCCCTCAAAAACTGTACAAAAAAGCCTGAACAAAAAAACTCTCTTCACCCTTCTCCCCTGCATTGCTTGCTTAAGAAAGCAGCAGGTTTGAGGAAAGGCATTGGGTAACCTCTCCTTTTTCTATATATATTCAGCATATGATCTGACACCCCACAGCAACGCCCCGCTTTGCTGTGTGAGTGGAAGAATTTTAATCCCCTTGGTATATTGCATTTGAAAAGCCAAAATGTAGCCCAGCATATTTCTGTGGACTACTTAGATTCCTATTTAAAAGCAGCAATGTGAATTTAAATGAGGTCTCAAGGAATCACTTATTCCAGTTCATTCGACGTGCACTGACACGAGGCAGGTCTGTGGAAATCAGTCCTGTATGTTCAAACAAAATTCTCATGTGGTGGGATTCCACATATCCTAGATGGCCAGGCTCAGTGATTAATATTACAGCTACAGTTATAGAACTAATTTTTAGCCTTACATAATAAGGCTAAAAATGCAGTTTTATTCTCCTTTACTGAAAATTTGTTGGTTTTTTTTTTCTTAACTACATGTAGGAAGCAAAAAAATAATCTGTCTGCATTGGGAGGGATTGTTCTTAAATCTTTCTTCCTGGAGTAAACAAATTCTTTTAGCCTTTTCTCACAGGCTGCGCCTATTACATTTTTTAACCTTTTGCCTACTCCATTTGTGTTTACAGCTTTCTTAAGGCATAGCCAAGAGTCACCATGTCTCAGTCAAAGCCTTACCAGCAGTGCAGTACTCTTCTCCAATTTTGAGAGTATCTCACTGGTTTTTTTTCAAAAGTAGTTAATGGAAAAATCATTAACCTGAAACGTGTCCAGAAGAAAGCAGTCCCACATGACAGGCTCTACCAGTTACACAGCAAAACCAGCTAGCAAGGATTTGAAGTTTGCTTTTGTTCTGTATGTATTTATAGTGCTTTTATTTGCATACTGGTTTTTAGGCTTTTTGTAAGGGTATCAAAAAACATGCAGAAGATCCCCTTAATGTATCATACTCAAAGCTTTTCTTTTACCCCTTTTAGCCTGTTCAATAGAAAAATATGAGTTGCTCTTGACAAGTCCATGTTAGGTGTACTTTTGAGCGTGTTGTTCCCTGAGTGAACATTAACTGGTACTTAAGTAAATTATTGTAGCAGGTTTTTCTTCATGGTGTTTTTTCTTTTGGTTTGTTTTGGTTTGGTTTTTTAATGTCAGAATTAGGCCATTTGACTTATAATTTGCTGAGTTTTTGTAAACCCTTTCTCTTCAGACATGTGCTCTTCTCCAGTGCAGGACTGCTCTGTCCTTCTATGACCTGAAGGAAAATCACTGATCATCTCAGACTGATCGTGTGAAATTGCTTTTGTGAGGGCCTGGTGGACTTCAGAGCAAGTTTCATTAGGTTTTGCCACACTTTTTTTTCTAAAATACATTCCACCTGTTTTTTTCCTAGTTTAAACTATGCTTCTTTCTATTTTTTTCACTCTAAATTCGTTCCTATTTTGGGTTATTATTACCACACTTCTGCTTTTATCTGTCACGGACTCTTTCTGCATTATTTAATGACTGCAACTTCCTTTGTCTTACTTTAATTTCTAACGCTTTTATCAAACTCCTTTAATTGTCTTTTATGTCCCATGATAGTTGAAACTGATTTCATAGCTCAACCTTTCTGATTCTGTTATCTGCAAGCTGACACCATTTCTTTATTTGCATCTACTCCTACGTCCTTTTGGCTATTTACTTGTTCCCTTTTGATTTTTAGGTCATTATGTGCTTGTGAATAAGACAAGTCATGTATGTCAAAGGATGGCTCCTGTGTTTCTTCTAATCAGAACAGGTAATTGTAGCTGGTTTGGTTTTCAAGCAGACAGGTCCCCTGCAATATTTTATCCCTTAGATTATCTTTACAAATACCCTGCCTGCCATTTCCTGGAATTTCTCTTTGCTTTCTTTTGTTTCTTGTTAGCCTTGTGCTTCTGACCTTTGCAAGGAGATACTTCTGAAGTTTATTAGGCTGTCCAGGTATTTTTCTTATTTTCCCTTAAACTTTGGCCAGGTCACTGCATTTTTAACTCGTTTACTGACTTTTGTTACTTTTGGTCATTAAGCTACAGCTTTTCCTCACTGGATTTGAAAGCTGGTGGACTTTATGGTCGTCCAGCAGTTACTCTACGTGGGATACTCTAATAACAGAGGTTTTCTGTAGATAACAGTACTGCATCTTATCATCCCTTGCTGCCAGCACATGTCTCCGCTCTCCTGAACTGCTGCCTGTGGCTGGGGGGACGGAGGAGAGCATTCCTGGCTCTTCCGTTGTTGGCTCCACAAGTCTTCAGTCCTAGTGCACCTAGGGCTGGTGTTTATGCCCACAAGGACACATACCTAAGGCAACCAGGACTGGATGAACTTTAATAACTTTTGGTAGTGTCTTAACTTTTGCCCTCTGTGAGGAGGTGAGCTGCTGGATGATTGGTCTGTTTAACAAATGAATACTCTGTCTCCCTCAGAAGAGAGGCTCCATACCCCATTCCCTGTTTCTGGGTGTGACAGTGGCAGTGGCAAGCCTCCTAGCTGCAGGAGACATATGGCTCTTCCTGTTCTCCTCATCCCAGAACTGCATCTCAGGAATTAGCACTTCTTGAACTCAATGGATGCAGATCCAGCAGCTGAGTAAAGCAGCCTGCAGTATTTCTCCTTTTCAGGCATCTCCTGTCTTCCTCTTGACATGCCTTTGCAGGCACATGCGTGGTGGCATGTGGAAAGAGGAGTGTTCTACCTGCCTGGCAATAATGGACATTGCAGAGCAATCTACTAATGCTGTGCAGTAGTTAAGCTTGACAATAAAATCAGCCCTAAAGGATGTATCTGATACAATTCTTACCAAATGTCTTTGTGGCAAAACAGTGGTGCCCTTTCCCATCTCTGAAAAGAATGGCAAAAAGCCGTTATTTGGAATGTTGCTTGACAGACAAGGGAACAATGATAAAACAAGTTGTTCAAGAAACTGTGACTTCAGGATTGAAGGAGTTAATATTTCCCTGCTATAGTAGCTCCAAAGTTGCAGAAAAACATGAAGAAAAGATACATTGCTTGGACAGTCTTCCTAGAACTTGTAATGAAATACCTGTTCATTAAAATGGACAGAAATCACGTGGCAGGTAGACAAGGTTGACTAGAGCCACTATGACATTTAACCAGCTGCCATCTCAAGCTGAGCCCAGTAAGAGCACAGCTTGATGTGACACTTGCATTTCTCTTTGCATCTTTGATTACGGATACATTATCTCTACATGCTGGAAATATGCTTGAGCAGTTTTATTCCATGTGGAGCACACAGCAGTAACTGAGTAGATTGAACACCTGAGAATGCCAAGAAGGGAGTCTGTGTTATAGAAATAATTAATAACATCTGAAAAATGCATGTGCAGTGCTGACACATTTGCAAAGGCATCCTAATAGAAATATAACTTTAGTATTAGTCTAAAGAAAACTGAAATAAATACTTAACAACTAGATAACTCAAAAGTAGCTATACCTCATTTTAAAAAACACTTTTTGAAATTCAGAAATACTTAGTGCTGAAAAATATAGCTATAGCTTCTGGAAGTAACAGTTCTCACTGTGACTGACCGTGGAACACAGTATTGCACAAAATCAGCATATATCGTTTGAGAGATCCACAGTTCCTATCTAAAACCTGATCAAGTAGGATAAATCAGTACGTTATGGAGCTAGAGGCATTTCATCATCTGCAGTTCCAGTAGGATCTGGAGAAGGACCAAACAGCAAAATAAAAAAGGTATTTCCAGCTGAGGCCCTGCAAATAAGACAATGATGTAATTACAAAACCACTAGTAAAAGACCCTCCTCTATGAATGGCCAAAAGAACGCTATGATGTAGGCATTGCAATGGACAGAGTCAAGAAGTGAAAAGTAGAAAAGATGCAGAATGGATCTGGAAAAAATTTCGATTGCCAAGACATAAATATTGGCAAATTAGCAGCTGTTGTGATTAACAGTGATTGTAGGCAAGCCAAGCAACAGCTGGGCAGCAGGAACTAAAGCAAGGGTGCTATACCTGTAACAACGAAAAATGAAAGTGTTTTGTCAGCATAGAAGACAAGCATTTCAGGCAGTTGTTGCAATTATCACTGCTTTCCCCTGCCTTACATGCAAAAAGGCCTGTCTGTCATTATTAGATTACAGCTGGGTGGGACTAAATACTTGAAGCTTTTATTAGCACAGTTATTCCTGTTAGTATGAACTCTGTAGGTAGAAACCACACAAGCTCTAGGCTCTGGTCTATGTCATGCATGCATAGAAAACAGCTAGTCCTGTGCTGTGAAAAGCTGTCATGTCCAAAATTGTACAGACAAGGGGAAACAGAGTACAACAGTCTGGCAGAGAGGCAGGTGGGTTTGTAGCGAGGATGTTCTTTTTCTTGGTGTCTGAGAAGCAGCACGGAGAGGGCTGGAGGCCACCGCTCAAGGGTAGGGCAGTACCCCACTGCTGGGCTGACTGCCAGCATCAAACCTTGTGTGAGGGGTGGGGAAAACCCCAAACCAACCCAAAACAAATGAAAAAACCCCCAAACAGTATCTTCCCCTGCTTAAACTTACTTATTTGTAAGTACAGCTATTCTTAAGAGCAAGTTTTCTCCTGGGAATTTTTTCCTAGAAGTCAACCAGCTGTAGATGAAGGAGGCACCCTGCATGAGTACAGCAGAACTTTCAGGCAGCTGGAGAATGGGGCTGTTATGTGATGAGACTGCTTTGAGTCCTCAATTACTCACACATGATGAAAGAGACAGACAAACTTGAAGCTGAAATTGCTTAAGCCAACTTCCTGCTGAAGTACATGTAGCGGTGATGGCTGTATTGATGTGTGTTTTACTGTCATGAAGACTTGATACTAAGTGTTTTAAAGTAATTTTCTGGGCTGAAGTTCATCTGGCAGTTTACTTATAGATAATATTGCTTCAAATTAGATAATTACAGATTATATTTTTAAAAATAAAGCTATATTGCTAGGGTTATTTGGAAGAAATCAGGTTTTAAACATGGGGAAAAAAAATCTAATTAATGGATTTATTCACAAGTTATTTATACTTGCATTTGGTAATGTGGATACAGGTACTGGGCTGCATATTCAATAAATGGACTTTAAAAACTGTCTTTGTTTTTTAACTTACAGAATTGTCTTTTCTTAAGTAAAGAAGTTGTTACAATAAATGGTCATTTTTAATAGTCATGTGCATACTTCCCTGTGAGAAGAAGCACCAAACTGCTGTTTCTAGTACCACACCACTGTGTTACTGTTACCCCTGAAGCAACTGTGGAGGATTATCTTGTGTTTGGGAAGGAAGGGATGAGGGCTGCTTGTTCAGTACTCTGTACTTTATACTGCTAAATCAGGTCAGCTGGGGTAAGAGAGCCTTGTCTTGTAAAATTGCCTTGAAAATTCACCTCCTTTGCTCAGCTGGGGAAACTTCTGTGAGAGTTAAATGACATATAATCACTTCACTGGTGTAATTATCATGTCCAGAGGAGCAGAACGGGAGGGCTGGTGATGCTCGCTCAGCAGGCTGTACCTCCTGGCAGGTGTCAAACTGGGCTGCAAAGCAGAGTTGGTTTCCTCATCCTGGAAAACCTGCCTTGGGGATAAATCCAACAGGATTTAAAAAGCCCCCAACAATGTAGAAATACTCTTCTGTTTTTAAAAACTACTTCCACTTTCTGAGGAAGGACTATCAATGATGTCACATTAACTTCTCAGGTAAGGTTGTGAGGAGAATTGCTTTCTCCAGTATTGCCTAGCAAAGTGTGTGCTGAAACATTTGTGCTTCATGAAGAACCTTAGACACTGATTTTCTCCCAAGCTTTGTATGTCCTTCTTAAAGTGCTTTAACCAATACAAACTTCCCACTGATTATAAGGAAAAGGGTAAAGTCAGGGTTCTGACTGATGGCAGAAAGTGAGTTGTCAAAGTTGAGAGACACTGGTAAGTAATGACAGTCATTTTAGTTATGTAATCTTTCCCTCAGGACTCATGGGTCTTTATTGAGCTGTATGTAGTATAAATTTAGTAGAACATGATAAAAATACAGGTTTCTGGCATGGTTCGCTACTAATAAAGTCACTTACCATATGCTCTTTCCTGGTACCTTCACTCTCCTCAGCCTAAACAACCTGAGGGAGGCTGGAGGATGGCCTGGAGCAGGGGATCACTCCTGATAGAAAAGTACAATTCTGTGCTTTTCTCCTCTTTCAGCCCTTCCCCAGTTAAAGAACAACCACCTAAACTACTGCCACTGGAAAACTTTGAACATAAATATGGGTAGACTTATTCTAGGGAAAAAAAAAAAAAGATTATCACATTTGAGACAGAAATGCATGATGACACCAGGGCTCACTTCAGTCTGATTACGGTGTCCTAGTTAGTGTTAAACTTTGGGTCAGCTTTTCTCTTGATGGACTGAGATTTCTCTTGCTCACTGGAGAAATGTGAGAGCAAAATGGTATCTAAGATGTCCCTGACTTACAAGAGGAAGCCAAAGGTCTTTGAATTGGTGATGCATATCCAGATAGGGACCTTGAAATCACCTTTGGCCTATTTCTTTAACTAAAAAAAAAGGGGGAAATTTCAGCAGGCTACAGTGTATAAACAAACCACAAGCATACCTGATGAGTAACTTGAAGGTAAACATGCCAAAGTCCTTTCCAAAGCTATTGGGATCAAAGTGAAATAAACAATAGGTCATAGTGGACTTCTACAGTCATTCAGGACTCAGCACAGAGACATTTAGGTTTGCACAAGGCCTAACAGACAAAAAAAAAGAGTAAATATTCAAGTGTGTATACTTCTGGAAGAATGGATGCATTTTACTCGTGTACCCAAATGTGCATGTGCCAAATTGAGTTGGGTGGTTACAGAGAATCTTTTCTTATTAGAAAGATTTGAAATGCTTTGTCCCACAGTTGTCTGAGTTCATCTTTATATGGTATTGATCATTCCAATAAACATTAATGTTAGCTGGTGATGCTACAGCTCCAGTTCACAAGGACTATCTTGTTTTTTACAAGACACATCTTGTTTTTCACACCAAGTGCCTTATGAATTAGATACTGTATCCAAAAGCTCCTGATCCTTGGCACCTGGGCTGGACAGTAGTGTCTGCCCTGTACACAGGGGGAGTGTTTGTCTTCCACCCTTGCAGAGTGTAAGCCAAACCTTTCACACATAGCAGGAAGCTCAACAAAACCAAACCAAGAAGATATATGGAGTAGATCAATGCCCTTATTGTGACCCCCC